>VTPC01089915.1:455843-606524 GCA_011009095.1 Ignelater luminosus | reverse complement strand
TGTCTTTACCTAATTGCAATAGTATTTGTCTCATAAAATTGTGTATTAAAATCAAAATGTTTGAATTCATACAAACTGACACTTTGAGTGCTAGGAATAAATAGTGTTACCAAATGGAAAATTCCATTGGTAAATCTGTAGCTTCCCCCAAGGTACATTTAGATCTCATGCTATAAGAAGCTGTGCCAGATTCCCAAGACTTCTGTTCAGCCCATTAACAGCAGTAGCTAGAGAGTTCTATATGACGACAGCTGATGATCTAACTCAGCTGGCAAGTACAAAATGGGAATTGAAAGAAGTAACAGATAAATATTACATGCATCCCAAAGCATATGGACTGGAAGTAAATGAAAGAAAGATAAAATACATATGTTTGGAAGCAACAAAGAAGAAAAACGGACATTTAGAAATTAAAGTTCAGGAAAGCAGAAGATATACCCATGTTCAAAAGAATCAAAGAATTTATTCATGAGAGCGTGGAAGACACAAAATAAAATTAATCAAAAATGGAAATCCAATATAACACTTAAAAACCAATAAGCAGTTGCACACATAAGGTTCTATTATCCATTCAGTTAAACTTGATAGTAAAATTTAAAAAAAAGTTGCTTGATTGTTATATGGTCAACACTGATTGGTCGAATTGCATGCTTGTTCTCATGACGCCGATCTGCATATAATAAATGCCATTTGACACTGATATTAGTCTAGATTTCTAATATAAAATGTCAGATAATGACATTTCATATGTCAAAACCTAACCTTAAACACACAAAATTAAATCGTTCTTAAGATCCCGTGTAAACTCAGCTTTTATTGATTCATTTCAACTTTGCATGAATGGATAACAGTTGCAAATAATTTAACCAGAATGTAAATGAAAACCAGTAGCTCTGTATGTATGTCAGGTATGAATATTAATTAAGACAATACAAGAGAATTTACTAATGAAATGGGAAAGGAAGACCTTTAGGAAAATTTATAGTGGAAAGAAGAAAAAGGATATATGGAGAAACTAAAGACTACATACAGGATGTCGCAGCGGTCTATGCTCGGAAGTTAGCGTTATTAATTATACAAATATTAAAGACTGTTACTAGAAAAAGTTGTACAGGATGATTATCTGTACCTATTTTCTAGAAGTCTGGAAAAAATAGGAATAACAAATCAGAGATTGAAAAACGTGGAAGAAAATGGTGGAGAAATCCAAGGGCTCAAAACATGTCGGCGCCTTTAAGCAAAGATTTGTTTTTATGCTCAAGGAGAATCCCCCATGAATTCAAAATAGACCTGAGTTGGCAACCTCCCTACTTACACCGTGCCTGTGTACCTAACGTCATGAGTCGGTCCTGAAAGTTTTTCAAAAAGAATGTCTAAAAATGATAATTTGAGGTTGTAATTGCATATGACAACACCCAAGAGGTGAGACATCATTACTATAGTACATTTTTTTCTATAATACCTGTCAAAGTACTTGAAAATTGGCAAAGCATGCAGTTGCTTGGTTATTCCTATTGTTTTTCAAAAAAGCAAGTCTGAGTCATTCAGACTGAATTCAGAAAACAAAAAACTCTAATCAGAGATTGAGCCAACTGCAATTCTATATTCTATGGCAACAAACACAGTTATTTGAAAACATTTATCAAAAATCTTTCTCAACAATAAAGGATTTTCTTCATTCTTTATGGCATAAAATGAAACTCAGGTAATTTACGACAATATCTTGTCTAAAAGCTGGTAAAGAAAATTAATTTGATCCTACATGTATTTTATTTCACATAAATATATGCCAAATTGGTTGTTTTTATGCAACATCACTATATACCTGGCCTACTACTGGTGACAGCAAAAAAATGATTTATGTTACCATAGGTTACTCCTTTATCCTGAATTCAAATGGAAAAACAAAATTGGACTATTATGGCCTGCTTGCAGAATAACAGACAAAGGATAATGTTTTTCTAGAAACAATTTTTGCTCATATTTTGCATATTTGAAGAATTATCTAAAAACTTTAAAGACACTGGCTCAGTTTCTATTCTTCTTTCACTAACTAGTGAAGCTTCTGTAAAAACTTAAACAAATATATCTTCTTCTGATTTTAAAAGATGAAAAAGAACAAGATTGGTTGCCATGGTAGTCAGAGAATGTTTCATTTCATTATTTACTAAAAATCTAATATGCAATAACATGACACACTTAGTTTTTGTCAGACTTAAAAAACACAATTCTTTGATAAACTCAAATAATAATCTTTTTGAGTAAGTCATGACTAACTAGGCATTGCAATACAAAAGAAAATAATAAATCCCTTGGGATTTGTCAAAAACAGTATAAAGTTTAACAAAAAACTAAGTATGTCTGTGGTGTGAGTATTATGGTGTGACGGTGCGCATACTTTGCATCTATCTCTCTCAGACTAGTGGCGTCAGTTTCGGAAGAATAGCTCGCGTTATTGCTGATTTTGAAACACGTGATGGTAGCTTGCATATTTACGACAAAGGAAACAAAATTTATTATCGTAATCATTAAACATAAGAATCATTAGATACGGGAAATAAATACTACAAAAGGTAAATATTTACAGCCGATTTTATAACAAATTTAAAGTTTAAAGTTAAATTATACACTAATAGATGACGCTTTTGAATGAAAGGGGGATTCACAATTAACGCAAACGAAAGGGTAACATAAACAAGAATAAAATCGTGAACGTAAAGAAACTTCAATCTTCATGTCGTTTTATAGCTGATGTAATGACTAACTAGCATAAGTTCATGATAAGTCTCTTTTATAGCGTTCTCAATTACTTGTTAGTCAATTTTACACTTTCTTCCGAAGCTGACGTTATGCGCGAACATTATACTCACACTACAACTATGCCATTTTATTGCAAATTAAATTTCCAGTAAAAAATGTCTGTAAAGTTTTTAGATAGCTCTTCAAATAGGCGAGATATGAGGAAAAGTTGTTTCTAGTAAAAAATTATTTTTCCCTAACATTTCGAAAATAGGCTATGACATTCAAGTTTTGTTTTAATATTTAATTTCAAGATAAAAAATAGCTTATGGTCACGAAAATCATTTTTTGCTATCATCAACACTAAGTCAGGTAACCCATGATGACAACCAATTTGACCCACCCTGTACAAATATTATACTTCAGTTCCAGAACTGATGACCTGGAAATCCTAGAGATGCTAGTAAAATAATTTTAGAAAAACTTAGTGTTATACCTACTGGATACATGATAAAACAAAAACAGAAATTCAATCAAAACAAGGGAAAATCACACTGGTAATTCAGACTATTGCAGAACAACATGCTTAAAAATTTTCTTTATAATTAAAAGAACGCAAATTGAAAAATATTATACATGTATGAGCATCTAATGTTATGAAATAATATGCTAATGAAAGTTAAGGTATTACTACAATAATTAGATTAAATAATAAACCACATTAAAATGATTAAACCATTTATTATTGTCACCCATGACCCAAAAACAACAATTAGAGGTAAAGAAGTTCAAACACAGGTTAGTAAAAAGTGCTGTTAAGTAAAATTCTACGGTAAGTTATCGCTACATCTTCATATTATTTGCGCTCTTTTAATTTTTGTACCGCGTTTTCATTTATTGAAAAACCGATTTTATGAAAACAGTGTACGCTTGGTTGCCTAACAGCCAGGTCAAATAAACAATAAAATGTTTTAATGACTTGGATAATGTAAGTCTTCCTGAAAAACTAATTTGAATTGCAGCCATATATTTTATTTTCACGTGATTCTCATTTATTTATCTTGTAAACATGCCATGATAAAATAATTTATTGAACGCAAGAAATTTGAATTTGTCTAATGAAAAGTAAATTATATCTTCATGTTTTATTATTTTTCAAAATTATAAAAGGACACATAGAGATCCAATAAATCATAAAGAAGCTATGAATTGACATTCTACCTTTTGATATCGTCCGTCTGGTGTACATTCAGGAACATACAATTCATACAGTTTATCGGCACGTTGTTCGTTGAGCGCTGTTTGTCGATCCGAGATGCAGTCGGTGGCATCTTCATCTTTCCTTTCCGTGGAGTCGTCTTCACTATATTGGCCGCTGCTTGGACGTCCGTCTCCATCAAGAACTATGAAACACGGCATTAAATCTAAAAACATTTATTACCCACTCAATTAACTACCTCCATGCGGTGGCGATCGTTGGGAAACGATTATGTCACCGCCTTCCTCTTCCTCTTCGTCTTCGTCGTCGGCATTCGCGGTGTCTTCGCCTCGCACGTCTGCGTTCAGCGACAAGAACACACGCAAAGAAACTATTTAAGTTCAAAACAAGAACGGATACCTATCTAACTAAGATGTTAGCATGAGGCGGCTGCAACTACCACGCGATTATACTTTGGAATAAATTAAGTTATTAAAGTTAAATGGTGGGCGAGCGGAAGCAACACCGGATAGAGCGATTAGTTGATGTAGCGTAGGGTGTAGATTAGTCGCTGCTGATCGTGGAAAATTCTCGGAGTAAATACCTACCGTCCATGCCGTCCCTGGATAAACAGTCCGTCCACTCTTGACTGCCGATGAGCTGATCCCGGTTCATGTCGCACGCCTTGGCAAAACTCTTCGCACAACGTCTCGGCTTTACTGCTTTCTTCACTATCTTCCGTAAATCACGATATTCCGTTTTATCGAGCACATTATTATGATCGTGATCTAGCCTCTTGAACTCCCACTCTAAAACGGTTCTATCAGCATCCGGTCCATTTACTGGCAATGTGGCCCCATTTTCACGTATGTACTCCGTGTGAAAAATTTTAATAAGATTATTATTAAATAGAGCTTTGTCCGCTCGTTTACAACCCCGTCGAGGTTTTCGTGATCTAGACGACGATCTTCGCCTCGTCGTTTTCTTTTTACGACGGCAACGGGGTTTTCCAGTTGGCGTCCATTTAACGGACGTCTGTGGGATAGGGGTGCCTTGTGGGGTTACGCACCAGCAATAGCCGGCATCGGGATGGCATTGTGCAGATGCATAGCTGCCATCGGGACGACAATTAGGGTGAAAACTATTAGAGGATTGGGATGTGGCATGTGCAAGGGCTTGAAGGCAAGGACGTTGTTCGGGACACGCACCTTCATGAACCAGTTTTAAATTATTATTTTGGCACTGTGCTTTTTCTAGATGGCAAGGACTAGGGTATGTTACCCCATCAGAACCACACACTGGTCGGAAGTTCGCAGATTCTGTACAGATTTTTGTAGAACAATCACTTTCACTCTGAAACAAAACAAAGAGAAATTATTAGGACATAATTTACGTAAAAATAGTTAAATTACATTCTTTATTCATTTTCAAAGACGGTGATAGACAAATAAATAAATAACAAAATGAAATATGGCGAAATCTAGAGTTTGTTTTCTTAATAAATCTGTGTAAATACCGGGCGTCCTCTTAGGGAGTAAAGCAAAGTATTAAGTCATCATTGCTTACTTCTCCAAAACGTTTTAAATTAGGCTTTTCTACCTATCCCAAAAATATAATTAATTTAGAAGAGAATTGTATCTACTCTGCATAACAATATAATAGAGGAAATCGATTAAGATCTAATAAGAAAAAGATTGGATCTAATAGATTAAGTCAGCAGTTGGCGTGAGCAAATTTATTTTTTAATTAAAACAGTGTTGTTAAAATGGTCTATTAAATAGTAATTAATGATCTTAACAAAGATTTATTAGCCCATTGGCGTTATATGCAGTAACAATCTACCATCATAATATTTAAAAACATCATTTTAACACGCAATTAATCCAGAAAAAAATCTAAAATTAAAATGTCAGATTCTGATTAAAAAAAGAGATGAAATATTCTTTTAATCAACTGTTCCTATCTTTCCAATTTACACAGTTCGGTCCAATTATGCTGTTATAATAAAAGTGAAATTATTATTATGATACCCCATGTATTCTTGCTTCCCCTTAAAGCTTGTATTTACAACAGAATAGCAATTAAAGTATAGAAACAAAGAATCAATCTAACGCAGGGGCGGTTAGTGCTATGGTTTGCAGGTTTGCTCAACCTCCAGCATCATGTCACAAATACGCATTACCGACGTAATAATTTCACTTGCATTTATAAGGTAAATAGCATAAGACTTGGTTTGCAATGTGTATGCAAACCAAATAGTTACATTACGCGTCTGTGTATTGGCCAGTAACCCTTTTCAATCCAGCTGTGTTGTATAATGGTGCGTATCGACTTTTGCAAGGATGCCTCGTATGTGTCTCGCAATGTCGATATCTGGTTACAAGTTGCCTCACCCTGAGTTGTCGCGTGCGAGTCGAGCCTTGTCTACGTGATAGCATGACGGCTCGTGGTGGCTCGTGAGCTTGCCGTACTCCGTTGTCCAGACATTCCACAGCTTAAGTAGGCATTCTTGCAAAATCAATACGCACCTTAAAACGCCTCTGGTTTGCAAGTAAAATCCAAATAAATATGTAACTTTGTAATGATACCTTCAAACGCTGCCAGTTTGTCTACTGCCAATTTGTTTAATTCTATTTTGTCTTATAACCTACTTATAAATTATAGGCTAGCTACTTTCTGCCTTGCAAAAAAAAATCCATAACTCTGAAGATCACAGTTTCCAGGTATTGAGTAAAATGCGTTTGACTTTCTTCATATTTATATAAGATAGGGCATTTTAAAAATTAGTCAATATTATTTATTATCAAAGTCAGGACTTTCTTGCTTGGCATTCAAATAGATTTCGGTGCAAAGAATCTAACGACACTCTAAACTCAGTGTTCTATTTTTCGAAGCAGGGCCTTTTTGCCTTGTAGGACAACTTTGTTAACATTTGTTCTTAATAATAACTAATAAGGAATATTAGATTAGTTTC
The DNA here is from genome assembly GCA_011009095.1 of Ignelater luminosus. NCBI lineage: Eukaryota > Metazoa > Arthropoda > Insecta > Coleoptera > Elateridae > Ignelater > Ignelater luminosus. The sequence goes on along the minus strand of VTPC01089915.1, from coordinate 599,613 downwards.
TTCCAAATCTCTGTATCAATTTAGGATGTCAATGGTTATCTTATAACGTCCTGGACTTTCTAGAAAAATTGTGTATTAGTCGACATTAGAAAAAATGTAATTAGACAAAGTAAAACTAGGCAAAGTGACCATTAGACAAATTCGAATTGAGGAAATGAGTCAATAGACCAAATGTAGATCATTCTAAAATAAGTTACGTTCTGAGGCCCTTTTTGATTCTAAAACCTTCAATGCAGTCAAGTCGTATTAGTTACTAGTCTCGCATCCATTAGGCAAATATACACCTTCAAACGCTGAAGGTAAATATACTCTTTAACGAAAAAAAATGAATTTTAGTATTGGATTAGGTGGCTCAATGAATAAGTGTTTCAATAAAAACTATCCCTCTTAGATTTTGTTTTTGGTTAGTATTGAAAAAAACTCCGAAAATGTATCAATCAAGAGGAGCGCAAAATAGCATAGATTTTGTTGTTACTACATAACTTCTTCCCCTCTAATAGCCACCCTCTCAAAAATATCAAATGGCAGATATGGCCGTGTAATAATCATTTTCTAATTAATGATTAGTAACTAGGGGTAATAGGTTTCCCCCTTTGCTTCAAATCAAGAGATCAACCTATACCAACGACATGAACTTCATCCCCAATCGTTATTTGGACCGTTTCTGCACTAGTTTTGGTTTTTAATTCTTCTTTGGCAATAAAGATGGAGTTTTTCAAGGATAACACTCTAAAGCTTTCTGCCGAACTGATCCTATATTAAAGCCTATGCTCTAAGGCACGTCCCATATCGATACGACTTTGCGTTCTAAATGTATAGGACAAAACAAAAGCGATTTGAATAAAACTTGCATTAGACTGTTAAGAAAGGTACTTTCTATAGACATCTCAAGTATCTAGTGATTTGGACAATTTTAGTCTTTTGGTTTCAACCGACAATCTTTCTATCTAAAGCTACGTCCCTCCTAGTTTTTCTCATTCTTTTGCTATAAATCTTTTTCGTCTAAATTTGGAAATATTTCTAGTGCCGCCACTGGAAATGAAAATTCATTGAAACGTAGTGTATATGAACTTTGTTTTTTGTTTTTCCTTAAACAAATTGAAAACCAACTTGATAGATTCATAACCACCTAGACTAAACCGTTAGATTATATCAAGATAATTTTCAAGACAAGATTCCTGGTAGTTCCGTCGTCTTTCTTTCCATCTTGAATGGTGCCTGGTCGGGCTTTGCCCTCCACTAACCTTCTTAATAGAACTAAATACAAACTTGGATCAGACTAATTCTCTCACGGGTCACTTCCTGTGGTCTTATGTCGGACTTCGCTCTTCATTGCCTAAAAATCTGAATTTGATTCTTAAAACTATCAGACTTTTAAGAAATCATGTGACATAATGTTTCTAACATTTTCTCAATGCTCAGGGGGTGTCTCTGAATATTGCAGTCTGGATTTTATCCGCCATTCGAGTTTCTGAGTTTCAGTCATTCTTTGGTTCCCAGTACTCAAAGTTAATTTCTTGATTTCCGAGAATTCCCAAGACTCAAAACAATTTTAAAAACTGGCGAGTTTCGTCATCTTTACTTCTTCTAAAATGCTTTTGTAATTCATCAGATTGATTTCACCATATACATATTTTTAATTAATAATTAGAAATGGAAAAAAGTAAAATTCTTGACTTTTCTTCCACACAACCTTTATTGAACAACCGACAATTTAATTATACCAATGCATATCTTGTGACGAATCGACGCCATTCTGCAATATTTAGGGACACTCCTGAGCATGGAGAGAATGTTAGAAAATTATATCACATGATTTCTTAAAGATATGAAAGTTTTAAGAATGAAATATAAATTCTGAAGTTAATGGAGGGTAAAGCTTCAAAGGTCGCCCGTACGAGGGCGCGGCCCGAGCCGTGTTCGTTTTTAACTCTATAAGAAGGTTACAAAGAGCGAAGCCCGATGAAGGGCCATCAAAGGTAGTCCCTACGAGAGGGAGGGTTCCCACTCATGTGATTGTACAGCTAGAGGCGTTTTGTATTTGGGTCTCTTAGGAAGGTTGAGGTTGAAGGACGTAGCCCGAACCGAGAACGTACTAAAAGAGATTAATAAGGACGAAGCCTGATCAAGGTCTGATGAAGATAGAAGTAAAGATGAGGAAAACTGCCATTTTTTTTAAATTGTGCCGAGTGTCAGGAACGCCCGCGAATCGAAAAAAATTAGTCCGAGTCCAGGAACCAAATGATGGATTGATAATTCAATGTAGAATTGAGATGTATAAAAATGTAAAGGATGTCCCAGTTAAATTAGAAACTTGATGTCATGTCTAGTAAACGCAGATAATGCACACATTAGTGTATAGTTTGAATGCTTCGAGATAATCTAAAGTCAAAATGAATTCCAGTCACAGAAACAGTTCAAAATTTCAAGTATCAAGTTTTACAGAAGATCTTATAAGAAATTTATTTGTATTGTAAACAACTAGATTCTAAAGAGGGAAATATTTTTTAATATAAAAAGTTAACAAAGCATTTCCAGGTCTCTTCGACTGCAAGAGAGTCTTCCAGAGTTTAACAAAGCAATCTAATGGAAATAAAACAAAAAATCTGAACAATTTTAGATTTAAGATTACCAGTAGTATGTACACACAGTATAATGTTAGCTACGTGTACACAAAGGCGACCCAGTATATCAATATTTTTTAACTTGAAAAGGGTTTAGTGGTTTTATAAAAATTTCAATTGATGACGAAATGCAAAATAGAAAGTTAAGTTAGTTGAGTAACACCAATGCCCTTTCCAATAAACTTCTATTCTTTTAATAGCCCATTTTTTGTCGAAATAAAAAGTACTTTTGTTGATAAGATATTCATATGACCCTGAATATAATTAAAATATTTGTTGCTAATGGTTCTATAGCCCTTGATTTTCTAGAGATAAAATAAATAGAATCACCAGCACCATACATCTAAGTAATTTTAATTCATAATAAACCCGAGAAACCTTTTAGGAGGCATAAATTAACAAAATAAATTTAAGTAGGTATGTACTGCACATTTCATCTCGTTGCTATTTTATTTAGTTCATTTCTTAAAGTGGTGTTTACCAACAATCAAGTGAAATGCCAAAGGAAACATTCGCGAAACCCATCAATTAACTAAATAAACTATAATCAAATCAAATTACTCAATTTTTTTGTAACTGATGCTCTTTAGCAAAATTTAGTTATTAAACAAGAAACAAGAAACAAAAAACGAGCTTAATGCATTAACTGTTTTTATGTTGTTCTTCATATTTTTTACTAAATTCGGTCAAGATTAGCATTAATAAAATACTACTATTTAAGAGCAATAAACGTTTGAGAATTTGTTAAATCTTTATTAGGAAATTCTTTAAACACAGAAATAATTGGAAAAACGCGCAGGTATAAAAAGATTTATTTTGAAAGTCGTTTGTTTTATGCAAATGAAGGGTTTCAGAATTTCTTTTTTTTAATTGCTTATTTTGGCATTTAACCGAGAAAAGTGACCGCAAAGTTGACAGCATTCCACAAAGAATTCAAAGATCTGTAAAGATGGCGCAGATAACATCCTCATTTCAAAATCCAGCTCTTTGATATATGGACTGTAAGATGCGACGGCGGCGTTTTTGTAGGTGGAATATTTTCTGTAAGTGATTTATACCCAGGGAAAATAAAAGTTAACTTCGTGCGGGGCTGTGAAATTGATCTTTTGTTATGAGTTCGGTACGGTTCCCGAAGTAACCGGTGCACGTTGTGCTTATCCATGGTACAGCCCAGCGTGGGACGTTAATCGTGTCGAGTTGGTGTTCGGTCCAGCGCGCCCGGGTCTGGCCAGGTGTTCGGCCTGGGACAGCATTCCTACCACTATTGTGGAACAGGTGTGCAGCTCGGCCCATTGTGTTTCACACCTGTGAATGTCATATCTCAACTACCTGCTAACGCAACTAGCGTGTGACCCAAACCAAACCATGTAATTGCATTAATGTCCGCATTAACCCATAAGTCACAACAATTAGACAAACCTTTAATAAAAAAAAAAAACAAAGAAAAAACTGATTTTTAGCGACGTTCCCATCACTCATGTATATTATACGTGTGTTTATAATTTAATCAGGAGGCGATGATGTACAAACCGCAGACTTCGAACGAATTTCTTATTTTACTTTTCCCGAAATTAATATTTGACGTAAAGTTCTGATACTATTTTTAAGAATGCTGTGCACCTCTTGGTCGAGGCCTTAGCATTACCAGGCCCATAATTTGCATCGGCAACGTACAATTATCATTATGCAAGTTGAAGGCGGTCGCTGGTTACACATAGTATGCAATTAAAGATTAAACAGACGTTTAACTGATAAACCAGCACGAGAATCGCGGTCGGCCATGTGCACATCGCTTTTGTGATTACATGGGAATTTAGACTGTTTATCATTTTAACATGGTACAATGATCAATTAGCGAACATTACTTATTATTTTAATTGATTGTTTACCAATCGGTTTATATCTGGAAAAAAAAGGAAATAAAATGCAACATAACCACATATTTTAAAAACAAAACAAATATGAACACAATGATTTTTGAATACAATGTTCAATTTATTTAGAAAAAATGCGTTATCAAGTAACTTAAAACACATTTGAATTTCCACACTGCAACTACAATTTATATTGTCTTGTTGTCTTAGAGCAATATTTTTCTTTTAAGAAAAAAAGCAAAACTTTGTAACTTGGTACTATTTTAGATCTGTCACATGTGTTTATTTTGTAGATCCTACATACAAATGCATTATGCGTGAAATAAAATCGTTCAGAGATTTTATCTGTTATTAAGAAGATGATGGCAACAATGTTTCTTAAAGTGAGCGATTCTGCTGCATTTTGTTCACTGCAATTACATTCCTTGAAGCAATTGCAATTCCTAAATCATCAAGTAAACATATTTTTAAATTAAATTCCAAAATCTGTTTGTCTGCTTTCTTGCTCTAACTCATAAGATTTCATCCTTGGTTAAATTCTAAGAATAAGAAACTTCAAGCTCGAAAAACGACAATAGTGGAAGATTTGAAATTGTTACAGCTCGAGGATGATTGACTCTGATTAAGGATTGCATTTCCTTCAAGATGTCAAACCTTCAAAATTTAGTGCCTTGAAAATGTAAGGTCAGTTCAAGACAGGACTTTTAGTTCAGTCAAGGTAAGGTTAGCAACCAATGATCTTTTTTCACTGGGGTTGCATAATTCAGAAACGAGAACTTGAATTGAGATGGGATAGCATTCGTAAGAAATACTGATAGAAAGGTTAGAGTATTGTTAAAAATTCCGTTCCCAATTTTTAGTCGGTAATATCTTATATCGGCTCGTTCACTCTCACGTTCAAAAAACATGGAAAGACGCTTTACGAATGTACTTGTTCGACCTTATGTCACAAGATTCATTTGAACAGTATGAGAAATCTGCTGCGAGATCTAAGACATCAAATCAATAGTCGTTCCATTGGGCACAGTATAATTATTACATAAGTTGGCAACAAAACACAAAATATGGCATCACAGTTCTACAAGAAGTATTTTCAGGTGGGTACTAGAATAAGCACGGTAGAGCCGGTAGAACTTACCTTTTATTACCTGTCTTAGTATTGGTAACACTTCTAGCTTATTCAATGAGTTTAAAAGATAGAGTTTTGGAAAGACAGTAGAACAGAACTAGGTTGGAATCATAGAGCTTCAAGAAGATCAAGAGTAGCCTCAAGTTCATTTTGAGGGTTTTGATCTCGTGGTAAGAGTGCATGTGAAGTATCTTTTAGAAAGTCGCTGTCAAGTCTGAATATTGAGCTCGATACAAGTTGATTGTAGCATTACTCGCTTCTAATGGCCAAAACTAAAGTCTCGGGACGAAAGACCTTCAAAAAGTCATGTTTAAGTCTAAGAAAGCCAATCCAAATACACTACATTCGTAGTACTAAATTCCAAAGCAGACACTACAAGAATAACCTTACAAGGTCAAGCTTGCTGCAAGCAGCTGGGCAGATGTCAGGGTACTTCAGAGATAGTCTATCACTATGCCATCCACGCGAAACGCCATCTCGCCAAAAGGTATCCAGCTAGCTGGTTGGCGATGTCAGAGATGAAAGCGCCTAAACCCTTCCATCCGTCTTAAAAAAAAGTCAAAATGAAATTAAATTATTTTTTACTAACTCCTTTCCAATACTAGCATCAAGAATTTCCATTTGATCGCCAGGGATGATCTTCATTTGGAATGGAGATAGATAACTAGTAAAGGAAGTGAACACATGTTGCAGAAACAAATCTTTTGTTACGTATGCTAGTAGTTTTAACTTTCAAGTTGTTTGGGAAACCAAATATCTGTCTATCTACTGATTCTAATACATTCTAATGCAGATTTCATTCAAATCAATTTTACATTTGAACGCCCTCGTATTCAAAATTTAATTTAATTAAAACCATTCTGTTAATGACGAACTCACAAAAACCACATCCAGGTTATTAATATTATATTATCCGATTAACAAAAAACTATTAAATGTAAAGATTACTAATACACATCAAGAGTTAATTGGTATGAGAAAATTAATTTTCTTGGGGGAACTTACTAATTTATAATTAACAAATATGCAACATCATTTATCAATTAAGAAAATATTCAGTTACTTCCTAGCCAACAATGAACCATAATTACAATTTATGAAATACAAACAAAACTAAAAAGCAAAAAATTGCAAAAAATTTGATTAGTAGGTTTGAATTTCAAGGTAGGGAGGTCAATTTATTATTACATATACCTAAAATGGGCACTTGGAAGGAATTTCCTTTAATCCAAGGATAACGCGTAACAGGTTTAATTTAAGTGAAGTAATAGATAAATTTTCATTTAAAAATTAATCGCATTATTTATCAGAAGCAATTGCCTCCATATTTTAATGACTGATAAACACCTAACGCACCTTGTTTTGTTTTTAGTGATGTCGCTTGCATGCATAGGTGAGATTAAACAGGAGTTTCAAGTTGGAATTTCTCTTAATAACTAATCAACTGATACTTCTTCAATAATTCAGCCGTTTTATTACTACACATCAAATTAAAAAAACAAAAATATAAAAACATATGACAGTCTGCTAATGATTTTCTGTTTCTGAAAAAGACCTATAACCAGACTCGATTAACAGTAATTTTGAGTCATCCAAGAAAGGAATACGTGAAATTCTTTCCGCTATAAAGTAAGATGTTATCGTATTATTAGCAGAAGTGCATTCCAATAAATTTTCCAGTTAAAAAAGGATCTTCGATTGAACGACCTTGGATGTATCATAATCTTTTGCTTTTCGGTTTAATCTTTTTTTTTCTTTTAAGTCATTTTATCATTATTAATTAGTACTTTTCTAAAGTATAAGACGGCTTGCTACTATTCTTGCATACATGCTTTTCTAAAAAGCAAAAGAGGCTATAATTATTTTAAACAAACGCATTAACACCATCTTGATAAGTGAAAATTCTAATATTGGAGGATAAACCAAAGTATACAAAAGCTGATTTTCATTTACTACTTTTAAAGTCAAAATTTCAAGCTATAAAAATTAATTGGGACCAACTGACGAAGACAATTTTATTCTTTTATTTCTAAATTTATTTATGTGGCAGGCAATTGTTAAAAGAATTCTAAAATTTCTTCAACATCATTTATTTTGAAAAACAGCGTTATTGAGTCATAATTGTTACCTTTTTGGTTTGATCAATCTAGGTGGCAGCAAGCACGATCACTAATCTCAAACCAAGAGATTTTGCTAGGGTAGTTTTCGATGAAAAAAAGATTTAGAAACGAAAGTCTCAGTCTCACAGCCCTGATCTTACTGTATGCCAATTCTTCTTTTCTCCGAAAAAATCAAGAAACTGTCAGGACTCTGACGTAGGTAAAAAAGCCCATAGAAATAAAATGAATCAGAATCCAATAGACGACAGGAAAATGTTCAAACTAACTACCCTATGGTTTGACAATGATCAGTGGTGTTATTATTGGTCAAAATCAGTAAAACGATTAGGAAAGTGTTAAGTTCTTGAGTCATGGCCAAAAAATCGAAATATAATTAAATAGGCACAAACTGAATGCCATAGAGTTATCGACCTTAAAAGCAGGAAAAACTAAGTAAATGTATATCCCAACATAAAATCTTCTGCAGCACAAACCCAAGCACAATTTGCCAATCGATGGTCACCTTCGTCCACCGTTGCCGTCCAAATCCTAACAAACCCTAGATATAACGATATGAACAATTTATTAGCCTTACAGTCTTAAGCATTAGTTTTATTTATTTGTTGACAATGACAATGAAAACCTAGATAGTTCCTCAAGATCAAAAACCATGGAACAAGTCCAATATTTGCCTTTGTTTGCCCGCAATTTCAGAGTGTTGTACCCGTGCTCAAGAAGTCGTTATGTAGGAAAAAACCAGTCTTGTTTCACCCTTGATACATGTAAAACTAGGATCGAGCTAAACCAAGTAGTTGGGTTCGATATTCTAAGAACACTTCCTGGACCATCACTCATCCATAAACCCAGAGAAGATTTGTTTGTTTTCAGGTCTAAAAACATAACTAAGAAGAATCAAGATCTGGGACGCGTGGAGACGGCGATGGCACCGACTGTTGCTCCTGTGGAGGCATTCACATAATAGATGTGAGTTCTCATACACATTTAAGAAATATCTAGTTGTATGGCAGATGTCGCATGCGATGGTATCTCAAGCAGAAGATGGTGCCAACATGTTCATAGTGCAAACTACTTTTTTTGTAGCCACCTAAGAAACTTACAGCTATCGTGCCCAAATATACTGTCAGGCTTTCCACAGCAGCTGTAAGAAGATTAATAATTCGTACTTCTGTTTTCATGCCACAAGGAGTAGCGTTAACCAGACAAATAGACTGCGTGTACACAACAAAGTAGTGGCTGTCGGTCTCCGCACCATGTATGTCCGCCACTCGCAGTTTTAAATTCTATAGGTCAAAACAAATGTTCCAATATGCAACTCGCCATTAATTACTAATAAGTAATGAAGCAACAAACCATCGTAGATAGGACAGTAGTCAATGGATACAGAGAACTTTATGACAGATTCTTGCCTTCAATTGTTTATAGACGGTGGAGTATCTCTGGTTTTTCAAAAATCTGATAATCAAGTCGGCCGTTTTCAGAATTCAGTCAGAGCTTTTTGGTAGCTGATACTTCAAGGTATCCAATAAAAAAACTACGTGGCTCGAAAGTAGTCAAAATTCGATTTTTCAAAGTATTTTTAACAAAAAAACATTCTAAAATCATCTGAAGCCGCCTCTTATGTTGAGTTATTAAGTGTCATTCACGACAAGAAACGTTTCGTTCCAGATACATGCCGTAAAAGCACATCTTCCATTAAATCTAGGGATGGGGGTAAAAAACCAAAAGAGAATCAACCTACATCAATCTTGCTTAAAGGCTTCTACCTGACACATATTCAAACTTTGTTGCAGTCGGTGAATATTTAGTGGTTTTCGCCATTTTTTCCAAATGGCCAGAATAGGCGATAGTCTTTTGTTTTTCAACTAGAAATTCTTTTGCAAGGGAAACAGGTACCACGACGTCCTATTTACATATTCGCAAATGCAACTCATTTATCTCTGTCGGTTATCGAAAAAAGTATTTTTGTAATTGAATTTAAGCCAATTTTTCGTGGCCTCTAGCGGTGAAACCTGAAAAGATAGAAAATCTGTTTCGTTGGTTCTGTAGTAGAACAAAACCATTTGGTGTCATTTTGATATCTTTCAAAAATACAATGGCAATTCCAACTGATGGACATCTATGAATCAGAATCAGATCAAGTGTGGGTGAGCAGATAAGCTGGTGATCTCAAAAAACAGCGCGTTATTGCTTTTGATTTGAGCTATAACTTAACCACAGACAGAAGAACAAAATATCGTATCATTGACGAGATATTGATGAAAAATCTCGAAATGATCAGGAGTCTTTTCATTGATAGCCTCGTAGCGTACTATCTGCTTGTGGACACAAGCAATGTAAAGAAATTATGTAACTAACATTACAAACTCCGAACTCAGAATAGAACGCTTATTTGATCTAACCTAGCAGAATACTTGGGAAAATAGACTATTTCGGTCAGATATTACCGACTTTTTGTACACTCTATTTTGAGGCAGTGTGTAATGAAAACATTACAGGACAGATATAGTAGAGTAACAAAATATTTTTCAGTGTGTAAGCTCTGGGTGAAGGGTAGTTTTACTCTTTATACCTCATTAAGGTAGGAGGCAATAGTGGTAATGCAAAGTTTCCAAAAAAGTCATATATCCAGAACTACTAACTTGGGAATCTTATAATGGGCTGATATAAGGTAGAAACTTATCGCTAACTGCTCCACTAACACAGGACATAGAGAATCTCTATAGCCAAGCTTATCGGCATCCTTCAGTTTGGTAATCTTTTTATTGTTAGGTAAGAACTAATTCTTTTCGCCTCTGTTATTTGACAAAAGAGCCCAATAGTGCTCAAACACGCATGATCCTGCGTTCTCATTACATGGTCTATTGAATGAGTGAAAGATTAGTATTGCATCAAGTCTGTTTACACTGATTTACACATATTGCAACTACAGGTTCATTTATCCACTGCTAAGGGTATGTGCGATATTCAGTTTGGCACTTGGCCACCTCTTGGCTACGGGCTTGAAAGTATATCTCTATCAAGAAAAAGTTGCTCCTTCCTGATCCAAACCTAGTGTAGGACGTGCAGATGAGGTAACTTGCCATAGGCGTTTTACAGTGGAAAATAAGACAACTGAAACTGACATTAAACGCAACACACACCACCCTGTTTACAACACGAAGGCGTCTGAAACATTCTGCTATAGGTGCCAAATATTCTAACGCCGGTCCTTATCTAAAAATTCTTCTACGTTTCGAATGGCTTAATGTAATTTGGATTTTCGAACTAATAATCTGTTGCTTATTTAGTATCTATGAGTACTTAGAGTAGATTTTTAACGCTTTTTCTGGAATCTTCAGTATTCTTCCCAAAATATTCAGGAAGTTAGATCTGGTGGTTCCTAATTTGAACTTGACAATTTTATGAATTATCCAAAATTCTTTCTACGTTTCGAATGGCATGGCGTAATTCGTCATTTCGAACTAATAAACTATGGGTTATTTAGTGTCTACGAGTGTTTAGATTAGGTTTTCAGTGTTTTTCCCACAAGTTTCAACATATTTCCCAGAATATTCAGATATTTAATAACATTATAAATACTCCAGATTTGCAAGCCTCTAAATTCAATATGTAACTTGACAATATTTTGTGAATTCTAGACGTACTTTTCTTACAATTAGCACAGTACGACGGATTATCTTATCTAAACTGACAATAATATTATAGTTATACACACAACTCAAATAATAATTATTTTGTCTGATTGATTTTGTTTTTGAAATCTAGTTTACTCACGATGACCGATATTGATTTCCAATATGATCGAGGTACTTTATACCACTCTTTTTCATTTTAATCGTGTTTGGTTTTAAAACAATACAGTTTTTACTATAACCTAAACCTTATTATGTGATTAAAATCCAGTGGAAACATTGTACGATATGAAATGATGTAAAGAATTAAGAAACAAAGACATCATTTTGAATTTTACGTTTGATTAGTATAAATTTATCCGTATCATAAAAATTAAAATGCATTGAAAATGTTGGAACACTACCTAAAGGATGATCTTATTTATGCATCAAAATTCAAATACAAATTCAAACTGTAATTTATTAATCTTCTATTTTATTCATTATTATTGGTTTACCAACATAATAAAATTTTATGTATAAATAATTATTCTTGCTCATTTTATGTACTTTTTGAGGTTAGGTGTGTATAGCTTCACATGAATAACATTTTACGGTCGCAGTTTCTATCAACATAACAGCATTTAATCATGCTTGTAGATTTTCTTATTTGTTTATTATTAAATTATCATTATCATTAGTATTTTCAATTTATAACACTTTTATCCGCTTTAATTCTATTACATGTAATAAAGATAACAATTGCATTATAAAACAACAAAAACAACCGAAAGGATGGAAAATTTCATAACCTTCTAATGCTAAAGCTAAATTTTGTTAAAATAATCTAAATGCTTCATTTTTCAAAATAGAAAACTAAAAGAGGTACCCATCCAAAGAGACAAAACGTGTAAAGTTTTCAAATTGATAGGAAATTCTAATCAAAATTAATTCGGAATTATAATGTCGCGAAATTACCATATCCTATTAACTATGACAACTAGTGAACTTGTCCATGGCAATCTTTATTATTATAATAAACCACACACGCACACATTAAATCTAATAAAAAATGAAATGATCGATTACAGTCATTTGTCAATGTAACATGACATTTTGAATAGTTGTTAGGTTACTATCATTTGTCTTCTATTTTGTCAAAGGCTCGCTCGAAAAGTTGTACAATTAATAAATACTAAATGCCGAAAGACTCAAAATTATAAATAAATTAATAACACGAAGTTTTATTATATCTAGTTATGTTTTATTAAAAAGTGGTATGTGATTTTAGTCGACTAGAAATCAGTTACTCGAAAACGACTCTAAATTTAAAACACCTGTTTTTGTGAGATTACAGGCCCTTTTATGTAGGTTTTAACGCAGCAGGGAGTACCTATCACCAAGGTAATCTCGTCGATCCTTTTATTTGACATGTAAAGCCAGATAAACAGGTGTCATCCAGAAGGCTAGTTGTAGTTCTCAAAATTGTTCACAGATGTTTCATTTCAAATACGAAACAGGCTTACAAATCACAACTGGTTTAGTATACGAGGTTTTATCATTAAGTACTTTATTTTACGGCCAAAATAATGCTTGTTTCAAGAGTTTTTTTTCTCTTTTTCGTTTCCCAATTCATTTTGCATTCAATCTAAAGTACTGAAGTCATAATAATCAAGCTCATAATAAATTCTTTTCAAAGCTACGATAAAGACATAATGTGAAAGACGAGTCTTTCGAATACAACTTCTTATTACTATTATATTTTTTAAAATCAGAAGACCGATTATCATTAGATGGTTATTTAAGGTTATACTTTTCGATAAATGCACGAGAAAAGGAAAAAGCGACCCCGTTAAATTTTGGTTAAGATTTGCAGTAGAGATAGAACTGGACTCGTTTGTGCAATTACAGGTTACATAATCCGCCCTGATAACATCATAACATATTCACATTTGTATCCTACTCTTACGGAGATCTTTGAACTTTTCTATCAGGTTGGTATTTGATTTAAAAACAAAGACTACAGGATGATTTCATAATGTTAAAAAGAAGCTCAAATCCTACAAGCTCGTGGTTTACCAAGCAGGGTCAATAAGTGACTACGGCAATTTCGTCACCAAAAAGGAGGAAAATAGATGATCTCGTAATTCTAATAAAATCCTTACTGCTCTTGAGTGCTAAGGGTAATCTTAAATAGTAAATTAAGTTGGAAATCGTCGACAGCGAGTTTTTTGTAACTGTAAAAGTTGGAAAAATCAAGAATCCTGATAGATACAAGACGATAAGATAACCTGTTTGGTGAAAAAAAAAGTTGCCTTCAAATAGAATAACGCTACAGATGATTTTCCAGATGTATTTTGCTTTGAAAACCAGGATGGGAGAATACACGACTATTTTCAGGGATACGTCTACGCCAACTTATCGGTGACATTTGAAATATGTATAGAACAAAATAGATATAGGAGACACTAAAATCAAAACGAGATATGGTATTGTTCAAGACAGGGGAGATGCTTTTGATTGATTCATCAAGACAAAAAAGGCCAATCTCGTCTGGATTTCAAAGCGCGGGAGGATCCATAGCAATTGTTTAAAGTAGGGACACTTTCTGGTGGTTTCAGTTTAAATCTTCGTGAGACCTAAAAGGTACAAAGTGTATGGAAGCTTAAGTATAAAAGTTAAAACCTTTCAAGCAGATGGAGAGAAAAGTTAAACTCCTCTTTCGCTTGGGTATAGATATCTTGATTTTAGTTAGGGAATCAGAAAGGTTTGAGCAATGAGCAAGGGAAGAAACAGTAAGTAGTTGTAGAGGTGGTTGAGAAGTTAGAAAAAGACTAATAAGTAAAATAAAATTTTAAGCTTAAACCTTCCTATAAGTATAGGTGTGTTTCAATGCACTCGCTGAAAATACCCTGTCCAATCTTAATTTCAGTCTATGAGCAAGAAATCCAGGACAGATTGAAAAGTGGAAGGGTTGAAAAGTTTGAGATGATATCACATTTCAGAAAGACATCTTAATGACAAATTCCAGGTTTTGAAAGTTTAGAAGTTTTTACATTTTGTAAGGTTTCGAAGAATTATTTTAGTCATTCAAGCGAATTTCATTCAGAATCTTACATTCTTTATTGAAATCCTTAAGTTGTAAGACTACGTCGAATTTGAGAAAACAATACTGAGACTTCAAACTGCATATAGATTGGTGTTTGCAATCTTGAAGATTATACAGTATAAATGAAGACTGGAAATGCCAAAGATTCTGAGTGCCATTTTTACGAATTAGAGATTTTGCTCAAAACTGTTCTAAAGATTATGCACAAAAACGTTTGGCCACTTTCTAGTGGATAGTAGAGCTCTCATGTTTTAGATTTTGAATATTGTCTTTTAAATCGTATAACAATTGCAAATGTACAGCTGTTTAAGAAAAATCCAAATTTGTTTGTGAGGGAAGTGGCAAGTAATGTCGATACGTCCTCATGTAATGTTCAAAAAATAAAAGATGAGATTAAAAGCTATCAAGTTCAAAAACAAAAATGGAAAACAAAATGCTACTGCAAAAACTCGAGCCAGAAAGCTGCATACGAATTTTTTGACCAAACGTAAATGTATCATTATGGATTATAAGATTTACGTAAAGTCGAACTTCAAACAGCTAGCTTGGACAGAATGTTACACAAAATAATAAAGAGAATGTTGAGGACAGGTATAAACAAAACAACTGTCAAGATTTGCGTCAAAATTTCTTATCTGGTAACTCACTGGTTTGGTGGTTTGAAAAGTAAGAGTTTTATAATCAGAAAAAGCATCAATCAAGAAATTTACTTTCGGGAGTGCTGGCAAAAGAGATTACTGTCATTTATACGAAAACATAGTTTCCACTGGGCCGACTTGGCAATGCAGGAGACATATTGAACTGGTATGAAAGCTGCGGAAAAGTCAGGAAGAAGCTGGGGAAATAAAGCAATTCAGCAAAAAGCGGGAAAAAACTGCAGATTTAATAAATTTCGAAACTGAATCAAAATTGATGTGTAAAGTTAAGTAAAAATGTGGAAATTCAGGTATTCACTGTTGAATGATTCAGTTAAAAGTGTTGATTTGTTTATGTTATGTGTTGGTACTAAATCTATTAACATAAGAGTTTTGATTAATAAATGTTATGATATCAGATTTTCAAAGTAGCCAGAGTTTTTCCTGCACAATCTTTAAGTGCCTAGCTATGTGTACCCATAGCGTTTCAAGTACCGGCACTTAGAACCTTTAACATTTTCAGTCTTCAAATATTTAGTTTTTTTTTACATTCCGACATTAAAGATAATTATAGTAGTTAATAACAAAAGCATATCAAAGTGATTTAAAATAAATAATTAATCTGCGTAAAGGTTGCAGTTTTTCCCCGCAATGCGTAAATCTCAACGTGTGTAGTTTCTTAAATAATCTTAGTTAATAATATTCAAATTGCATTCAATAAAATTTATTGATTTACATACTTATGCGAAACTACATTAATGTAGTAATTGCACAGAAAATATCAAGGCTTTTCCGAAAGAAATACCGACAAATGTAAAATATTTCCTTTAATAATTATTATAAATTCCCCGTTTAATGGTTTTATAGGAATGTTAAACGATATTCTAGTCGTAAAATTGATTTGCAGTGTACGCACAATTTTGTATTTTTTTTGTCAGTCATTCGTTGTAACAAGATCTTTCGATGAAGCCACACATCGAGACAAAGAATAGGATTTGGACGTAAACGTGAGGAAACGTCATACAGACCGTGGAGGATGCTATGAAGATGTTGCCAAAGCGAAAGATTAATACACAATAAAGAATCAAAGGTTTAGTATTTATAACAAATGTTAACTTATTCGTCTTGTCAAAGTAAGCTGGTGCTGTTGGTACGTATTTTTTTGTTCATTTCGAATTTTCAAATTCAATGACAGTTGTAAGTTCAAATACATAGATATGTGAGTGAATCAATCTAAGATATTTAATTTTGTTTTTCCAGGCTACTTCGATAAGATTAAGAGGTAAAAAGCATATCAGTAAGATATATCTTGCAATATTATTCTTATCACTTTGCTAACAAGAAATCACAATTTTAAACAATGTATAATCTCACTATGATAATAAGATTTTAAGTTTCATGCAGTAGAGTATTGTATTAAAGCGCAATTTTGCAAAAGTTTCCTGTGACCATATGCGTAGCCTTGAGCAGAGACCACCAGCGTATCAACCTAACCACAATTGATCAAATTCTCAATTGAATTTTCGAAAGATTATCAAAATTGTGATAAGGAGTTTTATTCCATTTAGGAATATGTCTATCGACTCACCGGAATGAGTTTCTTATAATTATCTTTCAAGATTTTGCAAGCTAGAAGTCACGGCAAAGTGAGCAAAATTTAATTTAGTGTAAAATTTTTTCCCTTAATAACGGAAAAAGATAAGAGAGTCGAGTTTGCAAATTTGTAAATACTAAATCATATGTTCCTTCCAAAAGTGACAAAAGTTTTCCGGAGAAAAACAAAAGATGATCGGCGATTCTGGCCATTTTCAAAAAATCGCAAAAAATACCAAACATGAGTAACCTCTCGCATTAGGTTAACGTACGCTGTGTTTTATTTAAAATCTCCTAGTTTTTAAATTATGCAAATCTGCAGTTTAATTTAAAATTAGAATTTTAATAAAATATTTATTTTAGGAATAAGCCATTTTCTATACCCTGATAAGTTAATAATAAATTATCGTTTAAAATTAGTTATCTTAAACAAAAAGGCGAGTTGATCCATAAAAATATCAATTCATTGCTTTGTGTTTACACTGTGAAGCTCCACGTTTTATTTTCTTTTATTATGAATACCTTAAATGATTACATACATTTCCTACAAGGTGCACATTATAGCTTGAGAATGAAATAAGGCAGAAGCTTCAGGTATTTCAAATATATAAAGATATACAGACACTTTGAAAAGAACATTAAGGCATTATGCAATTTTAAATATTTTGAAAACGCATAAAGAATATACAGGGTATCCTACTTTCGAGTAAAGATTTTCTTTTTGAGCTACAGAAGAATTTTAATGACAAACCTTTCATATCCATAGTAAATTCAAATTTATTTACTTCATTCCTACACGCATTTAGAAATTATACAAACTGTGAGTGGGCTTTGTGCTAAATTGCAAAATTTCCAAAATTCTAATTCTAACTTTTCAAATATGAAACCTCTACCATAAAATAAACCTCAGTTGACATTTGAAATAAGTTACACAAGACAAATACAAAAAGTAATAAAAGAAATCACCCTGTACACATAATATGAGATTTCCATAAAAAACATTGATATTAACTTTCTTAATAACTAGGCGATAACATAAATATTACATAACAATAATTTAATCATAAATTTTTTTTATATTTACAATTAATTATTATAGATCACACACAAAATCAATTCTCCTTTTGAACAACCTTTTTTTTGTAATACAAGAATAAAGTCGTCTATTTTTGAAAAAGCACTTTGAGGTTATCAGATAAATACAATTAATAATCATGAAATGTTTCTGAATGCACGACTCTTAGGAGCCCATTTACATGTATCCATATATACATAATTATAAAAACACAAAATAATAATAATGCAAAGAGATAATAGCGGTTTACGCAAATGCTCGTTCGAAAAATAAGCGAGACTGACTAGAATATTATCGAGAAAAAGCATCTTCGCAAGTCGTAGCAATTCGCAGGATAAAGGTGACAGTTTGGCACGTCGTTAATGCATTTCAAATGGAGTGTGTTGCCTGCAGCAAGATCTCCGCCACGGCAAACAAAGCAGACGGGTTTAATCAGGAAGGATTTGGTAACGATGCCGCCGTCTTAATTTCGAATGTAACAGTTTTAACACTTTTTTTCCCTTATATAAATTGTATCTATTAGAGATCATGTTTAACTTTTTTTTCTTTTCTAAAAGATAATCGTGTTTAATGAAGGAGAAAATAAGCCCGCGCGTGGACCTGTACAACTTTTTTTTCTTAATCGATGGCCAAATTAATGCGTCCTTGAATGGAAAAGAATTTCGCATTTATTATCGAAGAGATATTTTGTTTATTTCTTAAAGACAAAAAAGCGTAGGCGGGTTTTTGATAAAATAATATTTCTACTCTTACCTGGTGGGCATTGATAACGGCGAGTAACCCCAAGGTGAGCACCCATGAGGACGACAGCCACATAGCTTCCAACAGAATGGGGAAGATAATTCCAGAAGAATATCTTCAAACTTTCATGTCTTACGTCTGAGCAACATTTCGCAAGTTTGGTCGTTCGTTATTATTATTGCTTTGGTTCAGTAGTGAACGTTTTGAATGAATACTTGCTCCGTTGTTACTGCTGCTACTCTTGCCGCAGAATACACTGCACTCCACTTGGACACTGAGAAGAGTGGACCGTCCGGGACCGAGGCCGAGTGTCGCAGTTCCCCCAATCCGGGTAATTGTTGGCAGGTCGGGGGTCAGAGCTCTGATTAACTGTTATATTACTTATCTCAAATGACCACATTGCCATGCAAAAAATGTTATCATTAGAAAGCAATTTAAGCGCCGTTTAATTATTTATTATTTATATTCGCATTTTTTCATATTTACACACGCACGCGAACATTGTAAAAGCCAATTTTAGGCTAAATAACTTCCAAAACAGATAAGCTAATGACGCTGAAACTGCAACACTATTATTTTTAGCACTTCCTACAATTTTACAGTTGTTAATGTATAAGCATTGTTACAACTGATATTTATCAAAACCTAAAACGCCTCCTTAAACATTACATTTAATTACTGTTGATACATAAATAATTATCGTTCTATCTATAATATAATAACAAAACAAATAATTTTTAAATATGCGCACAAAACAAAAAAGAATTTTTTTTTATTTTACTTGACTTCAGCAACGCATCAAATTCTTTGCATTTGGAATTTGCAACTTGCAATATTTGTAATACATTATTAACTTGTAATTGTTTTAAAAATGCAATAATTAAAATAGTAATAAACTCATAATAATTAATTCGAATCTGAATAAATTAATTCATTCCATATATTAACATAATGACATACAGTGTGTCTCATTTCTCGTTTACATACCTGTACCTATTGTATCATTTATCAAATTGATTTGGTATTTTTATCAACTTATTATGCAATAGAATTTAGTTTTTTCTGATAAGAAAAAAAGCCAATGTTTTGTTTTATGTATTTTTATTCACAGTAGGTTAGTGGAGCACGATGACATCTTTTCAAAGGTGCACTTGGAGATACCTAAAAGGTTTTATAGCTGATAAGTATAAAGTATTAATTTCATAAAATGTAAACGGAAAGGAAGACACCCTGTGTATAATACATATAGCATTTCCATAAAGTATCAAAGTTAAAATGTATTGTTTTTACAAAACAGACCGTTTTTAAAAAAGATAGATTACGTCATTTAAATAGTTTAATAAATACTGACTGAGAACGTCTAAAAAAACTTTTAAAACTAGTCTGGACCGACCTGATGGTCCGTTCCTACCTGTCTGTGGTGTTTGAATTTGTATATGTATAACGCACACGGTCATCGAAATCAATAGAAGTTAAAATCGTAGCAGTGGCGTAGCAAAACATTCTAAAATACATTCGAGTTCAGAGAATTTCACTACTTAGTTATCTAGTAAAATGTTGATAATCTATGGGTTTTATCTTAAAGCGCTATATCAAAGGCAGTCCTCCAAATTTTCAATTATGTACAACTGCTATTTTTTGCCCATCTCATGTACGTAATAAATATGAATTTTATTAGAAGTGTGTCCTGTTTAATTATTTTCTGTGTTTTTCCCCATGGAAATGTCACTTTTCAGAAAACTTTTTGAAAAGATCTCCATATAAGCTATAAAATCCAAAGATCTTTATGCAAAATAGTGCAAGATCAAGAAAGTCCAACAAGATCAAAATCTTAAACTGTCATAATGTCATAATTTTTTGGTCTTGCCTACATCAACTCAAAACCATAATCAAGACTGATGTTAATCTTGATAAATATCATAGGCTTTGCTTTGCTTTTAGAACCTGCATTATGATTCATAAACATTACGTCAACTTTATTTTTTATCAACCATTTCCTTGATTAAACGTCTATGATTAATGTTAGAAAGTCAGAGGTAGTCTTTAATGTCAACGGTTATTGGTCTAAAATATCCAAAATGTGTAGTAATGTGAATTTATTCTGCATTGGCAAACCTACCATGAAATTAGCAAAATCTAAATTGTTTACGTAGAATATCTAGAAAATTGTTATTTGCATTTCTAGCCACTTTTGGTTTTCTGTATTTTTGTTGGAACAACTGGTCAAGGCTAAATTTCATATCACATTGCAAATAATGCAACTTCTTGATAAAAGTTTTGACAGACGCCATTAAATTATTTTCCCAATTGAAATACCTTATCTGCTCCTGTGGTTTCTTAATTCCTGCAGATCATAGTAAGGTATGGCGCGTAACTCAAATAAACTTTGAACGTAAATTCTACGTTGGATATGTTACAAATCATAGGTGTAAAGTAGACCCTATGCAAGAGAACTCGTCCGTATATAAACAGACTGAAGATATTAGTTTGAACGTGTAACAAGCATATTCTTTTACAAACAGACTAGTCGGTTTACAAAAATACTAGACAATTCATATATGACCAAACTACGGGTTTGTTAATCACCACTTAGATTTGAAGAAGGAACGGGATAAAAGTGCCAAAGATAGCTTTTTTTTGGCATACATTATCTAGATCTTAAAAACTACCAGGCTGATTTTGATTGTTCTTGCATGTATGATCCCCTTGGAGCTCAATAGAGTCCATGGACCGTCACCCCCCTGCTTGGCAAAGAGGAGAGAGACACAGATCGAAAAAACCATCTAGATCCTAGTGGGCGTTTTTACGAGATACCCTGTTTGGGGTATTGAATCCCATAGTGGTCCTGTGTACCACAACAGCCAAACAGATTTTTTTCTATTACCAAAACTAGAAATACCAAATAAAATGTTCCGATTTAAACATACAGTCTGAAACGCGATAATCCGTATGATTTCACATATGGTCTAAGGTTATACCTAGCTAAGGTAAGTTCACACGTGCGGTATAGATGTTTATTTAATTAAATCTATTGTATCTTCTTAGTTATATTTTATAATCTCAGATCCTATAAAAATTCTTGATCAGTTCTGTGACAGTGTGGAGAAGCAAAATGGGCCCTCCTCTCATAGGAAACGGTAAATGTGGGGCATTATTTCATGCCGAGCAGAACGATTGCAGTCAACCTATGGAATTTGCTCTAAGCCAGTCAATAGATGTACCTGATACGCCTTCTTATGGAAATCAAGTAAAAAATGACGATTTTATATCAAATAAAAAAAAATCATTTAGCCAGGGTATAGATAAATTAAAAGATGGGCAACTAATACACCTAGTCTAAATCGAGTAAATTCTACATTTTACATTACCTTTTACTTTACTGAGATTGTGTGCAAGCTGCAAATGTGACATCTGCAGAGTTGGACCATTTCTTATTCTTATATTTTACGTAACAAAGAAAGTTAAATCACCTAAAATGACTCCAAAGTGCAAATGGAAAGCTTAATAACTGATTGGAGTTTCTATTTCTACATCATTGAACAAAATTGTCAACATCTTTCCTCTTCCAACATCCATCTATCCAACTGACGACAACTATTTTAGCTGTTTAGAAATTGACGCATCAACAAAGAGATCTCTAAAAACCAAAGCTTAACAACATTGGGTAAATTGGTGTTTTAATCTCAATTAGCATACCTTATCTACTGAATTGTGGTCCATGACAAATAAGATGTTTGGGAAACCTCATTGCACAAAACCTACTGATTCTCCATGGACGAAGAAATTTTTCGATCAAATTGTTTGTTTCAAATGTAAAATGTGTCTCTATTGAGATTGTTGGTAATGAGAGTCACTTGTTATATAAATTCTTTCAGATTGATTAGTTAGATGCTGTTCTCCAGAATAGATCTAAGAATTTCCTTTTAAGCATCTTCAGTACCATATTTTTCCATGAAGTTGAAATGAAAAGCTTAAAGCAAGTCATTATTGTCCCTATACAAGGACCAGGAAAAATCCTAATAATGCCAGTATTCCTTTTCTCCTGCGTACAAAAAAACATTAGAAAAAATTATAAAAGCTCGACTCACAATCAGATGGTTGATCGCAGCACGCTTTGAAAATTGACACACAGAAATAACTATCTACTTAGCTGCCTTATTTTTGGACACATCGACTTATATGACTCTATAAACTTAAAGATTTTGCTAGGCAGCATGTCGAACAGTTTTCAAATTTCTTTTTATGTTGCCAGATCAATAATTGGTCTATACAGCAATAAAACTGTTTATGGTTCGTAATGTTCAAAATGTTTTAATAGGTCAGTACTGACACGTTGCAGTACCGTATCCAACACCAGACTTTCTCTTATTTACCCTAACATACCTCCGAATTATTGGCATTAATCAAGCTTAGATTTGGACATGTAAATTATCCAATTCATCTAAAAAGATTTATCTAATATTGTCCAGTCCTATCTATCTGTGATCAATGTAATGTTAGATGTAATTTGGATCACATTTTTTTAATTACACGAAATATTCAAATATAAAGTTACATTTAAAACACCTCGATTTCTTAACATCATCTCAAGAACAACGTGAGCTATAAAAATTAGATTCTTTATTTAAATGCCTCTGGTGTCTAGTCGCGTGAAATTGCCCCATCATGGTCGGAGACGTCGTTTTAAAAAATATATATTTGTAATTACCTCGTCTCTGAGATTCACAGATAATTTAGGAACAAAAAGGATGCTGTTGTATCTTTCTCATAAGATGCACCGTTTTCGAGTAAAATAAAATTTCCGGTCTGACAATATTAATATTTATGATTTTTTTGTTTTTTTAAATATTTTAGATGTTGGTTACTGTCTAAAAATATAGTTTGCATTGTTTTTAAAATCTATAAGCAATTTAATGACAAAAATCACTCTTGTGAAACAATAAAAATTCATTTTCCGCTTATTGGTATCGTCAATTGATGCATTACAGATTGTTTCAGATCATACAGCCGTTTAGTATCTGTGTTGCATTAATAAATACTATTTAAAGTATTCTTTATGGTTTTAATAAGAATCTTGTTATTATCTATACCGGAAAATCCTGTTGGTTTTCCTTATATCACTTTCTTTGATAAGATACATAGAAAACGTATGCAAAATGTAAAAAACTAATAACTATTAATTGTTATAATCAGAGTAAAATAGTTTTCTGCGGTAATTTTTTGGAAAGTTGAGAATCAGTAAATGATTTATAAGTAGGTGATAGCGAAATATTCCATGACCATAAACAAACAATTTTTTATTTATTTTTATATTTATCTGTAGATAATTTTATTAAGTTCTTCTCAAATACAAAATACATACATACATAATTAAATTGTTACTCGTAGAAATAAAGCCAATAACAAAAAAATAAAATAGTTTACAGAAGTAACTAACCTAGAATATAAGCATGATTAAACATACAAATGTTTATTAGAATTTCTAAGACAACTTTAATATGCAAAGGTAATTATAATAAAGTTCGCTAGTATAGGCAACTTTCTTTCTTTTTAATACTGCTGTCTGAAGTTTTGCCAAAGAAATTTTGCTACTCTGTCCATTTATTTCTAAAGAGATTTAGGAAGTGCTCTAGAAGCTCTAGAAAACGGCTGGAACTAGCTGACTTTTGCAAAACCTCTGTTGGAAGTAATTTACCTCTAAATATACTCTAACTCTAGAAGACTCAATATTATTTTGTCAGAATTCCTCAACAACAGAGTAACTAATTCATAGGAAAGGTGAGCCTAATGATCCCAAAGACCCCAGACCAATCACCTATCTCTCTGATTTTCACAAACTTCACATTTCTTACAGAAGCGTAAGTGGGTTTTTTTGTGGCTGTGGCAAAATTTATTTTTGGTGCTCCTGTCTACTTTCTTCGTTTTATTCCACTAATCTCTGGGTCTAAGTAACTGCAGTGGAGAAAAGAAAAGGAAAAACTTGTTGACGGTTTGATAACGGAGCGGTTATCTGAAACCTAAGGTAGGATATTGGCGATTCGCCTTCTGTAATGCTGAAAAACAAGCATGACAGAAAAGAAAAGAAAAAAACTGCAGAATTTCTGGGCATCGAAACAACACAGAGTCGATGTTACCAGGCGAATTCAGAACACCTAGGGGTTGGATTTACTTTCGTTGTTGAAAATGAGTGAAATATTGTTTCTGATGGGTGTGGGCAAAACTGCAAATTTATTGATGATATTAGTTTTGGGTAGCGAGAAGCTAGAGAGATTAAATCGTGAAAATTCTAAAAGTCAGACATTACCCCAGTTTTTATTGTAATCTATGGCAAAGCCGGATTGGGTCGCGTCTCAATTATGGATTATGAAAAATTGAAAAAGTCTCAATCTTACAGAATCACACAAACTACACGATCGCAGATGTTTATGATAGATTTTTTGTGAGGAATGCATAATGCTATTTTGGAGGAAGGAACACAACGGTAACTAGTTAGCCACTGTACAATTGCGAGTTTATTCCAAATTTCAAAAAATTGTATTACAGTAGATGCTTATTTAACTAGTATGGAGTAGATTATTAGAAATTCAATAAAAAATCATCTAATAGTCAGTGACTAGATATGGTAGAAAGGACAATAGCTCAGATATTTTGTTACATAAAGGGTTTTCCAATAAGAGGTGTTATTTTGAATAGCACGCTATTTCGGTAGATGTCACTTTTGAAGCTATCATTTTTTGACATTTGACAAGTAGAAACTACGTCATTAATAAATATGGAACGATACACGCTTCAACAACGCATTGAAATTATTAAAATTCACTATAAAAATGGTGAAAATTTGGCAGAGACGGTTCGTAAAACTCGAACATTTTTGGGTCACCGTGAAGCACCTTGTCGGACCGCAATACAGAAATTGGTGAAAAAATTCGAGCTCTTGGGACAAGTTAGTGATGTGAAGAATAAAACCCGTGCACGTCGCTCAAGAACAGCCGAGAATATTGCTGTTGTAGCCGAAAGTGTTAAAGAAAACCCAGGTTTGTCCATTCCTCGTCGTTCTTTGGAATTAGCCATTCCACAAACGTCATTACACCGTATTTTGCATAAAGATTTGGGTCTTAAGGCTTATAAAGTCCAGTTAACACAAGAACTCAAGCCGGCCGATCATCAACAACGTCGTGTCTTTGCTGATTGGGTCGTTGAAATGCATGAAAATGATCCAGAATTCCATCGAAAAATCATCTTGAGTGATGAGGCCCATTTCCACCTCGGTGGCTTCGTCAACAAGCAAAATTGTCGGATCTGGGGCTCAGAAAATCCAAGAGTTATTGTTGAAAAGTCTCTCTATCCTCAACGTGTGACTGTTTGGTGCGGTTTATGGTCCGGCGGAGTCATTGGACCTTACTTTTTCGAAAATGAGGCTGGAGCAACAGTTACGGTGACTGGATTGCGCTATCGAGAGATGATTAACGATTTTTTATGGCCGGAATTGGATGGTATTGATCTGGACAACGTTTACTTTCAACAAGACGGCGCTACGTGCCACACAAGCAACGAAACCATTGATCTTTTACGGAAAAAGTTTCCGGACCGTGTTATCTCTCGAAGAGGTGATCACAATTGGCCACCGAGATCTTGTGATTTAACACCTTGCGACTTCTTTCTTTGGGGCCACGTGAAAGAGAAGGTCTACGCCAACAGCCCAGCGTCGATTCAAGACCTCAAAGATGGAATTCGTGAGGCTATCGAGGACATAGGGCAGCCACTTTGCGATTTGGTTATGGAAAATTTCATGAAAAGGATATTGTCCTGTAAGCGTGGTCGTGGTGGTCATTTGCCTGATGTTATTTTCCACTATTAACGGCATACCTTCCTCTTTATAATGAAATAAACATCCGATCATTTATATTAAAAAATGGCACTTTTCTTTGAATATCAAAATAACACCTCTTATTGGAAAACCCTTTATTTACATATCTCTCCTTTCAGTTTAGTTTTGATTCTTTTGTTTCGATCTTTTTCTGTCATATTGTTATTGACTCGTACGTGGTGTAACATTTTTAGTTGTAAAATATATTTACCTATTTGCAGTAAGTTTTTGTTTTTCTTTGAACCGTTTTCTCTGTTAATTATCCTCTAACAATTTCTTCTACTTACAACTTACCATCTACTTACATTTCTAACGTTATTTTCTTAGAATTTATGTAGCTCTAATTATTGTTACTGCAGGTAAATTTTTTATTCTTATTTCGATAAATACCGCATGTATTTCTTAATACCTACAATATTTTGCTGCATTGCAATTAAGTACCAGGAATCCGCATATGCACTGATGGTACTAATAATTGTAAATGTGCATTGCAACAAGTAAAACAGAAATCAGCAAATTAACTTGAAAGCACGTCTGTTGCCATCAATCAAAAGCAACTCTTACACACCTGTACCGTTGTGCCAGATGTTTCACGACGCATTCATAAAGCCTTTTATGGACACCATTTCTCATTAACATAAGGAAATTCAAAATAAAATCAGAAAGAAGCCTGACACCATATTGGCTATAACGTGAAGGTTTTATGAATGTTGCTGCATCGCACCTTCACTCGCTCGTGATTATTTTATAAAAAGCCGATAATTAAAATGGACTACATTGTAGTTGTACAAAAAAAAAATTTTATCTAGAAAAGTATTAAGAATGTATTATTTGTAAGTTTACAAGTTCTTTTACTTATATAAATGTAATTCTGAAAGCAATTTTGAGATATTAACACTGAACTTTGCATTTGTTTAAAAACCATAGAAAATCGTGTTGTTGATATTTTAAATTGTACTTTTTAATAGGCTATGGAAAGAATGATTGAGTTACAAAATAATTATTTGTCTTTTCTTGTAACTGTCTGGTCTAACTACTTAAATAATCAGTATTTCTCAAGGTCAAAAGAGATATTCCTCAAAGTTTCGCACCAGAAAACAATCCAACAAAGTTGCTCAGTTCTTTATTGTTTTCAAATGTATTTGATTTTTTCAAACTTCCAAGTATTTAATTTTAACAAAAGATTGCCTACAACCGCGTTGATTTCGATCGACTTCATCCTTTATTTAACCGAAATATCTCATTTAGTACTAATGATTGCGTTTCTGTTTTGCTATCATCGCTTTTAGCAAAATTACTTGGAAAATATTGACTTTAGAAAACCCACATCACTTAACATTTAACGAGTGAACATACTTTGCTTACCATCTCCAGTTATCAATATCTCTTACCTTAAGAATATTTGCAACTGTTATTTTTAAATTTTTATCATCATTAATCACTTTTGTTTGGTACTACTAATTTTGCTAAAACTGTCACTCTATTCTTCAACTCTATTATAAGTCATGAAGTGAAAGAAATATTTATCATTAAAAACATCCACTCCATCTATCCCAAACGTCGCCTACGAAACGGAAATTAATTTTGGTCAGGTAAAAACAATGCTTAGGGGTGTCCAAGAATGGCGTTCCGTATTAAATGTCTAGTCCGTTGTGGTATGATCATATATTTATTTATACAACTGTTTAGGTCAAAAATGGTTATTTCTAACCATTGAGCCTGCTGGTTCTCCGATCTTATGGTACACAATATAAAATCTTTTCTGAATAAAACAAACATTATTGCTTGTCTTCTTTAGAAAGTTATATTCTTGTACACTGTAGTTTTGGAAAACGAGCCAATCAAAGTACCAAAACTGTACCTGTTTGAGTAATTTGTGTCTGGAGGAAATTCTTCGGACATAAATTTTCTGATATAGCATCAAATAAAATTTGCCGAAAATATCAGAGACATTAAAATCTTATAAATCCCAATCAAGAAGTGATCTTGGTTTAAGGAAGTAAAGTGAATACGAAAATAACTTCCACCAAAATCCTCACTTATTATTTGCCCATGTAAAATAAATGAGCGCATATTACCATACCAGAACTGTCCCCGATGCAAACAACGTGAATGGGGAATTAGTGGAAGTCAAAAACCTAAGATCGCCAAAGACTAATAATAACTAAGGGCCCACGTGCAAAATCAATCTCGATAAACGGAGATCTCCAGTTAAGTAAATGCAATGTTTTTTGTCGAACAAGAAAGCCATCTCTGTTTAGAAGGAGTGTTAGATTGCGCAATGCGGCTAGTACTTGAGGCTGATTTAGTCTCCTACAAAAAATTTAATTCTATCGCAAAAGAGGTTGTTTGAGAAAGTCTTACTATACTATTAGAAGCAAATCTCAGACAACAAGCTAGGCTTTCTTAAACTACATTCAGTAAAGACAAATCTCCAAAGCCAATTGTGTTATAAATCTTTAATTTCAGACTCTATAAGTCACAAACGGTTTTAGGGAATTTGGTGTGGTTTTTATTCAACCACGGACAATTTTAGAATTTGTCCATAAATAGCAAGCACGAATGTCACAGTTGAGAGAAGTTACTATATTATCGAATAATTTGACCTGTAGGAACTCACCACCAAGCTTCAGCCTAGGGATCATTAACGTCAGAAGTGAGGCCACCTTACTTTTGGAGCAAAGAAGATAACACTGTACGATATCATTTAAATCAATGGACCTTAATTAATATAAACACGTGCTTCATGAACCATGACAATCCAAACACCATATTTGGGTGCAAACAGCATGACGAGATATTATTAAATTATTAAAGTCAACCTATTCATATTGAAGCTTGCTCTACTTCTGATAAAGCTCGAGTAGAACTGATTCATTCCGCTCCAGTTTCTAAACTCATAATTGCTGAAGCAGAATCTTGGTTAATAGATATTATAGAAGAACCTAACCGAATAAATGGATCAAATATCTAGGATAACTCAAGAATGATTATGCACTTGGTAGCACAATTGTGTGAGGAAACTGGTATGGTATAGGTTAAACAGCCATTTCGAAAATCTCAAGACAGGCTTAAAGTTTCTCAGTTCTCAGATGCGCCAATTTAAATGTTTTAAATGTTTTATTGGTCACTGACTTTTAATAATTCGGAGTTGTTGAACATTCATTTTCTTAATGGAAAACCTACTGAAGATAAAATTTTAAGTAGAGTGTTACAAATGTGCTCAACTTCTTCACAGATATTAACTCCAATGACTTTATTATTTTCATAGAAGTGGCTTTTCATAATTTCGAAAATACTACGATAAGAATGTCTACACTCAACGTCCAGTTCGTACAAACAGCTGATGGCTGGGAAAAAACACAGAGACGGTACCATAGAAATCATGTTTAAATTATATATTTGGAGTTCCTTGCGTGGTGTTGTCTCTTCGGAAAGTTCTGTAATTCTCTGAAAGTACCTATCGGAGAGGGAAACTAGTATCTGCCCGTAAATTATGTCTATATCAGCAACGATACTAAAGCGTGCATGCAGAAACAAAATATAGTATAAAAAACAGATCATCGCATCCCATATAGAGATGGTTGAATAAATATACGGAAAACGTGGAGACAACGCTTGGATTTCGTGGTCAAATTATTCTCTTCAAAGAAACCGTGATATTATAAAAAATCAGATACTTCGCCGATGTTATAATATGTAACCCAGAGAAATGTATTCTTTCATGAAATCGTAATGTTTCTCATGTAAGTCATTATTCGAACTTTGCCGCTTTCAATCGCAGCAGATTTAGGACTTTATCATGTTTATAAGAAAAAGCTCGGTCTCATTTAAGGACGTGTTAAATGCTATAAAGGTTGCCGACATCATATATTAACAAAATATTTAGAACTGAATAATAAAATTAAAAATGTCGAAGTCATATAGCATATGGACGTTCAAATTTCGGCAGACAGACGTCCAATTTTTTGTTGATGGTTCATGAGACGCAGATTTGTCCCAACTTTGAGCATTTAACGAACATCCACTACTTGATATAATTTGTACATTGTCTAAATACAGACGTCCAATGGATATACAACATATTCAGGCAAAGTATGGACCAAAATACAATGTTCTTTGGATGTCCCCTAATGGTCGTCCGATGGACGTTCATTAGATACTAGGTCCGGACTAATTTGGATGACAAATAAATATCTGGTGCTATATGGAAATGTATTCACTGTGAAAGCAATCATATATATACCAAACTCAATACAAGGAATTTCAGAAACTTGGAGACAAAATTAAATTATTACAAAGTTGTCCATTTTATTAAATTTTAGTGCTGGTCCAGATCAACCAGATTACACGCCAACAATACCATACTGAACAGTAAGGTGAAATTGTTTCTTTGATTTCAGTCAGTATCTGACATCCACATGGTTTACATTCTCATTCTCTAAATGCATTAACAATTTGTTTATGTAGGAGGATCTGCAACCCAGCAAACATGCATTTAATTTTTGCAAATTGCAACAAAGAAGTAAAAAAAGAAAATCATTAAACAAGCATAGACCTTTTATCATTATTATCATTTTGTTCCTAAAGGAAAAATGTCAGTATGAAAACCTGGCAATAAGCCAGAAAATAAAAAAATATTTATTAGTTGATCTGTTTCTTCAGAAACCCGACCACATCATCGATGAGGGAACGCGTTTGGGGTTGCTCTTCATTTATTTTTGTCGTTTTTATATAAAATGCTCTTATGATAAAAACGTATTACGATTACCCACTTTTTAAAAAGTAGCTATTACCTTTACATTTTCAAATCATTACTGTGAAAGCCGTTTCTTTTCACTTTTCTGAAGGTATATGTATCACAGAATGATAAAAGCGTATTCTGTGTATGTGTTCTGTTTGGAACATTACTTCCGCAAGACTCGGTAGATTATAAAATTCAGTTCGATCTTCAAGTCTTGCCGTTGGCTACGTTGCGTCGATAACATCAGACAACATTTGCAAAGCGTGTGACATGTGTGACATGTGAATTGATTTGATTTACTTTTTAGGTTAGAAAAGAGTAATTTAAGTTTATTTTTTTATAAACCAGAAGTATTATAAGTAATTATAAACAATGTCACTGTGTGAAGCAGAAAAAAACATTTATTTTACATGGAGTTGAAGTAAACATATATTTTAAAACTTGTTTACAGTCATCTAACGCTTTTTTTATTAGGAAAATTTTCGTGTGGATGGCCGAGAATGTGCCCAATACAGACCTATGGAATTGGAAACTGACATTGTAGCACATGCATTTGGTTCAGCAAGATTACGATTAGCCAATACTGATGTATTAGTTGCTGTAAAGATAGAAGTAGAGGTACCGTTTCCCGAACAGCCAGATGAAGGAAAAATTGAATTTTTTGTAGATTGGTAAGTTTATTGTAATCTTGTTTATTTATTGATTAAACATCTAAAACCTAGTTCTGCCAATGCCACACCAGATTTTGAAGGACGTGGTGGTGAAGAACTTGCGATGGAAATTGCTAACAGTTTAGCTGGTGCATATAAATCAACACAGGCTTTTGATTTATCAAGCCTTTGTATAATGAAAGGCAGAAAATGTTGGAAATTATTAGTTGATATTTTGGTAGGTAAGTTTATTAATAATTCAGAACTCTTAGTTTATAAAAATTAATGTTACAGATATTAGAATGTGGTGGTAATTTATATGATGCAGTTTCAATTGCTGTTAAGGCTGCACTTTGGAATACTAGAATACCAAAAGTTTTATCAGTACATTTAGATGGTAACAAAGTAGAGATGGATGTTTCAGATAATGTTCATGATTGTGAAAAATTGGATGTAGCTAGAGCTCCTATTATGGTTTGTAAACAATTTATAATAACTAAAAAGTTTTTATTTTGTAAAATAATCATAGGTTACAATATCAAAAATTGGTGACCACTGTGTTGTTGATCCAAGCAGTGCAGAGGAGCAATGTTCGACGGCATCAGTAGTAGTAGCAGTATCACAGAAGCGATTTACCACCATCTTGCAATCCAGTTCAGGGGCATTACATCCTACAACACTCATGGATTGTTTAAAAATGGGTTGTGAAGTCGCTACACAATTAGACATGGCACTTCTTCAAATACTTATGAAAACTCCTTCACAGAAAGATATTGGGTTTTTATTATGAACGCCATTAAACTACATTAAAATATAAATTTCTTAAACTAGGTTGCACATAATAACAGATATAATTAATAAAATAGTGAAGAAAGATAATGAAGCACTGTTATTTTTAGTACCAGTTCCTGGTACAAGAAGGACAATGTCATCTCCAGCATCTCCAATTATTCCACCAATATTAGAAAAACTTTTACCACTCCCTCCATTGCAAAGATCTGATTGACAGACACGATAGTATGAACGAAATGTTGAATCTTCAATCACTTGATTAACATATTCTGGTTTATCGCTACAGCCACGATGCATAGACTGTACTCTATCTTTGGGATCCTGCAAGTAATGGTCAATTAGGCTAATTCATTCATAAAGTATCTAATATTTTACTGTCACGTACTTTAAATTCCACACGTTTTGATGTACAGTAACTTTCGCAATCAATTACAGAATTTCCAGGTACAGAATCTGGATCTGTTATACATCTTTGATCTAATCCATCATGAGTTGCACTGCAGGAATAACATTTTAAAGCTAAAATTGATCAAATTATTAAAATTAAATTTAGTAACACTAATTAGTAAATGTCTATAACAAGGTGATTTTAATTATCACGATAAAAATTAAAATCTGCATAATGAAAATTATGATTTGAGTAAAGGCAGCCAACATTGTTAAGGCTAATAAAGGATTAAGATGGGTAGATTACAATTTGGAAGTGTGGAGATGAATTGAGAGACAAATAACAAACATTAATCTCAAAGTAATGTTTTGGTAATGAATTTTATAAATTCCATCTAGTACTCAAAATTGGTTCATGACAATCAGAAATCTTCAACTTCATATTTTTAAATTTAGTTTTGATTTATTTTGTAGAAAAATTCTTATCAGCCCCTTTGGCTCTTCTGTTCATTAAGTTTTTCCAAAAAAATGGATATTTATTCGATTCCAGAAAAAGTACAGGTTATAAAATGGCATTATTTGGGAAATTCTTATCATGACATAATCAATTTATTCATTAATGTACTTGAAAAATTATCTCCACCATTGGTTATAACCATTAGCAGAATAATTTCAAATTTTGAAAGGTTCAGGTGCACTTTACCAAAACTTCAAAAAAAGTAGAACTGTACATGACAAAATACAGGAGGAAGAAAATCAGCAGGTAGCTATTTGTGCTGCAACTGAAGAAAATAATTTTCTATCTATTAAGCAAGTTGCTGAGGTTTAGCAAAGATACTGCTTGCAAAATTTTGAAAGAAAACAATTATAAATGTTTCAAAATCAAGAAAACCCAACAATTATTTCCTGAAGATCAAAAAAAACTGCAAAACAGTTATGGAAATGGCAAACTGAGATAATTTTATCAGCAATATCTTATTTAGTGACGAATGTACTTTCCCTTTTAATGGTCGTCACAACCCTTCTGTAGTTATGATAGTTAGTTAAATGTTTGGGCAGGGATTGTAGGGGATACAATTATTGAGCCTTTCTTTATAAATCGAAACTTAAATGGAATTAGATATTTAAATTTTCTGGAAACCTTCATCAAAGGTACTCATGAAACTGTGGAAGTACAGGAATTTTTAAATAATACTTTTCCTAACTGCTTAATAAGTCATAGAGGAAGGATCAGGTGGTCATCAAGGTCGCCTGATTTATCCATAAATGACTTTTATGTGCGCATATTGAAAATGAGGAAACGAAAGCTCTGGGAGGAAATTATCCAAGCTATTAACTCTGTGACTTCTCTAATATTAAGAAATGTTAGACAAGAATTTTACAATTGTTTGACTCAGGAAGGCGGCTTATTTGAACATTTACTGTAAATGTAAAATTAAATTTTAGAACTTTTGTATTTTTGAAAAGTTTTGTATTTATTGTAGTTATTAAATTAAATGTTTTTAAAATGGGTTTCTTTAATTCTTAGTTGGTTTCTATGGTGTTTTTTACAGTACGAACTTTGTTAATGATGGTTTCATAACCTTGGATATATATACAACAATAGTGACTATGTATCTAGTAGCCTAAGACAAACTGTATAATATTTTTTGTTAGCACAGCTGGAAGTTGTAACATAACCAAAGGCATTTACAAAAACTGAACTTGGTAATGTAATGAATAATTACGAGTTATACTGAGATTTAATAAAAAATAAATACAACAAAGGGTTTATTTGGAAATGGAAATTGTTAATAAATAAGATAAATACAACAGTTGGCGATGAGGATGGGATAAAAATAGAGAGCATAAAGTGAAATTAGTGTTAAGATGACGATGGAAGAGGAAAATGTGTTGTGCCTTCAAGCTTCATCGAATTCTTGGTTAATCTAATTACCGAATTAGTCAAGATAATCATAGAAACAATTGGAAAAATTGTATTCATGGTAATTAAGAGCGATCAGGTTAACCTGGTTCAATTTTCATACATGCCTCAAATAATCAAGACAATCTAAAACCTTGGCGTGTTCTGATGAAAGTGAGGTTAGGAGATGAAATGCATATGTTAAAATTCATTGGTAAATTTGAAAAATTCAAATAATTGATAACACCGAAAACACCCTTGAAGTGTCATTAATTATGGCATCCATTTAGAAATATCGCAATTTTTGACAGGTTAAAAACACCCACTGGCACCCATTGGGTTAACCCCTCATTTTCTCTAATAAATTGTAATAATATTGCCATGTAATGAGTATAAAATAAAACACATTTATTTTGTACAGTTATTTATACAGTATGCCCATTTTGGGAATAGGTAACATGTCTTACAATTCAGAGCTATTAATTGAACCGTAGTTTGCTGTGAATTTAAAAACTGAAAAAAGTCAACTGTTTGATATGGATTTGGTTATATTTCCTACTTAACTTTTGTACAAACCTATTGATTTTGTTTACTTTCTTTTTGTTAAATAAGCTTTAAGGTTTTATAATAATTTATAATTATTCTTACTGTGTTTTTTTAATAAAGCAAATCTTATTTCTAACAACCAATTTTGACATTGACATGTAGGTATGTATTACAGGAAACAAACTATACAAGCATGATCCATTTTGTTTTTAAAATCTGCAATTACACAAAGACATCTCTGAATTGTAACATGTGTTGCCTATTCCCAAACATTCAGGGGAGAACCCATAAAATGGGCATACTGTATTATCGTGTTTAATGTACCATGCAATTGAAAAAAAAACGAGAGACAAAGCTGCTAAGGATACTATATATTTTGGAGTGGCTCGCAATGGTTCTTCAGTATGGATGTAGCGTACCATACAAATTTAAGTAAGATTTTATCTTTAATAAAAAAAAACTTGTTAGTATTTCAAAGTATGATTAAGAACAAGGTTACTTAATTTTTAATTTTTTAGGTTGACCTATTCCTCAATAAAAAATGAACATAAAGGTAAAGAAATAAATGTGTACAATTGTGAAAGGAAAGAAACTGTATTATAAAATACAACATATACTTATTTACTGCCCTTTAAATTAAAATTAAAATCAACTTGTTACTTACTATGTGCTTGTGATAAAGGTTTTGTATATTTCCCGCAATTACAGAATGTTTACACAAAAATGTAGTTTTATACCTATGAGAAAAGTATACTTTTAATTAATAAAGACCTAGTTATGTTTTTTGAAAAATCATGGGTGTAAAAATAAGTTAATAAAAAAAAAAAGTTTAAATAGAATGGGCAATGTATGAATCAGACGATTCAAAAAGGAATACATAGCAAGTACAAATTTTGCATATAACATTTCTCTTGCATCTTTCGAATCATATTGAATAATCATCTTAAAATAATATTTAAAAATTATTATTGCTCACATTATTTTAAGTATAAATAAGGTGGTTTGTGACCTGTGTGAAGATACTTAGTTATGTACTTACCCTTTGGTGGAAGAATAAGGAAATAAAATAAAAGTTTTTAGTTTCTTTACACTTAACTATTTGAGTTTAGTTAGTGATCAAGCATCTTTTATATTTTACTCTTATCTCCAGACTTGAGAACATATCGAAAAGCTAAATACCATTTACAGTGATTGTCTGATCACATAAATATTCTTGTACAAGGGGTGTCTGATATTAAAGGTACAGGTGGCTGTTATACAAACTGTGCATGCACAATATTGGCGCCATGTGCATGTCTAGACATGTTCATGTATGTAGTAGTAGTCTGTTCAAGACTCAATTTAGCTTCTGGTAAGTAAACAAACAAACATGGCATGTGTGAGTTATTAGATTCTTGCAAGCTGAAAGAATTAATCAGAGCAAAATTCATCGCAGATTACAGGACGTTTATAGCCTGAACGTTTTAAGCCAAAAAGAAGTCAGCATTTAGTGGAAACAATTTGAAGATGAATGAACAGAGCTGAATGATGATCTGGAGAAAAAAGAGGCAGACTAAGGACTTCACACGCAGATGATAACTGCACAATTATTGAACGTTTGATTAGCGGAGATCGTTACATTAAAGTTTATGGAATCAACGCCTCTTACAAAAATGCTCATAACTTTTGAACGGGACTTCTCTGGCACTTAGACTCAGTACCCCTGTGACCCTCTTGATAAGCCTGACAATATGACACCTCAACTGTCGAATGTGTTAAATATTTTCTTTAAATATAAATGTTAGTGTAATTTTGGCTTGTACCTTTAATATTGGACACCCCTTATATCTTATTAAAAAGTTCTATACACACTATGAATTACATTAATTCTGTTAGATTCTAATCTTTTGTAATATGCTAAAGTTTATAAGATTATCTTACAGTCATTATAACACTAACAAATATTTTATAGAATACTTATATATTTAATTATTTAAACAACATATACAATTTATTTAAAGTAAGTTTTTTCAAATGCAAAACAGTTACAAACAGGAGCACTATTTTGTAAAGACCACTTTCTGTGCCTTTCAGTTATTATTTCTATGGGTCATGTGAGGTTCTTCAATATGGCTGCGATGATTCTACAACCGTCTTGGTTTTTTTCAATATGTCAGCAGCAACTGTTTGCTCCTTTCTACCCTCTTCATTTTCAGAGGTTAAACCAGCATTTGAATTTAATTTGACATTTTAAAATGACAATCATAAATTAAAATTTGAATAAAATCTATATAAATAAAAATGAATCGCAAAAATGTATGAAGGCGTATCGCTTCACAACGACTGAACCAAATTGGATAATTCTTTTTTTGTTGTGTTGTTGTGTTTGTTATTATCAGGAGAAGGTTTGTATAAAAGAAAATCTCCAAAAAAATGTACGGAAAGACGTAAAAAAACATTTTTTCTCTTATACATCATTTCGAGTAGTTCCCGAAGTATACAATAGATGGCGCCGCCGGCAGGGTGGCGAAAGTGTCGAAGTGTATGTAAGGAAGTTTTCCCTAACTTTGAGGTAATTTGAAAAATGTAATGGTCAAAAACTCCTTCTGAATAATACAAATAGCATACTACGTGTTTATTTATTGTGATCTTGTCACAAAACAAGTCGTACATTACATATTTTTCCGAATACATTCTTCTAAAGTACCAAATCAAAGAAGAATTTGAATATAACATAAAATGTGTAGGTAATTCAAATTATGAAACTTGCAACACTTCAACATTCGGATACACTTTAATTAGCTAATGTCTTTCTTTTTTTTTTTGTTACGGCGTAATACTTATGTGAGGCAGTATTTACGTATCGATAGTCTTTTCGAGGCAATGAGTATGTGATTTTGAAAAATTTATATAGAAGATAGATAGATGAAAATCGACACATTGCACAATTAAAAATAGTATGTCTATAATATAAATATAAAAAAAAAACATTGATACAATGACATCTCTATGGATTGTTACTATACTCTTTGATTCATATTCATAATCAACGTTAATTTTGTATTTTTGAAAAGCTAAAGTGTTTTTGTGATAAGAAAATGCCATCAGTAAGACGTACAAATATCGGTCGGCGTACGCGCAACGCAAGAGAAATTCAATATTATAGAGCCAATGAGACTGAAGAAATAGAAAAACTAAAAATATAGTTTATTACAAAGCTTTACAATAAAGTATACAAATCTTTAAGATTTTTCTTTTATTTTAATCGTAATTTAATTTCGAAATGAAAAATTGTCTTATTTTTTTCATTAGGTACTCCACCCGTGCGAAGCCGGGGCGGGCAGCTAGTAATAGATATTTGTGAAGACACTACCACATAGTAAGAATCATGGCCTGCTTCAATTTCACTTTTTTTTTTATTGCACATTACTGCAATAATTATGTAAAAAGTGTTTCTACACCTTTAAGTAGATCTCTTGTAATAAAATCTATTTATTCATTCATCCAAGCTTGACAGTAATAAAAACAAATCGATAAAAGCTGAGTTTACATGAGATTTTTATGCCCATTTGCATTCACCTCGCTTATCGAACTTAAGTTATGCTTAAAAACAATTGCTGCTATGTCTTTGACAATCAAATGGTGCAAACAGTCTTACCCTGCGTTCAGTAAGGACCTCTGACAGCTGTTTTTGTTGTTCTCTTGTTCTTGTCACTCAAATCTGAATTTTTATTTGAGTGACAAGAACAAAGAGACAATCCCGAGTAAAAATAGCTGTCAGATGTACCTTACAGAACGCATGATTTAATCCTCTGGGTTTAATGTTAGGTTTTAGACATTTATGAAGTGTCATTATCTTCCATTTTATATTATAAAAATTTAAAATATATTATCGTTGAATGATATTTTTTATACATAAATCAATCAAATTTAACCAATAAGCATGTCAATCATGTGGCAATCAAGCAACTATGTGATTTAATTTTACTAACAAGCCTGAGTGAATGAATAATAGGTTACATAGACTTATAGCAAATGGATAAGCACACTGCAAGGTAAGAAACAAGCGGTGTTGTCATTACAAGTTCTGTTTGTACACAAATATATGCAGTACGTTATATTTCAATTTGAGTTTCTAATGCATGGCAGTAGCTGGTACCATTTATAATTTCATGTGCCTCAATGATTACTAACCATCTGAAACTTCTAATGGGGATGTTTATTCTTATCAGTGCAACCTAATGCTCCATGCCCACAAGTAATTTTACCTCTTTTTTCACATAAGAATTGTCAACATATTGAGTTATTTTTATTATTCTGATTGAAACAGATTTTTACAATCTAGATTTAGCATAGAAATAACTATAACTTTTAAGTATAACTTGATAAATGACAACTATAAGTTGAGAAACACAGACATAACCCTACAGGAAACTGTATCATGTTTATATTTAGCTTCTACCATATATTAAGAAATCATATTTAACAAAGCAATAATCACGACGATGATAAATAATATATGATTAAATGATTATAAAGATAACACATACACAGAAATGATAACAGATAAACAGATTAACAAAAATGAAATTTAAGACTGCCAAGATATGTACTAAATAAAAAACTTATACGTATTCAAATACTTAATCTACAGTATACATAAAAGAAAACAAGTATCTAAACTGTATTACTAATGAATGTCTAGAATAGACATGGGCACCAGCAAATTTATCAACAGAAACTAATAACTTTAGAGCAAGTATCCAATCAAAATAATTTAGTTCTGCTTCTGAAAGTAAAGTTCTAAAATATGCAAACGTGTTTTGCTGTTATAAAAGCTAATTTACTCTCAATACCCATGTATGGTCTAGAATTTTCTGTAGATAAAATCAGATTCTATTTAAAGAAACTTTACCTTCTGTAGTAGCAGCTAATATGCATAGAAAAGACAGAAAGAATATTTTATACATCTTTTTTATGCTTGGAACAGTTAAAATCAATACACTAAAATATTACACTGACACAAACAGCTTATTACTAGCATTTAATACAAAAGTTAAATTAAGTATTTATAATCTTATCTAATCACTCTTAATCGATTATCTTAAAAATGAAATGTTTTAGAACACCTTTGTGTGTGACAACATCCTCTACCAACAAATAAAATGTTCAAACCATTAAAGAAATACAATTTTTTCATAAATAAAATTATATTGCGATTCTACTTTTTAAAGCTCTAACAAATTTCTTTATTTTATGTAATCGGGCATTATATAAATCATCAACATCTCTTTTCAGTTCTTCAGCACACTTTTTAATTGACTTTATGAGTAATTGCTTTTTAAAATTAGTTAGTTGTTCATATGTAAGTGCTGCTTCGTGTTGTTTCAATTTAGCAAATTCACAGTTCTCAGAATGACTAAGATGTTCCTCCCAAGGATCATCTTCTTCATCCCACCCATCTAATGCTTTATCGCACAAGAAACACTGTACAGCATCAGGATCGGCTGCACTTCCAGCAAAATAAAAACCAGCTTCTGCTAACTGAAAGGAAACTAATTAGATCTTGTAAATAACTGAAAGAATAAATACCTTCTGTGCACTGCAAGGTTTATCATCATCAAAAGGCCATTCTTTGAAAGTCTTCAATCTCTTTTCTTCGAAAATTAATTGAACATGAAATAGGAATTTGTCATACGGCTGTTGAAATAAAAAATTCATTATTTAAATACGCACAGCTATTCTATTATAAGCTTACCGTTACAATCATGTTTTTTTGGTTAATGCAATGAAGAATCTCTAAAGAATATGAACAACTTCAGCTTCAAATTTCAATCACAGAAACACGACAACCGTTAATATCTTTTTATTTGCTTTTAACGTTCTAGCGTTTTTAAAAATTTAATCGTAAGCAGTGCTGCCAACGAAAAACAAATGTTATGTACAAGGTGACTCAGAATTTGGATTTGTTTTTAAGTTAAAAAGGCATTTTAATATTGAAAGACGTTTCAGGTTTAGGTTACTTCTTGTGTAGATTAAAACATGTTTAATAAATACACATACATGCTCGACTTTCTTGGACTTGCATAACTTCTAACAAAAGGGTCAAAAAAATTACGAAGCATCGCAGCTCTGTAAAGACAAGAAAAGTGCTTTGGACTGAAATTTTCTATATCAGACGATTAAAAAACCTTATTGTGTGATACTAAAGTAGAAACAATAAGAATAACATCTTAATTTCTATTAAATAAAATGGTATCCGCGCTATTGCAGAATTCTATGTGATCAATATCTAAAAGCTAAGGAATGCATGCAGTAGAATAGTTTTGGACGAAAGTCATACATTCGCTGAATTTTTTTTTCAATTCAGAAATTTTTTATCTTAGGTTTATCAGATTTTCTGAACAAAAGTTGTAGCATTTTCAATATGCATGAACAGATGGTTTGGATTCTTTCACGACCCTGCCACTAAACTTCAATAGTATTTCACTTCTCTGAACACAAAATACACACAAAGTAATAAATTGTCTATTATACTAACACCAAGTACATGTAAATGGTAGAGAATAATTTTAAACTTTTTGTGCTTTTTATTATCCAGCAGTTGACTTTCTAAATAACAAGTTGTATGAAATGCATACAGTGTGATTGCAATATTGATTTAGAATGTTTTAAATTTGGGGCTATGTTTAAATTATTTCCATGTTGGCACTACTTGTTTACTGTTTGTTATTGAACCTTGCAAACCACACAGCTGATTTGACAGATTGCAAAAAGTAAACAAGTAGTGTCAACACGAAAATAATTTAAACATGACGCCAAATTCAAACCATCCTCAATCAAAAAATCTTGAGAAGTGAATTTTGGCAAGATAAGATTTTTCTCTACCGAGTTTTCATGTTTTTGCGTTTCCGTAGATTGTCTTCGTTTTGTAAGCAAGAAAGTCTTTGCCGAATCCTGACTTTTTGTGTTACCAAATTCAAGGTCCTTATTGGTACCGCATATCTTTAAATACAATTTGTTTCATTCATATATGGCTGCATTAGATTTTTAGATATTCCTTCAAACAAAAACGTTTTGGAAATTAAAGCGATCTTCTGCAGTACAAAACCGCAGATGTCTTTTGCAGTGGTTGTAGATGGCTTGAGTTGCAGTAAAAAATAGGTATGTCGTATTTCGCTTTTTGTACACGACAGAAAGATTGAATCCAATGATTTCAGAGTAGTGTGTTCTCTTATGATGAAGCGATTGATACTGTAAGTACGTTTTGTTATTCAAACTAACTTCAATTCGGTTACTGTTAAATTGTAGACAATTACATAAGCAAAAACGACGACAGGTTTTAATCTTCTGGAAATTAAGGTAAAGTCAAAAATTTGGTGATATGGCATACAGCAACTTGTCTCTTGACGATCACAAAGGTGCAGAGTGGTCCGGGACCTACCTGTATCACTCTGATATTATCGAGATGGCTTGAAGATGCTCGTTTTTGGGGGTGAACGGGGTGAACTCATTTTTAAGAAACAAAATAATTTCCCCCATCAAACACAACCTAAAAATTTTAAAAATGACAATTCTTTACAATAAATGGAAATGAAGGTGGTTAGTTCGCGTACGTTGAATACTAAAGTAGGTTAAACTATCATACCACTATAAGGGTACCACGCCAATCCACTTTAAATTAGCAAAGATATATGATGATTATCCAAAAATTTCTGTAATTTTTGCAATAGATAACATTAGAAAATAGATGATCTTTCGCTTTAAAAATTACATACGCACTATATTAAGTATTTTTTATATACAAGTTTTGATTATAGTAATACACTGAAAATAAGTAGAAATCAGGTACTATGCAAGATCAGCCAAAAACACAACATATTAAATTATTTTATTTTCTAAACAAATCTTTTACTTAGCTATCTTGCATTATCTTTTTTGTTTTGACTATTTAGCTTAAAAAATAAAATAATCCCATAACCTTCGACAAAACAAAAACTAGAAATCTGGTCACAGATAGTATTGTCATGCTGAATAGCACACTAAAAGTCTTGATTTCTCAGAAGTAGGTGTCATCATTCTTACTCTGCAAGAAGTATTGAAGCTACTAGTTTCAGTAATTCTGGAAAAGATTCGTAACCACTCAACTACTAATTCCAATTCGATTAGTATCGAATTCTATGGCTAAGTTTAACACCTGAAACTGCCAAGGTATTGCGGGTATTTAAAAAAATCCTCTTAAAAGTCTGTCGCTTGTCTGCAAAGCATTGAAACCTTATAAAGTTCTTGCATATTATGGTAGTTTTCTACAGTTTGATGATAATCAAAATGAAATTGCTGAAAATGGTGTCTTTGATACTTATTAACGGCACAGCTACATTTGAAACATCGGAGGACTTTTAGTATATTATTTAGCATAACCATTTCTATCCGAGACCCAATTTCTAGCTTTCTCTTAAATTCCTGAAGGTTTATCAAAACTTAATGAGCTATAAATATTAAACTTTTAAACTGTAACATAAACTGTTTGTGCCCTATTATATATAATCTCTTTGTCCATCGGAAAGTATTTAAGCATATGGTTCCAAGAGTCTAAATTTAAGACCAAAATGCTAACTTTTGTATGGGCACGAAACGAGAATCGATGAGGAAGACCATGATACAGTCCTTGAGCAAGTCCAAACATGTCGTGGCTTTTAAGTAATTCGTGTTGGGTTTCCGTAAGATTGGAATGGACAGTTAGAACGCTCACTTCACCACTGTGAATGAAGTACATGTTCTGATCGATGTCTCCATCTTGCACAATATAGTTTCCTTCGAAGAATACGACCCTGTGTAAACGAACTGCCAGTTGCCGCAATAGAGCTTCGTTTATTCCCTATTGTAAAAAGGGTTGAGTAAACGATTTTATCAGTAAATGTGTACCACCTTAAATAAAAAACTGTCACGTAAATGTTGTCCAAACATAACATTCATAATATC
Organism: Ignelater luminosus; assembly: GCA_011009095.1. Classification (NCBI taxonomy): domain Eukaryota; kingdom Metazoa; phylum Arthropoda; class Insecta; order Coleoptera; family Elateridae; genus Ignelater; species Ignelater luminosus. Next base: position 555,252 of record VTPC01089915.1, on the reverse strand, counting down.
GCATCTTAACACATAAGGACAATCTTTTATCATTAACGGAATGTGCTGACCTTTTTCTTGTGCCCAAAGGTTTTTCACGTAGCCCCACAACTTTTCCATTTGATGCCCTAAAGACGAGATATTGAAGAAATTGGAATAAAACGCAAGCTGATACTCTTACCTGATAAATATTGATTTTGTAAGAAATCTTGAAGACAATAAATTCTATATTCATAGTAAACTAAACTTCTCGATGATAGATTAATTATGGTTACCATATCACCTGAAGTATAGTAAGTCATTATAGAATTAAATTAAAAAAAGTCTTTTAATTACCTATTATCAAAGCTGTCAAAAATCTAGAAATTATCATAACCGCAATAGAAAACAAAACTTCCGACATGGTCTTTGGAAAGATATCTCCAACTCCTGTTGTGGTAGCTAAACTTACTACGTAGTATGTCGATATAGCATAACGATGAAATGGTTCGTGATTCGTAAAACTGAAACAAACTATCATTATTTCCTTTCTGTGATATAAGAAAGCATACACCTACTTAAAACTATCAACCCAAGAATTTGAAAGGCAGACATCCAACGGACAAGCAGTCATTAACCAAGCACAAGCAAACACGTGTACCGTAATCGAGAGAAAAAAGACAATTTTCAGCATCTGGTTATAAGCGAGATTAGCCATTAATTGTCGATTCACCTTTAAAAAATAACGCACATAAAATAGTTGAAGATAAAAACAAAGTACAATTTACGTCTCTAAAATAATCCAGCATGTATTTTAGCCTAAGGATGTGTATCAGACGAAGAATAGACAAAACTAACGTGCGACTCTCGCGTTTAAATAAAAAGCAAAGTAGTTCTACAGGAAGGTTGGGAATGACATCCCAAAATACTTTGTAGTGGTTTGAAAAATAATGCCTGGCAATTCTCTTGAAGCGTGTGACGTAATTTCCATATCTAAAACAAAGAAAACTTGAATTGCCAAGATTCCAAATCTTTCGTGGGTTTTAACGAATTCAGTAACTGCAAGAATTCTTTATAAAATGAAAACCAGAAAGACATCATTAGTACTTACCTGTCCATATAGGCCATATGGAACTCCAAAAATATTTTAAAATAAAACACGGTTTCCAGCAAAAGGCTGCAATACAACAAGGTCAAATTGGTACTTTGTGTAACAAAACAATAAAGAATCTCTAAAACGTCAAAATAGGCAACCAAAAGAACTGCTACGGTAGTAATCTGTAAATAAAATCTATCAGAATCTTGATTTTATCACTTTATCAAAACCTAACTTTTACAACTAAATGATCAGAATACAGGGCAAATCTAAACCACCGATAAGGTAAACAAAAATTGAGCATTTGTTTCAGTTCGATTGTCCTGCGTTTAGGAGGTTCCATTTGCAAATGAGAAGTTGCGCTGAAACTTCCAAACGATCTACGAGGTGTCATCTGGCTTACTGATTCCCCAACACTACCAGATTCTTGAGAAGGCACTGTCCTGTTTGATGTTTCTGCAATACATACGAATCAATATAAAAAAATGAAGGGCACTAGTTGTCATACGACTTTAACCTGCAGAAGTATTTTCTGAATATACATTACTACTATCGTTTTCTTCGTCTATAATGGTAGTCGGCATGATATAATCCGTGACTGTTTCCAAGAGGTTGTCCATATTACGCTTTATGCGAGGATAATCTTTGATTACACCATAGAAAGTTTCACTAGTTATTACTAGTACGTCTAGATTACGACTAGCTATAATGGAAACGGAACTGCAGCCAGAGCTTACTTGACGTATGTTACCGAAAAGACCTCCAGGTCCCATACAAGCTATCATTTCATTGTAGGAGCTTAACACTTCTACTTTGCCACGATAGATAATGTATATGTTGCTTTGTATATCGTAACTTTTTATCACAGTATCTCCTGAAACATACTATTTTGCTGTTTGAGTTTTTTATTTAGTAAGCTGAAAACAAATTGTTATTTTTTATTTCTTTGCCAAGCTGTACCAGTTCCTTCTTAATCTTCTTAAAAAAACTATAAGGAAACACGAAATATTATGAGAGAGAAATACTAAAAAATTACCTTTGAGAAAGTATTCCTGTGTCAAGTGTTTCGCTATAACCCTAATAAAAGACTTTTCTACGTTTTCAAACAAAGGTACTTCTCGAAGAGTCTTCTCGTATAGAAAAACTACCGTATCTTCCATCAGCGCTGTATTCAATTTTTGGCAAAGTTCTTGAGACTGTACTCCTGAAGTTCTCTTCCAGACGTATTCAAAATATAAGAACAACTACAAAAAAGGGTTGTTTGAAGATGTGTTTCTTAAAAAAGTTACCTGCAGTAAGCAGTAGGCTGTTTTTACTGAACTAGAAGGAAGAGCATTTTCTGTTGTGTATAAAAATATTGTTAGTTCTCATGAGGTTTATGTATTAATGCACCAGGTGTATTGGTTTCCACAAAACGGTTAGTACAACATGCAATGGAAACACCACAATCCTAACATCTTTGACCTTTAGTTCAAAGTTGAAGCTTCTTCAATACATCAAATTATATCAGAATCACCATCAGTATACACGATTAGAAATACATTACATCCTCGCCCTACCAAGGGTAAGTTTAAATTGCTATATTGCTATCAGGGCAAACTTGAGCAGATTTACAATGTCTAGAAAAATTAGATCCTAGAAGAGTAATCTTTTCCTGACTAACAATTTATTCATTGGCACCTAATTTTAGGATTCATATTCATTTTCCCCTTATACTACTGACACCAGCTAAGCTAAATGCCCGTTTACACGTTTCTCAAAAAGGGCTAAGTAGATCAAAGAACGAGAGGGTAGAAATCGAAAAGATCGTGATCACGCAAAGCTGCATTGACTTCTAAAGCTCATTACGATCTACAGCTGAATTTTGATTTGGGCCCATAAGCGTTCGTCTGAAGGACCGCCTCCAGTATACCGGATCTTTTCTGTAGTTTACAGTTTTGTTGCTAAAATTTATAATTGAACCTTTAAAGACAGAAACTAACTAAATATGAAATGACTAGAATATTCTATGACTCCCAATGATTTTGCGATCTCGCCGTATCACATCTGTACAGCATCATCATTTACCGGAAAGCCAAGCAACTGTTGATCCAAGACCTTAAACCAGGATTACGAGTAGATTGAGTTTCTGATACCAGCTATTGTTGCTTTGGATAAGCTGAACAATATGTGTATATTAACTGAACGCTTTCATCTCAAACTTTAAAATTCAGCCCTTATAAACCTGTTAGTCCAATGTAATTAGGGCATTTGGAATAACAAGCTGAAGATTTGTAGAGATGTTCATAACAATATTTTAGTTAACATAGTCAAAGTCCCAAAAAACTTGTTTTGGTAAAAAACCGTCATTTTATATTTTCGCGTTTTTGGGTACAACGCTTGAACGAATGCGCTATCAAAGTCATGTAAACTAAATCAGAGAGCACATACAAAGTTTTCAATACCATTTATTATTTTATAATAAACACTTTAACACGAGAAGAAAGGCGACGCACGACCGAACGATTCTCTGGGGTAGGTGCTATTCCACTAGCGTGCGCTGGTCTCTACATCACTTTGTTCCCAACTATGGATCATAGATACTTTTGGGCATTCTATCAAAACTACAAAGAGACCATCGATTTTGTAAATTCTGAAATAAGTTAACGGAGTGTCTAAACACGCAAATAGTTTACGCTGCACTTTGTTTCCAACTATGAATCAAAGATACTTTTGGGCATTCTATCAAAACTAGAAAGAGATCATCGATTTTGAAAATTCGGTGTCTCAAAATGCTTGGCCTTTGGTGGATGACATCTGCAATTCGTTTTCGACACTACACTATCAAAACGCTCTAGATGAACACGGGACTTTTTACGTCATGGGAGGAATTATGTGCATCACATCAGCAAGATCCGTCAATGCAAACGCTCCTCTGTCGATGACGAATATTTCTCCAGCAAAACGATGATTTCGCATCTTTAGGACTATATTCTGTAACGCTCTATCAATGACCTGTAAGATCCGTAACAGCTTTGTCTTGGTGGAGGACGTCGGCTCAGTTCTTCCGAAACATAGAACTGCTCTAAAAGCTCGCCTCTTCAACACTTTATGGATGTGGAGTTACCAACTCGAAGGAACACCAGATGCAGATTGGAATGGATTTATAGACGCCGTGACTGTAAGGCATCACCAAGAATACATTACTCTCTTGCCCTTATCATTTGTCAATTTTGCACTACAAATCCTACTACCGTTTACACTTGTCTCCTCTGTGCTGATGAACAATGCAAACGCAGAGATCAGTTGTTCTGCGTGCTGACATTTGATAAACAGCTTTATACGAAAGCACTAAACATGGTTCTAGTAGGTTAAGACAGTTTGTTATTGGCTGTGGTTTCCATCTAGTCAGGGAGCCATTTGAGTGAGAACGGTTTGGAGGACCTTTGAAAGACTATGTAAAAAATAAGGTGATTCATATGATTACAGATCGTGGCTACGTTCGAGAAATCCGTGCACATTTGTTGATGCAAGTTTCTCTGGATGATCTGAAGACGGGCCGGATCTGATTCAGCAGTTGAAGGCAGCGCACACTAAGCTAGTACTTTAAGGAAAATAATCGCTGGTGCTTTGAATCAGTTGGATGGCAAGTTTGAAGAAGTAGCTACGTCTGGTGGCACTGCCAAGTTGTGGCGTGCAATACTTCAAAATGGTCAACATCACGCTGCTGGTAACCCTACATCCACAAGGTGTCGATAAGACAAGTTTCTAGGATAGTATTAGGTTCCGGAAGAGCTGTGCTGATGTCCTCTTCCTGGATAAAAGCGGTCCTGGGCTTCATAGGTTGTTGATGAAGCGTTACAGAAAGCAGTTCTACAGGGAGCCGTGTTCGAATTGATGGATCTCGTGTGGTGCACAATTTCTTTCATGACGTGGAAACATCTAACGTCGTGACATTGTACTCTACGTTTTCAAAAATGAACTGCACGTAGACATCATCGTCCACTAAAGGCGGGGCATTTCAAGCTACTGAGTTCTCAAACTTGATGGTTTCTTTGCAGCTTTGATAGTAATGCCTAGCAGTAGCTTTGATCCATATTTCAGAATAAAGTGATGTAGTAACCAAAGCACACGAGTCTCTAATGGGTAGAATGGCACCTAGGGTTGCTATCCGGCCAGTAATTTAATAAAGAGGCTGTTGCTAGTTGAGGTTATGAAAAAGTTGGTAAATTGCCGAACGCCACTTAGTTATCAGTAATCATCGTTTTTGTTTGAATTTTTTGGACGAATTTTATTTGATGCTTAGAGTACCCAAACACTTCAACTTTGAGTATGTTGCTTGATTTTCAATATGTGTGCGAGAATTCCAAATGATAATAATTTCAAAGTAGCTAGGATTCTAGATATACAACTGTGGTCTCATTCAGTAACGTGGAGCAATTTCTTTTTAATTTCAATGTTTGTTTAGATTTTTTGAACAAAATGACGATATGAACGAATGTGACATGATACATCACAGTAAATAATCATAAATTCAGTAATTAACCTTTTTTTGCCAATGAGGATCAATATCTTCACGCTTTAGAAATCTCATCAGATCTTTTAAATTTTCTTGGTATTTCGACATGACTATTGAAAATTGTGCCCTTCCTGTAGCTAAATTGGCAAACACATATGCGAAAAGTATTCGCCCAAGAAGTATAGTAAACACAACAATGTACATGCTTTCCTCCGAATAAGCGGATACATCTCCCATTCCAACTCCAAGTATGGTGTTTGTTACCCAATAAATGGCAACCAAATAAACTTCAAGTGGATCTGAAATTATTAGTTATCATCTACATCAGTTATATTATTTTATTATATGTGCTGGATATTGACTTGTTGTCAAAGGACCAAACTGAGATTTCTCAAGCCAACTTCCATTTTTACATTTGAGATATCCATAATACCTCATATTGGTATCAGTATCCAAAACAATTAGTTCAGATGTGGTATCTACAAAAGACATACATGTTGACGGCATGGAATAATATCTAACTTTTCTCACCATTTTGTGGGAAATCATAAAACTTATAAGTACAGTTAAGTGCAAATATCAGACTCGATAGTAGATTTATAAGAACCATCGACAGTGGAAAGAACTTAAAAAACCTTATCAAATCCATATTCTTCAGTATGTTTCCTTCCATGTAATGAAATAATTCTTGAACACGATGAAATTGCAGCAATCCGTTAAGGTGCCAAGAACAATGCCTCAAGTGCGGCGTTATCAAATGTGTTATGTAATCATGGCCTTCGGAATGTAGCGGATTCTCCCAAAGAACCAAAAGATGAAATGGAAACACCGCTAGTATATCTACGATAAAACTGTGAGTTATATAATTCCAGGCGGTGTATTTTGGATGAGTAATTAGCACTCCTTTCTCGTTATAATAACCCATATGTAGGAGTAAATAAATGTCCAGATATGCGGAGGTATTAGCTGCTAACATGATCCAATATAAATTAGCTGCGTAGGGTGTGACAGCTATATAAAAAGGCCCGATCAAACAAACGGTCATAACGATCATAACTCTAATCAGACACCACATCCGAATAAACGGTCCTCGAGGATGAATTGCCAAAGGTAGTAATAAATAACCAACAAATCGGAATTTCTGCATTTCTGCAAATGGTGCCCAATAATCTTCTCTACCTCTAGAGTTCTTGCACTGATGTCTCGTAAAAACAAACGACTTTCTGTAAAGGAAGAAGAATAATAACAAAGTATAAGACATATCATTATTAGATAAAAGTATGTAGGTACTTACTTAAAAAACAAAGGGATGTAGTTGCAATACTTAAACAATCTCTCCGTTATATTCTGTTTTCCTTCTGTTTTCTTAACAAGTTTGGCGCGCAATCTTTCAGCATCCACCGAACGTATCCATTCAACCAAATATCCTGCCTCCATTACGCGTTTGGTTTCCAATAAAATATTCGGAAACATGCTCATTGCTTGCACATAAGTACGATAATCTACACTGATAACCTTGCAATTAGTAACTGTTCTCGTCGTGTAGCGCTTTGGAATGCCGTAAATCATTTCTAAAGAACCAAATTGTGATCCAGGTCCGTAACAATCGAGCACTGTTCCAGCATCAGATAACACCTCGCAGTGTCCGCTTAGCAAGATGTACATTTCCCTACTCATATCACCAGTATAAGCAATCACTTCATCAGATGGAAGTACTTGTACTCTGGCACCTTCTGCAATCATCTAAAGTGATTAATTAAATTATATTAGAATTAACTATGAAGATAAATGTACAAACCAATAAGAAATCTATGTCCACCATTTCGAATAAAGGTGTCTTACTTAAAGCTCGTTTGAGTTCCGTACTTTGTAATGCAGAACGTAAATGGGGTGGAGCACTATTTAGGAGGAAGTCCCTTCCAGTTCCTTTATCGTAATACCATTGAAGACAAAAGAAAGTGATTACTCTCTTGTAAAGAGAATGCATTAAAGAATTTTGTTCCAAAAACCTAAAAACAACATGAAATTATAGACAAAATTTGAAACTTCTAACAGCGTCTAGTGTATTTACTTTCCAAACGCAACCACGTTTTCTTGGAAATCTCTTCTAAAGCGATCGCTCAATGAAAATGTTGCACACAATTGGGCCGTGCAGTAGCAAACTAAAAGAATTCCCAAAAGGATTAGTACGCAGACGAAAATTAAGTCTATTTTGCTATAAGGAATAACGTCACCATAACCAACTAGTAATAAAGTCATCGTTCCGAAATAAGTAGAAAGGGCAACTGGATGTTCGTGACATGGTATTACATGACCAAGGTTTATTGCATCTGCCATCTTTACCTAAAAAGAGACAAAAATAACGGATTGATAAATAATTCTCATTTTAAATGTTCCAACTGAGCAGTAACAGTAATATTCCAATCTAGAAAAAGTCGATAAAAACAGAAATTGTGTAAGAAAATGATATTTTTTGTTTTACGAAGTTGTTATTGGTAACTCCAAGAAACTAGACCGTCAATAGGTCTGATTGCATGACTATTGGACTTCTTTTTCCATCTGTGTGTCTTGTTAGTTTGTTGTTGTCTTTCATGTGGTTCATAATTAGAAGACGTATCGGCAGGACGAGAATGGTAATGATGTTACTGGAAAGGTGGTACGGCAGGCATTAAAGAACTAAGGTTCAAGATCACTTTGAATATTTCTCGTTGTTCAATAATGCATAATAATGAAGTCACATTAGAAAGAATGGCGGAACAAATGAGTAACAAACTGAAATTTGGTATATAGGTATATTCTCTGTAGCAGTAGTAACAATACATTAAACGTCGCTGGTGATCTTCTGAAAGCTAATAGTGGACAATTTAAATTTCTTACCATTTACTATGAAATGGTAACCTTGACAAAAAATGTTTCTGATCATCATGAATTTCCCACAAAATGGGCCGTTACACCTTTTCTGTGACGAGCACCGTTTGGAAGATAGAGTATAGTCCAGATGAGTTATGCAAAAAACAACACTTAGTGAGACTAATCTAATATAGGCTATTTTTCGTGCGCATACACTATGGCTATCATACAACCACATATCAAAAGTCTACAGAAATTTTATGTACACTTCAACACGAAAACTGAAAAAAGTATGGGAAAAGAAGCTTTTAAGTTGTAGAATATTTCTATCTAATAGAAAATATCTCAACCTTTTTTTGAACAAGGACATTGAATGAGAGTTAGAGTTTCTTTTATTATTATATTATGTCCAACCAAAGGTCCATCTTACATATAAATGTATAAACTTAGGTTATCTAATCTAAAAAGGAGAATATCAACACATTAGTTTTTATTAATGGAAAATTTTAACGCAATTACAGAAACTGTTCCCCTTTTGTCTCTGGGCATACTTTGATTTTTCATACAATGAAGAGTGCAACAGGCAATACGAATTCTTAGAGCAAGTACATCCCTGTTGCTGACTGTTCTGCATATAGTACACTCTTCATTTGTTCTCAGAGATAATAGTCAAGGTGACCGATACCATGTGATTGCAACTGCCAAAAAACTGCACCTCCTCTGCCAATTCTTGCTGATACTTCGTAATGCTTGATTTTAGGACATACTATGTTCATTAGACATTCCTGACTTAAAACGACCTAGCTAACAGCTATGGCCATCTGGTCACGGGACATCATCATGGTATGACTGCACTATAACATCTTGTTATATCGATACAACTTGTTCTACAAGGTTTTTATTTCAGAAAAGCATTCTTCGTGTTGAACCGTTTTGATAATTAGAAACACGAAGAGAAATTGGTTTTAGATTTAAAGTTTTTACAATGGATAACGAATCACCTACTTGATGTTAGTATACTTGTAATGAAAACAATTCAACTGTACTGTTTGGGTAATATGACACATGTTTGATCGCATAATTTGGTTAAGTGTGAGTTAAAGGAGTTCGCCAAAAGAGTGAGCTAGATTCATTCCTCTGGATACTGCATCTGCTGAATTGTTATCAATTTTGACGTGAACCGGAATTGTAATTGCTTGAATGAATATTTTTCAGTTTGTTTTCTTTGATGACAATAACCTGTCAAATTACTAAACAAAGCATCATGAACATTTTGTCCTCGATTTAAGATTGGCGGTTATGCAATATTGAAGTTTAATAAAAACACATGCTAATACATTGTTAGATGAAAACGTCGTCAGAGTGAGAAACCTTGTGGATCAAAACAGACAAATCCGTTGTTGTTTGATACAGGCGAGTTTAAATATTGGTTCGGCAGCAGTAAATAAAATCTTACATCTACAGTTAGGTGTTCGTAAGCTTGTTTTGCGTTGGGTCCCAAAACTTCTGTCTAACGAACAAAAAACCGCACATGTGGAATGGTGCCAAAAACTGATTGAAGATTATCAAAATGGTTCTTCCAAGCGAATCTTTGACATCATTACTGGGAAGGAGTCTTGGATTTACCAATTTGATCCAGAGTTAAAGACGACAGTTTGGATGTTTCCGAACGAAGAGCCGCCAACAAGAATTAAACAAGCACAAAGATCGCTTCTTTTTTCACTTTAGAGGATCAAAGAACCGTTAATAGTGAGTGGTACATTACCCAATGTTTACCCAAAATATTTCAAGAAATTAAAGAAATTCGACCGAAAGCCGGTTTGCGAGAAATTTGTTTACACTCGTGACAATTCCACTGCCCATTCTGCTGATCGAATCCGTGAATCTTTGGAAAGATCGAGGGTCAAATTAGTAGGACATTCACCGTACAGTCCAGATTTAGCCCCCTGTGATTTTTTCCTTTTCCCAGGGGTAAAAAAGAAAATTCGTGGACGCCCATCTTCAACTTCAGAAGAAGCAGTAGCAGAATTTGTTAAGGAAGTGGAAGCACTTCCGAAAACTGTGTTCAGTGAGGCTTTTTCTAAGTGGTTCTGCCGCATGAGCAAATGTATTAAGCATGAGAAAGAATTATAAATAAATTTTTGTTGTATCTATAGTAATTTTCTTTTATCTAAGAATTTTCAGCGTTGCCTCGTATAATGTTCTTTTCACACCTTGTTTAGTAGAACTTTTGATGAGAGCAGCTCCATAACCAAACGTTTTTCTTATTTCTGACCTTAGAACCACACCCGTTGCCGTGCTATGGACATTAGTGAACACTTTGTATACTACAAACAGTGTTGCCAATTCAAAACCTGCTAAAATGATTCCCGTCATTTTCCACCACATTAAATTTTTACCTTTAGGAACCATATTTATTAATATGTTTATTACACATTGCACAAGATGTATAAGTTTCTGGGTACATAGTAATAAATACTTCTGCTTCTCACGGTATATTGGTGGGATGATATTGTGTGAAAATAGAAAAATTAAGATTAAATTAGGTTTTCCCCACATTAAAGAAAATCCCGCCAAATTTCCCACTAGCAAGCCAATTTCCCAAAATGTAGGGAATTTTCCGCCTATTGGCAGCACTGCAATTTACATACATTTAGTTGCATGCACTATTATATCCCAACATCCCAAACTTATTTATGTTGGTGTTACTATTTTTAGTTACACATTTCTCACTAGAAAATCTTCTACCAAACGAATGCCATATGTCAAAATAGGGTTAAAATGCAGTAAATTCGTTTTTATGTGTAAATTAGTTTGATTACAATTAATATTAAAGTAATAAACACAAAAAAGAAATTTTTATTCCAAATAATAAACAAACAATAAAAGTTAACTCTACGAAATGCAAACATTTACCTTTTCTGAATGACAATCTAACCTCTAATTTTAAATAAAAACAAAAATACTAATATGTCATTTCTCAATGAAAAATTCTAGTGTTTAGAAGGTTTTGTTAACAACAAAACAAAAACTTAACAGGAATTATAGAAATGAGATAAACTGTAAGCAACATCATTTGATGTGATGACAAGCCAGCTTGACAGTGATATGTAGAGCCTCAATTGTTTGTAACAAGAAAAGCCAGGGTGACAAACATAACTTGATGTTTATTACAGAAACACCTAGTCTGAAACATTGAGAGAAAAAAATTAACTTTGTATCAGAATGAATATCAGAGTAGTAAGCAGGAGCAAGCCATGGAGATCTGATAGATTTCACTCTGTATATTATCGATAGCATGCTCAATGGACTGCTTTCGAACACTGAGGGTATATGTATCACTTTTCAGCAACACGTATTGAAAAATGACAGAGATACTCCCAGAGCACTCTAAAGAGTTTTTAGCAAATTACATTCGCTACGTTGCCAAATCTGCATTAGCTAAAATTACTTTATTAAAATAATGATATAGAATTACTATTTTAATAACTTTGTATGATTTTAATAGTTTAACAAAATTGCAGTTATGCATTTTTGCAGCAATGTTACGGATGCAAAGTTGCACTTTTTTTGGATTGCATTTCAAAATCAGGGGAAGATCGACAACATGAGATATCAGCAGCGTACAAAAACAGACTTTTCAGTTTTCCCATTCACTAAGATATAAGTTTTCTTTTGTTGTGCTATTAACTTAACAAAGATAAACCATGGCATAAACAAATAATAATAATAATAATAGTTTCAAGGTTAAAACGCCATTATAAAATTTTTTATTTTGACAGGAGTAGATTCCTCTATGAAAATGGAAAGGAAAGGAAAAAATCATTCTAAATATAATTGCTTGAGAACTGATGTTGAAGAACCTCTTCATGACAACCTAGTATTGGATATCCTCGCAACCAACTACTCTAGCTATTACTACCCAAAAGTGCACGAACTGCTAGATAGTGTGTGACTTTTTGATTTTATACCTACTTCAAAACTTATTTTCTTCTTATTACAATTTAAATTAATTAAATTAATTTAAAAATTTTTACCGCAGGTAGGATTCGAACCTACGTAACTTTATCTCGCGTAAGGTGCACTATTAAAGTAAATTATTTTCTTCTTTTTCGAACAAGAGCTATAGAATTCAGAATAATCCTCTAGTTAAACTTAACTAATGATTGAGAAACTGGGCCTTAACATAAATGCTTACATTAAACCAATTTCCGCTTGTGCAAATGGGATATGTACAACTTTCTAAATACAATACAGCTCCTGCCCAAAAAGCAGATAACATCAAATAGACGGTGTACTTGATAATCCATAAAACCTAAAAAATAAAAATTAGAACTTTGCAGTTAATAAACTAGAAAAAGATTATTTAGATTTGCAGGTTAAAATCTAAATGATTCAATACACCACACGGGCGTCCACTACGTTCATTGGAAGTCCAGATTTCGGAAACAGACATCCACTGGACGTTTAGCTTTTGCTGGCGAACGTATATGGTAAGTACATTTGTCACAACTTTGAACACTTAGTGGACGTCCATTATACTCAACTTAATTTACATGTCATTTGTACATGGTCATCGGATTGACATCTAGTGGATGTCCATTTTATGTCAATGGACGTTCATACTAATTTTGGACGACGAATTACTAAAACAGTTCATACCAAAATATTTCGTGACATATCCTGCTCCAAACCTTTGAAGAGTTTATTCAGCCGCCATATTCGCAAAAGTCGATTTAACTTTAAAAGGTAAAATAAACGATTCTGTTGGGTTGACGGTAATATTGCAGTGTAAACCATTACTTCGATTGGAAACAACGAAAATACATCCACGTAAAAAGATAAAAACCTCATTCTGTAGTTGACGATTTCTTTGAATTTCTTTATCGTTCTATTCTGTACGATTAAAAAAAATTGACATTGAAAAAACACTTTAAGAATTTATTTGTTGTAATTACCCTCAATTCCACCGCTGTACTACAGCGTACGTAGATATCTAACAGATATATTGAATCTGCTAGATAACCATACAACTGGATAATATGCGGTAGTTCTCTCACGTATACTATGTAGTAGGGTAGGATTAGGCATAACAAAATTTGTGACACATTCACGATGTTGTTCCAGTAATAAACCTACAATAAATTAGAAAGAAAGAAATTGTTGCAATATGCGATATAGTAACGTACCATCAAAAATAAACCCAATCTGCGTAATCTATGGAATGAAAAACGTATGTCGGTGTCAGCAAATTATGTACACCTAACACATTTTTCTCAATAGTTTCAAGTATTTTTCGGGCCCCAAGAAACATTCTAATAACTTATTGAGTTTATTCAGGTGCAAAAGTTTTTTTAAACTTCCCGCCTAGTTCCATCAATTACGCATATTAATCCAGTAAAATAAGGATTAAACCTCGGAATGAAAGATACAAAGCTGAAAATTTGCATAGACCTTTGCCTTGACGTTTTAAAGACGGGCTGAAAAGTCTCATAAGATATCGTGTCCGTTAGTCAAGATATTAAAGGTCAAAGGTCACGAAAATCGGTTTTATGCAAATATCTCGCTTTCCACGCCTCCCATGTCAGTGGAGGTTATTACAAAACTTGTAGAGCATAACATTGTCTACAAGTTTGGTTTTATGCATTTTTTTGTATGACTAACCGCGGATCCGTTTATAGGTTAACGCTATGTAAACTGCGGAGCTAGATACATAGTGCACTTTACAAAGTTAATTATAAATGAAATATATTATTGTTTGAGGTAGAATGCATAGATCTAATGCACGTTGTACTGATATAAAGCAATACACAACCTCCTAGTGAATAGTATCAGAAGCTACTCGGTTTACCTCTAAATACCATCACCAGTAGGCATGCGTTTTAAGATTTCTCATCTTTGTTGTCTCCCTCTTCTTTTGGTCGTCCAAATTCAATTTCCGAATCCTTAGCATCATCCTCGTTTTCCGTCACATTGGATTCTAAAACCACAAGGCTCTCAGGAATAAATTCATTTTCTGCATTAAAATCATTTAATATTGATGAGGCATTGAAGGATGCTTGTCCGTGACACTGATCACAAACTGTAGAGCACTGCAACCCTACTTTCCTACATCTACAGTTTATGCCACAACCTCTGTTGAAATTGCATGAGATTTTATTCAGTAGTTCGTCCGGTGTTGGTGGCAATAATGTTGTCGGCTTCAGGATCTCGTTCTCTAAATCTCACTTCCAATCTTTAAGATGATATCTTGACTAGCGGACACGATATCTTATGAGACTTTTCAGGCCATCTTTAGAACGTTGAGACAAAGATCTAGCCAGAATTTCAGCTTTGTATCTTTCATTCCGAGGTTTAGCCTTAATTTCGCCTTATTTTACTGGACTATATCGTGTGCCTCACAAGATACTGGACAAAGTTTTCTTTACAAAGAGCTTCCTAAAGATCAAAGCGTTTCTTTGATATTTTAAGAAGTTTTTTTTTAACAAATATAACAATTCAAAAACATTAAATTCTTGGAAAAATCATAAAATGTAATGAAATGATCAAGAGTATTACCAATTGCGATCGTGGACGGAAGATCCATGGGAAATTACTGGAAGTGCATACTTTTGCAGGCTCAATCATTGTAACATTCGGTGCTAACTTGTAGAGAGATAGACAGTCTTCACTAAAAGTAACTCTTTGGTAAGACGTACTTGCCGCAGGTTCATCATTGAAACCTTAAAGAAATTTTGAATAATAGGTTCTTTATTGAAAAATCTAGTCTTATACATAAACTGAACAAATAATTTGCAGTAACTGTAAGAATCCAGTTAGTCATCCTGTAATAAATTAGCTGATACATACTGGTTCAGACGTAATAAATTACCCAATAGTGGAGGTTTCATTTGTTGGCTAGTGTTATCAATAAGATTGTAAGAAACTTTTTTTATATTTCTGAAAGTTAATGAAATATGGCAGCCATTTTCCAAGATGACGCCCGTAGCATAGTTTATACGAGTGTTGATTTTTGGTATGTTATTACCATACTTGTGACATTTTAGGTTTTTACCTCCCACTACTTTCCCACCAGTTTCGCGCACGCAGTTATTGCAACTGAGGGGTTACAGATGCTATAAAAGGCAAATGCATCGTGCGAATGAGTACATCAAATATAATTATTTTATTTTGGTTAGCTTTGTTGAGTTATACTACTACTATTATCTAGTTATCTTTCTGCAGAATCTAATTACATTTTTCGTTTTTGGGGGTTGGGGGGGGGTAATTAATATAAATATATTATTGTTGTTTTATTTGTTTTTTTTTAAATTCAGTTGACGTTATTTGATTTGATTTGATCAAGAATGAGTAAAAGCCGCATTGCTCGTGGTTCATTTCGTACGTCGTCGTCCGCATGGCCCGCCTACCGATCCGCGTCATTGTCAGTGGGGGTTGATTTTTGAATTCCGACCTAAAATGTCACAAGTATGGTTATTACTGAGTACCAGTACTATGCATATTCAGAGTTGAGGTACTCAGTACAAAAATGTACTGCAAATACAGTAATCAGTAGTATAAGTACTTCAAGTAGTTTACTTTCAGTTCTTTTAATATTGCTGTACTGGTACTGGAATTTCCAGTATTCTATCTATAAAGTACTGGTACTGGTACTTTTCTTTTAAAATTTTTAACAAGTACTACTTGTTACTTAAAAAAGTACTGCAAAAATATAAACTACTCCCAGTATTGTGTCCAAGTACTCCCAGTAGTGAAAAGTACTGTAAAATTATAAACATTCCAAGTAGTTTACTGAAGCACTTCCAGTATAAGTACTGTAAAAATATAAACTACTCCCAGTATTGTGTCCAAGTACTCCCAGTAGTGAAAAGTACTGTAAAATTATAAACATTCCAGGGAGTTTACTGAAGCACTTCTAGTATATGTACTGTAAAAATATAAACTACTCCCAGTATTGTGTCTAAGTACCCCCAGTAGGGAAAAGTACTGTAAAATTATAAATACTCTAAGTAGTTTACTAAAGCACTTCCAGTATTACTTTTTTATATAGAAATAATCCAGATGCTACTTATTTAGCATTTAGGGAGGAAAAAAGAGACTATTGTCATAACTATCCTCGCATTAACCTGTAAAACCTGGTCGTTAAATGATTAGCACAGTACAAGGCAAAATCTTAGTTTGCTATTTTTCGCCCTTTTTGCTCCTACAATTTTTTTCCTTATTTTGATAATCTTTTTTGTTTGTTTCTCATATCTTTCCAATTATTTTTTAAGTTATTCCATAAAATATGAAATTTAAAATGTTAGTATGCTTTTTAAGAAAACAAATAGGTAGTACCCATGAATTCTGAATTTGCTGTCTTTGATAGTTTCACATTTCAAGTTCAGGATTAATCTAAGAAAAAACTTTAAAATTCCAAGGGTACCTTTGACTTGTGTTTTTGTTGCTCTCGCGGTACTACAAACAAGAAAGTTAAAAGTTTCTACCTAAAATGTGTAATTTAATAGCATTTCATTCTTTGTTTTTCTTAAATTAGACTTTACAAACACATTTAAGTAAACCTAGAAATTTTCAAATGTCTTCAACAGGTTCATTTATAGTTTAGTTCTATGCAGGGCCGGCTGGAAGTTTTGCGGGGCCAGGGCATCAGGGTTTTGCGGGACCCTTAAAATAAAAAAAGAAGAAACACACTGTTTTTTAGACATAGTCTAATTTGTTTATTTTAAATGTTTAGAAAAAATTAGAAATTTTATTTGTTCTGAACATATCGATACAAAGAATTAATAATTTTTCTCTTAAGGCGCGGGGTCCTGGGCGGTTGCCCCGCAAATCCAGCTCTTCAGCCGGCCCTGCTTCTATGCCGTCTTTCTTAGAATTTTAATTTAAAACTCCAAATGCTTTGTTGAGCTATAAGTGCAAATGGGTTACAAGAACCAATGCACATAGATTTTATAAGCCCTTTATGGCACAAAATTTATGGAAGATTCGTATAAAGGGGATGATGCACATTGATGGTTAAAATTCTAAGATAAGAAGATTAAGCTATTGTCAGGCAGGCTATTCAAAAAGATGGAATATTAGGATTACAAGTGAAAAATGTATGGTGCTTTTATAAATCAAGTAATCTTAAACAGTAAAACCTTAATACTGAGTTTTGTTGTTCTTGTTAATACTATTACTTATTTTTGGCATGTTATTTCTTCCTTTATACATTTTTTCTATTATATTTTTATTATATTTTCTTAAAGTGCTTCTAGCTCATTTTTTAATTTCTTAGTGCTCTTTTTTGTTTCTGTTCTTCTTAGATCTTTCACTGGTCTTTTTGATCTTTTTGCTTCAAAATCCAATCTCTAATTATAAAAGATGTTTAATCTAAAATTTTTCTAACAATTTAGTTGATTACAAAGGAATATACCTAAGCTTATTGATTTTGCAAAAGCCAGTCACAGTGGTAATGAATAGCCTGTAAATAATTTTCAATGGGAACTTTGTATAAAATAATCTCTCTACTGGAAACCCGTGATTTTCTTCAAGGTGATCAAAATACTTATTATGGGTACCTTCTTCCAAGCATTGCATCTATGCATACAAAACTTGAAAAAATAAAACTGGCGGGAGACATTAAACAATTGTGTAAGCCTCTAGATTACGTCTTAGAATCTATACAAAGAGGATTCAATGAAATCTTTAAGTTGCAATCTAAGAGAGCTGTTATAGCTGCAGTGACAAACCCCAGATTTAAGATGAGGTGGTATAACGTCTTTAGAGATACGGACGTTCAAATATCTGCAAAAGATATTCAGTCTTGGGTACTCGATGCCGCTTTGGACTTTAAAGAGTTAGGAGATTCTGAGCTGGTTGTCAGTGAAAATGCTGAAGATACGTTTTTTGATTTTAAAGACGACAATGAAATTTTTACGCCGGCAGTTCGAATTTGAATTGTTGAAGTATTAAATGATAAAAGAACAAACTTGGCAATGCTGAACGATTATGAGGTTATAAAGAAATTATTCATAAAATACAACTGTATTTTACCATCTTCTGCCCCTGTAGAGAGCCTATTTTCATTTGTACAAATTATCAACGCACCAAGACGTTATGCACTCAGTGACACCAATTTCTCAAAATTGGTGTTACTGAAAAGCAATACAAGCCTTTTATATACCTAGTAAATAATATCCTTGTTAGTTATACATATAAACAAGGGCTGTACTTTTGAGTTAGCTTAGCCTTTTTGTATGTATTTCTTAGTTTTATTTCCTAATTTACTTTGTTTTTGGAAATTTAAATTGTGGTACAAATTGTTATTAAAATATATGTACATATATCTTTTGTAGTTTTATATATATAATTATTATTGATAATTTGAAAAAACAGAAAATATGACAAATTATATAAAACATAATTAAAACAATTTATTTTATAAGTTACTGTTTAATATCATTATTATGTTAAAATTCTTTTTTAGTAAATTGACTAATAAGACACATTTACAGAGCAAGCTTCATCAGTATGTACCTTGATTGTTACTCAAAAAGTAAAAAGAAAGTCTGAAGTTTCTATTCGGTAACATTCTCATATAAAATCAAATAGTAAAGATACTTACTTTGCAGTACTGCAATACTGGAAATTATTCAAAGAGTATTTACTTAATACTGATACTCTGCCTTTTAAGAAAGTACTTGCAGTGCTTGAAACTACTGCCAGTACTTAAAAGTAATCTTAAGTACTCAGAAGTACTGGAAATATCTAAATAGTATTTACTTAATACTGATACTGCAAAGTTTTGATTTCCAGTACTTTACTGAATATTCCAAGTACTATTGAAAAGTACTGGTACTTAGTAGTTTGATACTGGATACTGGTTACTCCCAGTACTTTTACTGAGTACTGGTCACAGCTCTGTGCATATGCAAAATATACTTTTCAGGAGAATTATTTCCAATATGACTGGACTACCAATTCTACGAGTTTACATCTTTGAACATCAACCCCCTTAGTAGTAGTCCCTACCTGGTTACAATTCATGACAGGCCAATCAACCATAAAAAGCCTTATGCGACGCGACGCACATACTGTTTTTTTAATATTGATTCGAAGCTGAAATTCAAATCAAACATCTCAGGCTACGATTTGAATTTTTGCATTTACCGTGTCCTTTTAACAGGATTCTACAATCTGCAGATTATGTTATATAATATTTAAAAAGCCTTACTAGATCAATCAATGATAAAATGAAGACTGCCTTACCAGGAAGTGACTTTAAGAAGACTTGTTCAATATCTTGCTCTTTGATGTTTGAAAGCTGATTTTTAAGCAGTTTTATTGGGCGAAACTCCTTTACGTTGGAAACTAACAGATTCATAATGACATGGTCTTTTTCGTAAACGTCTTGCTCATTATCAGCCTTTTCCAAACGTTCAGCTATATTTTTTCTTAATTGGGTATTTGCATCTGGATGGTCGAGCATCATTCGCATAAAATCTTGCCTTTCGATAACTTGAAGCTCCACGTAGGTTGCAGCACGCACAGTTGCTTTAGCTGGTACTGTCATTACTAACGATACCTCTCCTAATTTATTTAAAGAAACTGGTTAGAAGAAAGAGTTACTACTATCATTTCTATTTTTATTCACCAAGCACCGTTCCTGCTCTAAACGATATTATTGGACTTTGATCGTCTTCATCCGATAGTATTTCTAGTACGCCACTGGCAACAAATACCATTTTTCCTTTGACTACTCCTTGATGAAAAAATACATCCCCGGGTAGCAAAAATACGTGTTTTATAATTAAAGATATTTTGCGCAATAAAGCTTCTGGTTGATTTCTCAAGAGTAAGGAATTTTGCAAATGCGCAATGTTGATATCATACATCAATTCCATTCTAAGGGGAGTTGGCATGGTATACAGTTCAGGTGCTTTGTTAACTCCGTTTTTGTTAGTCCACAATACTTGATAATATCCAAGTACTTGCTTGGATAATTCCGGAGAAGCGTTGATCTGTTTTAGAACATCTTTAACATTTTGCACCTGCAATTATAAGTGATATGTAACATCGAACAGGAAAGATTTTAGATTATTTACCTCGTAAGCAAATTTTGCTCTTCTATAACCCACGTTAACTAATTGTACTGTTAGTACAGCTATCAAAACAGTTCCCAATACAAAACCGGTTAACATAACAGCTATACAGTACAAGCCTTCGCTGAGACGCGTTGCATAAAAATCTCCAACACCAGTATTACTCATAAACGAAACGGCTATATACAAGCAACATAAATATCGATCGAAAATACTATCCAGATCTACTTGGGTCGTTAAAAGCATCGTTGTCCAGGAAGCTCTTTGTTCATCAGTCTCATCTCCAGGTGATGAACCCATACAAAACCAAATGCATACAGCTGTATGGAGAACCATGGAAAACAATAACACATACTGAGAAAGAAACCAGCTCCAGCGGGAGCTTCTAACCGATCCCAATATATCATCAAACAGCTGCAAAACACGGTATAAACGAACAAATGTTAAAAGTCTGCAATATACGGTAGACCAATGTTGATATCCAAAAATAGAGCCTAAGATTATTTCTTGAGGAACAAGAGACAAACCATCAATAAATAACAAATACTTCCGCTTGTGTTTTAACTGAAATCTTTGATACAATTTCTTCCAATAACAGTGTAATAAGTTTAATACTAAATCAACAAGATATATGAAGTCACATACTAGATAGAGGGGAATATACGCCTCCAAACGATAAGGAACAAAGAATATGCAGTATATGCCTAGCATATACATGGAAATAACACTAAAAGTCACCAATACCTAAAAGATTTTCAAATTTAAGAATTGGTTATGAAAATTGGAGTTAATACTTACATGCCAAGATTCCATAGTGGGCAAACTAAAGATTTTAGATACTAAACCACCCAGTTCGATAGTACCAGAAGTTACTTGTAAAACTTTATATTCACGATCGCCCATTTCAAATACTTCATGATCTTCCTGTTCGGCTCTGATGCTGTCCCAAACATCTTCATGGTCGCTTCTTCGTATTGCTACTGGAAAACCTGAACTCTGAAGACTAATACGGCTATCAGTATTATTTATCGTACTCATTTTAAATAGTTTTATGAAGTTTTCAAATAGATTATGACGGTGCTTTATTAATAGTTGATAGACGCATTTTGTTTTTTCTGAAAAAACATTTATGCAACGATACCCCGATGTTTAGAAACAAAATCACTTATTCATTTATGATGCCTTGTAATAGAGGAGTTTAGAATATTACAATACAAAGCATTCCTTAAACATCATTTTTTACGGTAAGTAATTAGTACGCGTGTAACAAAACTTAGAAATTATTGCTTTACATTCCTTCCGAAGAATGGCATTTTTTTACAGATTTTTTCCGTATGAGAAATCTCAGTACCTCAATCGAGGATCAAACTTGCGATCATCGCGCTAAATGACGCAGACACCTCTTGGTTTCGCTGATTGTTTTAGTGTAGAATGTTTGTAAAATCTTTAGATCATTAGATCAACGTTAGAGATACTCAGTTGATGCTTTTTGGACTGTTCATCAAAAAAGTTAATTTTTAAGAATTACGTCTTTATGGATCTTTAATACAGCTGTATTTAACTTCCTCCCTATGGATCAAAACTGTATGGTATAACAGCCATCCAAAACGTTAAGTTGTTGTATCATAATAGAGATTTAAAGTTGTAGAAAATCTGAAATTTTCCGGTAAATCCAGAACTTACTGATTTGAACTCTGACATTTCATGTTGCCTTTGTGGCGGGTCTTGAACGTTTATAAAAGGTTTGGAAGTTTGGAGTAGAGTCGCCCCGATTTTCTGGGTCAGAGTTTTGCAGGCCTAAGGTTATGTAGAGTCATTCTCTTTTCAAGGTCCTATATGATAAAAATTTAAAACACTCTTGAAAAAGCCGTAGAGAAAAGGATAGTCTATCTATAGGAGATAAAGAAATGAGAACTATTCATTATGTCACTTGTCGCAAGGCATCATTCCTTCTATATAGCAGGCCCAATTATACCTTCACCTTCAGCGACCATCATGGGAATCATCACTCCATTCAATTGTTCAACCACCCCACCACCGTATATGTTGTCATTATTTTTGACTTCATAGTTCATCAACAACATTCATCTCCAGGATCACTTACAACAACTTCTGCCATCTACCTAATTATCGCCGTCATTGTCCACCATGAGTTTCTTCAGTAATTAATTAAACTGCCCAGTCATTTGCATCCAGTCCTCTTCATTTCTGTCAACATCATCTATTTGTACCATCGCCTTAGAAAACAAACTCGCGTTGAATTCTAAGAACTCAGCATCTACTACCACCATCAACGATAATCTTTAGCATCTTCAACACCTCCAGCCAACAACATCATAATACAAAGAATTAACATTTCTCAATGTTATCATTATGGAAGTATAACATGTTCTAACGTGTTGATGTGAAAAGATTTGTGCATCTCAATTTAACTATCTAAATAAATAGATTATATGGGCTCAGTTATATATTTGTGATCTCAAGCCCAATAAACATTCTTAGACCAATCTTCAACCAATTCATGGATTGTTGTGGCTTGTTAAAGGCTGATATCATGCCATATGTTTCCCGTTAACTAGTACGTTTTGAAACATGTGACACGATTCTAAGAGAGTCCAGTTTAAAAAGCCAGACTAATATCGGGTCGAGGATGTGTTGTTTAGAATTTTTGGTGAATGTCATTCGACGGTGATATATTTTGTCTTATAGATTATTGTAAAATTGCTAACTGATCCAAGAATTCTCATAATCATAATTTTATAAGTAGAATTCTTCTAGAAATCGTTCTATTAATGAATACAAGCAATACAATCTTTGCAAGAATTACCAACATTTTCTTTATGATAAAAGCTCAATCTTGGAAAACTTAAAGATGAGATGAAGGTTATGTTTGACAATAATTAAAAACAAAAGAAAAATAAAATAATGAAGGCTCTAATCTCCATGCAAGAGAAAACTAGGGCATGATAGCAAAAAGTGTCAATTTAATACTGCAAAATAAACGCGAATAGCATAATATCTAGATTTCGACATCTCAAATGTTGTAGAAATTCTACTAACATAGACAGTACTGCGAACTTGATTCACAACTTGATCAAACTCTCAAGTATCTCCCTCTAGAGATAGTGTATCGTAAGCGGTAAGATTAAATTAACCACCTTATGTATAATTAACTCACATCCGACTCGAAGGACCAAATGCTTAAATTTACCGTTACCTTACTTTTTCGAAATAATTTTCTTATGGAAAGGAGATCTAAGAAATAAGAAAGAGTTTTGTAAGAAGTGTTGTTTTTTCTTGGTAGCATCACTGACAATATAAAATGGGAAAACACTTGAAATTGACTTGATCACATGATAGATGCGTAAATAAACGCATACAGGTAAAGATAAAAACAAGACGACTCTTTTTTAATATAATTAATTAATCTTCTTTTGGCTTATTCTTACAATATCAATGAAAGCTGTAACTTCATATTCAACATGACGGAGTTCGATTGTAGTGCTAGTTTGACCTAATTATTCCTAAGCAATAATTTCCATTTATTATCAGAAAATGATTAAAACCAACACATACAAAGTGTCATTGTTTGTAACCCATATCAAGAATTGTAAAAATAAATATTACGTATATCGAGGTACTTTAAAAGCTGATTAGCGAAGCTGGTTCACAAATATTACGGTACATAAAATCGAAACGCGGTGGGGACTTGTATCTGAGCATTGTGTGTGTTTGTAAAAGAATCGTGGACATTCAGACACACGCCCGTTTTCTATAGTGCAGCAGGTTAGTGCTTACAAACGACATTCCAGCGGAACGATAATCATGCCCAACTGCCCGAAGTGTGATAAACCTGTGTATTTTGGTAAATATACTTTTCATACTTTAATTTACCGCAAAAAAAGATAAAGTAAAAACTTTTCCATAACACTTTTCTTCAAGTAATCAAGTTGCTGTATAAGAATCTTTGGATATTTTGTTTATATGTATGTTTGGAGTTTTATTTTTTGTTTTTACTTTTATTATGTGGAAAGTATGTCATAGTATTGCCGAAATTTAAAAAAATTGTTTAGAATTTTAGAGCGGCGGAAACTCAATTTATAAATGATGTAATTGTTAGTCATCGCATATCTCCTCTCCATTCAAAATGCTTATTTTACTGATCACGTATTACTTCATTTATTTGTTAAATCTCCTTATTACGTAACGCGTGAGGTCTTTATTAGTTTTTTACTTATAAAGAGTAATTTCGTGATGTTAGCTCCTAATTTCATATTCGGATAACACAATTAGTAACTATCCAATAAAACAAGATCACTTTTAATAAATTAATCAACAAGTACTAATAGTAAAGTTACTTAATAGGTATACGAGTGATACTAAAATATTTATCTTTATGCAAAATGAATGTTCTTGTGCTTATATAACCTAAAAGTAACATAAGGCCTATCCACTAAAAATCTGCAGTGATTTATAAATTGGACAAAAGATTATTTTATTAATTTTTATATAAACAAAAACCAGTAACGAAATACGCTGACAGCTGACGTTCTTTTGTTTTCCGATATAATATGTTAGTAGCCTACTTAATTTAATTCAAATTCAGTGCAGATTTTTAGTGGACAGGCCTTATATTAAAAACGCTTTAATTGAGAATTAAATTATCTTCAATAGTAGACCAACTTACGTCATACGGCAGGTGTATTATAAACCCCCAATATTACGTAATACCTTGTATCAGTTTGTGGTGTGGATCCATTGCTTAAGGTGATTTGATTAGATTAGAAATAAAGGTACTTCCTTAAGGTGTGATAATTTATTTTCTATTTATCCTAAGATAATTTTTCTCCTGAAGATGACATAATTTGTCGAAACCGGTTGAGAAATATAAATTATCACACCTTAAGGAAGTAGTACCTTTATTTCTAATCTTGTATCCGTTATTAAAAAAATGTATTGAATACAGTTAGGAGCTCATATCCAAATAGAATGGTTAATTTAACAATCATCGTAGAATAATAATTAATTTATACCAACAACTACAAAGTTGTACTGACTGTACCGATGCGACGCGACGCATCGAGCCAGCAGCATTTGGAAAGAAAAGCTTTTTTTTTAATATTTACTAAATTGCAACTCCATATTTTGACGATTTATACATCCTCCCATACACACACATCTACCATAATTACCATAATTGACAACTCTACCTCCAGATGCGGAAATTTAATTGAGGTCGTAGAAGCTGAATTCAGGTTCCGGGAAATGGGGCAGTGTTTTTAGGCGGCTTAAATGATTATCAAAATGTAGATGGTTTGTTCAGAAGGGCCCCAAGTGGATTTTTTTCATATATAGAAACAGACCTTTCTATCGAACTACTTCTCGAAAATGTTTATTTTACGAATTTAAACACAGAAAACTACGTGACAATTTATTGTAATAAAACTTTTCACAAAAGTTAATTTTGGTCAACTTCTTTTGTTTTGGTCCTCACCAAAGTCACGTCTTTAATATTCTCATAACGATGTAGGTACCTAGCTGACCCGCTATGAAAAACAAAAATAGTCAACTTGCTTTACTTTGACATCTCTCACCTTCATGTTTAGCTCATGATCCATCAGCTTTTGCTTCCCAAAGGGCCACTTTGACAACATTCCTTTGTAAAAATCAAATAATTTTAAACTAGAAATTTACCAATTATCATCTTTTGCTTCTTCATTTCCTAGTTTGTATAAAATCATGTCAAAAATTCTTGGTATAATTGAAAACTGCTAAACCATCCATAAACCAATATTTTTTTGGCTAATATTTCCTATCTCAGGAATGGTGGATGATACCAAGACAGTACTTCTATCGTTTGTAATCTCCGAAGAAGTACCCTCAAAATGGTTTTATTTTTTGATAGATACTTCGGATCAAGAGATCGGCATTACACTTTGACATATGACAAACTTTCTTTCTCAAAAGAAACTTTGACATATGACAAACTTTCTTTTTCAAAAGATTGAAAGACTTAAGTCAAGTTATAATTTATTGATAAATAACAAACCCTATTATTCATGTGACCAAAAATCGTATTTTTTTAATGGTTGCACATCCCTGTTATCCATGGGCCTAATTATTTTTGAATGTACTGAGTATCCAACGCTCTGTGCTCGGAGGATAACCAACCAAAAAGTCAATTTTATCTTTACAAAGTTGCAAAAAAAGGTTCCTTAATTATACTGGAGACAATTGAAAAGTTTGGTGCTTTAAAACAAATAGTCTTAATTGTGTTCATTAAAAAGTCAGTGAAAAAATATAGAAAAAAGTCTAGTAAGCATTTCTAAAGTTTAAAATGTTTAGTTTTACTTTATTAAAGTTGCGAGGTTTGATAGCATTTCAAAACAAATAGCTGAATAACACCGAAATTGTTAGGCGCAGACTCAGATAATGCTATAGTGCTGCAAACAACAATGAGTGTGGAATAAGAGAATGTTAAAAAATTTTCTAGACTGCAAAGTTTTTAAAATTAAATGTTTATCAATTGTATCATGGTGGCTCGTCATATTTGACGGTTTTGCAAGAAAAAAGTGAATAACGCTTAAACTGTTTGGTTTAGGACTTGTTTCAATTCAGCATTGGACGAAGAATAAAAAAATTACGAAATAAACAGGGTGCTCTATTTAATAAAAACCTGAACTTAATATGCCAGCTTTTACGCTACACCCTGTGTAGTCGAGAATAATTTTAGAAAGTACAGATAATTGCACAACTTTTCCTACTAACAATGTTTGATATTCCTACTAATAACGAAGATATCCTTCGAGCATAGATCGTTAGGACGCCATGTATAATTAACAAACCAGGCATTTGTCAGCAGTATACAAGGTGTAAGTGTTTACTTGCAAATCTTTGGCAGGTAGATTCCCCATCAAAATTAAGTCTCCGTTTTTCATAAAGCTTACCGTTTTTGAGATACAGGGTGTTAAATTTTCATCTAAGATTCCTTTTTTCCCCAATATCTCAAGAACAACATAAGATATTCGAATGAAAGTGTCTACGTTTTTATTATACTTATGTAAGATCATTATTGCTTGTCAAAAATTGTTTTCCGCAGGTGATGTTATCTATATTTGATTCCGTTTATTGTCATTTACTTATAGGATGAAGCTGGCCACTAAGAAATTCTTTTTGTAATGAAATCTATGCCACCCGGAAAACACTTCTGCTAAAGTGGTTGCCTACTGTTTGAAACAAATAATTTTTAAAGAATGAGGTTATGACCAGTTCAGTGGGTATGACCTATGGTATGACAAACATAAACGCGCCGATCGTCATCCGTCATCATTCGTCCTTACTCGGTTTTGTCGCCAACTTCACATTAAAATAAAGGTTTGATAACGACTATGGAAAGTAATATCGTCTGGTCAAGCAATAATGATCTTATTACTGTATTTCTGTGTTTGATATCTGTTTCAGGGGCGGATAGTTAGAGAGGGGCTAGTACCTTACCGTAAAAAAATTGTTACACCACTGAAAAATTAAAAAATTTTGCTACTTTTAGAATCAACAATCAATTTAGCAAAAAAAGTTTCTCTTGCACTTTTTCCCATAGAATTTTCAACGAACTCTAAAGGAGTCGTTCTGAATTTTCGAAGTCTGTCTGTCTGTCTGTATGTCTGTGTGCATTTTTGTCAAATTTTGAAATTTTGACTTCAGATTTGGATTCTACATCAAAAACTAAAGACTATGTGGTATCTTTGGTTTTTGATAACTCCTTGGGAACATGGTCAAAATGGCCGCCGAAAATCGGAAAATTTTCAAAATTTTTGTTTTTACTTTAGAATCGTATTCTACATCAAAAAATAAGAGAAACGTATACTTTTAGTTTTTTGATATCACCTCGGGAACGTGGTAAAAATGGCCTCCAAAATCTGAAAAAGTAACAAGACGGAGTTTGTTGTGGTTATGCTTTGCATTTCCAGATGTTCTAATTTTTTAGTAGCATAACATTTTTTTTATAGGAATCAATAGATGGCAAAATAAAGTCTGCTGCAATCTAGTACATCTTTTAAATGTCAGTTGCAGATCTGAGCAACCAATGTGTATACCGAGTTGTGTTCCTTTTGCGCACATTTACAGCAGTTATTATAGCTGACAATTGATTTAACTTGCACGATTGTAGAGAGCATCGAAAATCTAAATTATTTTTTTATTATTATATTAAATTATATTAAAGTTGATTTTCAAAAAACCTGATGACTGTACTACATAAGAAGCTCTCAAGTGGAAAAAACAATTATTACTGTTAATACGCTACAGTTTTTATTGTCTATATCAAATACTTTTGATTTTCTTCTAAATGAAGTTTAACACAGTAAAATATATTAATTTGTTATAGCGGAACGCAAAACTTCCTTGGGAAAAGACTGGCATTCTGGTTGCCTAAGATGTGAAAAATGCAACAAAACATTAACACCAGGTTCACATGCTGAACATGAAGGAAAACCATATTGCCATCAACCTTGTTATTCTGCCCTATTTGGACCTGGTGGTTAGTATGAACATGATATCATTTTCTTTATGTAAATAACATTTTTGCTCATTAATATTTTTTTTATAGGTTTTGGACGAGGAGGTGCAGAAAGTTATGTGTATAAAAAATGAAGCTAACATTCCATAAATTCTATGCTATGCGTTATTTGTAATATTTTTATTTTTTTATGATAAACTGACATTCCAACTAAACTGCTATTTACAATTTATTATTGTAATTATAACAAATGGTTTAAATACACAGTTATTAACATGTCCATGTTATTTGTTAAAAGTATTGACTCAAATGACTTTATCAGTAATAACCAGCTTTAGATAACAAAATAATATAGATAGAAATTCTTATAATATTATCTAATAATGATAATTTCATTGTGGTATTTATTTCTTATTTTATACAATTTTTCAAAATTAACAGTTTAGAAAAAAGATGTCACAGAACTTATATGTAGATTGAGCACAGTTGCTTCCGTATTGAATAAGGAATTATTAGATAAAATAACCTTTATATGCGGAAAATGTAACACGATAGATAAAACTTATCATAAATGTATTTCCTTTAAAAATGAAGCCAACCTATTATATAAGAGTAAAGGTTTAGAAAATACTCACAAGGTCATTGCACACTATGTTGGGATACAAGGTAAACGAAGTTAACTACAAGTTAATCATTACCAAATTTGGATTTAATAGTAATAATAAACTAGTAAAAGTAAATATTCAACAGTATTGTCAATATCATCATTGCCATTATGTAAACTATAAAAACATGATAACATTTTTAAATTTCCAAGATAAAATATGTTATAACAAGATTTTATGTATTTTATCAAGTAAATAAGAAAAGACTGGCCACATATGACTATCTCTTTTAAAATTTATTTGTAAAATACTTTTAGTTTGGTAAGAAAGTTGTTTTTGCATCTTTTTTTGTGGGATGTGCCATGTTTGAGTAAAATGGAATTATCTATTCTAGAATCTAAAACAAATCTTTATCAATATAAAATTTCTTGCATGTACAAAAACTAAGATTTATGTATTGCCAATACCTGTGGTTTTTCATTTTATATAACTTATTTAAAATACACATGTTTAGTAAACATTATTATGTATATTATTTAACATAAAAATCTGATTAGTAAATAAATGTATTATTAAGTCCAAAATAGAAAACAAAAAGAAATTGTAATTCTGTACTAACCTATAAGTACCTATTTATGGAGAATAAATATTGCCGTTTCATTGGATATAAGATATAACCCAGTAAGCACAGTTACATAGCTGATCTGTATATATAACAGAACAACTGTTACTTAGTGCTTTAATGTTATGTAACTGGTAACATACATGTTGCCTACATTTAAGGAGACAGTACATGGCCACTGGATGTATCATATATGTATTTGATACTTGATTCTGATACAAGTTAGATACATATACGATACGTATCTGATACAAGTAAGATACATATATGATACGTATCTGATACAAGTTAATACATATATGATATGTATCTGAGATCTTGCCTTTATATTACGGTTAATGTATATTATACACTGCAATTCTGCAAAGAAGCTTTTGATGCTCTTTCTTGTTATATTGATACAATAATACACTGTAAAAAAAGTATCGTTACCCTAATGCAAAATGTGGTTAAATTGACTATACTGTATGATTAATATAAATACAACCAAATATATTGTTAACTACACAAATCAGAAATTGTTAAATACTTATTGGTATGATAACTATAATTAATTATTATATGTTGTTCTCTAATGTAAACCACCAACCCTACTAAAACCAACAAAATGAAAATGTTATATTAACATAAGCTAGGATCGGTTATAATAAATAAAATACAAAATTCATATCTCCCCATAAATAAAGTTTATATAAATATCATATATTATTATTACATATATATTATATGTATATATAATGTAAATAAATATACAATAATAAAAACACCTCCAGATGATCGTTTCGTCCTTGTTTGGACTCATCAATGAAAAATAATGAAAGTCGATGCTTGCACGCTTCATACTGGTTATATACAAATCAAATATAACATTTAACAGTATGAAAATACTAAGGCGCCATCTACTAGGAACGCCAAAAAAATAACGTATTGTATTATAAAGATTATAGTTGTTCGTCAATTACAGTGAATCATTATTGTTACAATAACTAAAAGATGTTTAACTAAAATTAAATTGTCATTTTAACAATGGGGTTCAAATAATTGTGGCTCCATTTGTAAGATTTTAGTGTGACATCTCTGATATATATAAGATACATTACAATATTTACATATCACTGATGCTACAGATACTAGTAAATGATACATCTCAGATACGTCTTTTGTGATTGTATCGGATATATAACAAAATAAAGTAACTGATATGTAAATTATATGTATCTTTGTTACATTACCATGTTACCCAAATGAGCTTTAATTGTTATGTATCAGATATATGTGTGCTTACTGGGAATATTCCTTATCAATTCATTTGTTTGAAACATTTAATGAATGGCAAGATAAACTTATCGTATTCATGTAATACTACAATATTTTTAAGAATATAAGATATCTAGTCCTGTTGAAGCTTAATTTGCAGGCTTAGAAAAATAAAAGCAAATCATACTTTTTTATGCTGTTAGAATTGTTGCTATTTACCTATTGCATTTGTCTGTAGGATATAATCATTGCAGACATTCAAGCAATGATGGGGAGGCCCAGACATAATTTCCACAACCACAACTTGCTGTCATTCCTTCCATCAGATGTGACACAATACTCCAGTGCCAGCAGCATTTGCTATGGTGAAACGGTTCTGAAACTGCGTCTTCTCCCGTGATTTTTCATGAAATTCATGTTACGCCCTATTTTTTGCTCTCACTTGCTCTCCTCTACTTCCTCCTCTCTTCTTCTTCTTCTTGCACCTTCCAGATCGTCATGGATCTTGGAGATTTTTTGTGTCAACTTCCTATTCAGTTAAAAGGGAATTACTCAAATAAGTATCACTGAATCTGCCAGAAAATATTTTAAGGGAAAATGACTACGTCTCGTCTTCCATGAGACACTCGGTATACGAATATTCGACGACTTTTTAGTTTTTATATTTTGTAATAAAGGATATTCTTTTATATAGGCATATTTCTTTAAAAAGTTATATTTAAACAATTATTAATAAAATTAAAAACCAAAATCGTTCTGTTTTTTTGTATTTGTATCTTTGAAGCCAACTTCACACCAGTCGTTTCTTTTGAAAGTAAACCAGCGTATACCCTATACGCTGAGTAAACCTACGTTAAAACATTATTGCAAATACAGAAGTTACTTCTTGTTTATACCGTTGGTAACACTTTCATGTTTTACAGCACATAACCTCACATAACAATAAAAAAAATTATTAAACAAAGGTTAATAAACTTTGATAATTTATCATAGATACTTTCATTATATCACAAGAAATTAGTAATAAAGCCATGATTAACTTACATGATTCGCAAGTAGGGATTAGCAACACAGAGAAACTGGATAATGCCCGTAGACGAAGGTAAATTTTTAGACCTAATTTGTTTACAATGTAAATCTGATTTTGTGGAGGTTAGAAATTTTATTATCGTATTATTGTAGTTCGAATCGCTCAATTAAACGGAAGAAGTTTGATGATGAACTAGTTGAGTATAGCCTTGGCCTTCCTGGTGTATCTAATATAAAGGTATTATTGTTCCTTATGCTTGACGTATTTGCAATTGGTAAAATTTGTATTTACAGAATGCTCGTGCTAGAACCCAGTCAATGAGTTCAGTACATCCTGAATATTCTGCTCCAGTTAATCCACCAGCACCTTCTGCAGTAGTTGTTCCAGCAATACCAGCTGTTGATCCTAAACGTAAACCGGTATCGAAGAATGTGTCAGGTGTTTCTAGGCGTCACAAAAAAGGAAGACAACAAAGTCAAATTGCAACCAAGGATTTAGGAAGATGGAAACCAACAGATGATTTAGCACTAATTATTGGCATACAACAGACTAATGACTTACGTATGGTTCATTTGGGCACTAAGTTTTCGTGCAAGTTTACAGTACAAGAACTGCAACAAAGGTGGTATGCGTTACTGTATGATCAAGCAGTGTCTCGAGTAGCCGTAGCAGCGATGCGTAATTTACACCCTGATATGATTGCTACTGTCCAAGATCGAGCTTTGTGGAGTATTCAAGAAGAGCAGTTGCTAGGTAGTATTAAATCTGTAAGTTATTAAATGTAACTTTATTAAGATTATAAGTATTATGGGTTTTTGTTTTTTTACAGCAGTCGAATCCTACATTAAACGTGTTTGCTGATTTGTTATCTCAACATTCAGATGTGTTCTTTCCTAGTCGCACTGCGGTTGCTTTACAACGACATTGGCACACAATGCGTCTTTATCATCTTTTGCCTGATCAAGTTGCTTCTCCATTACCAACTCAAAATAAGCCAATACTTGATTTTGGTGATGCAGAAGATTTAGTGCAAGATGTTGAGTTGGGCGAGCCTCCAGATGAAGCGTTAGATCGTGAAATACGTTTGCAGCATCGTCAAAATACTCGAGAAATAAGACAATTAGAGAATGAAGTTGGAAGATGGAATGTACTGGTTGATAGTGTTACAGGAGTCTGTCCAGGGGAATTGGATAACCAAACTTTGGCCGTTTTGCGAGGACGACTAGTACGTTACTTAATGCGCAGTCGTGAAATTTCTATAGGAAGATCAGCAAAAAATCATTGTGTTGATGTTGA
This sequence comes from Ignelater luminosus, assembly GCA_011009095.1. NCBI lineage: Eukaryota > Metazoa > Arthropoda > Insecta > Coleoptera > Elateridae > Ignelater > Ignelater luminosus. The sequence continues at coordinate 521,442 of VTPC01089915.1, read as the reverse complement.
TTTGTCATTGGAAGGACCAGCTGAAAAGATTTCACGTAGACAAGGAACATTAAGGTGAAGATTTTTGATTTTATGTAAACAATTTGATTTAACAATATTAATATGTTGCAGACTTCGTAATACTGGTGAATTTTACCTCTCTTCAGAAGGAAAACGTCCAATTTTTGTAGATGGAAGACCTATTATGGCAGGAAATAAAGCACGTTTGTATGATAATTCTGTTGTTGAAATTGCATCGTTGCGCTTTATTTTCTCTGTCAATCAAGACCTTATTCGAGTTATACATACAGAGTCTGTACGTTATAATCATTCTTCATAATCATATCAGTATTTATTTGCTACATACATATATTTAAGGATATATCTCTAAATAAATTTTTTTTAGTAAAATAATTATCAATGATTGAAATTATGCAATCCATTTTTGCAGAGGATAAAATGATAAGTAAATGAAATGCAGAGCAGCAATAGATGTTTAAATATGTAAATGATAAAATTGTTTTCTGTTTGATAAATGTTTATATTACTGTATTAGTTGTTTTAAAAATTCTAGAATCTTGTATTCATATTTCATTCATGATTTCTTTGGGTAGAGGATGGCCACAAGCTTAATATGTTATTTAAACTTTAAAATATTTGTCAAATAAGTGTTAAATCTTGCATAATTATTATGCCAAATGGCCGTGATGAATATTCGTAGATTTAATTCAAGTGGAATCATGCTCTGTACTTTGGCATGCATGATTTTTATTTGCTCGTCAGTGTGCAGCAAGCATAACATATATTGGTGTCTCATTACTCACACTGAAGCACAGGATCTGAAACTTTCGCTTTAGCTGTTACCTTCTTTTTGATGGTTAAAAATGGGGTACATGGGGATATTGGAAACGGTAGTAGATACAAGATCATTCAAATGGGGAAAAAGCTGCGCATTTACGTGCTCATTAATAATCCAGATTTACATTTTCAAAAATTAATCCATTACCGAGATACAGGGCGAAAACGAAAAATGTGTGTTTTCTAAAAACCTCCATATTTTATTTATTGTAAGAGATACATTCACTAAATTTTTAGGGCAAAGGTAATGGGGACTTCAAAAAATGACCTTGAAAACATTAGGCCTACTAAGTTTTATGCAATCGAGTTGAACTTTGGTTTTTCTTATGGGCACCATATTGGATTGAAGTACAACATCCCTATGTTTGGTAAAAAAAATTATCACAAATAGCGATATTGCAATTTGATCAAATCCTCTACATCATCACCACTTAGCGTCGTTTTACACGGCAGTAAATTTTAACATAAATTTTTGTATAAAAATTTTTACATAAATATTTTACACCGTTGCAAACGCATTTTTGTACAAAATTTTTGACTAAAATTACGTGTTGAATTTTCTGTAAAATTTTATAGAACCTGTTCTAAAAAATGGAAAAATCTTATCTCAAATATCTGCCAATATATGTGCAGAGTACCAAAACACCAATACTATATGAACATTAAATATTATAGCCATATATTATGACATTTTATGTTGTGACATTTGTTTCACGACTACCATTATTCTGAAATTTGTTTGAGTGTAAATATATAAAAGCATAACTAACAATTTAGGTTATTTCTTTGTGTTTATTTTGTTATCCAGAGATGTCGCCTGCAAATTTGATTAAATATGCATGCGCCATTGAGAAATTTTACATAAAATTATTACCAAGTTGCAAACAGCAAACACGACTTAAAAAAATTTTTATTTAATTTTTTATTTCAAAACTTTCTGACAATTTGTATACAAAAATTTATGTAAGAGTTTACTGCTGTGTAAAACGACACTCACAGGTGGTATTGGTGGTTCTTGGGACGTTAGTGTTGTTTGATGGTGATGATTAATTTCTTGAGTATTGGTTACTTGGGTGGTTGATGGAGTTCTGGCCAGTAACACTTTTTCCTGGTTTGACTAACATTCTATTATCATTTGTCTGGCTGGCTTTTGTATGTTGCGGGAAGTTTCAAACATTTCTTTTAATGTATTGGTCTAATCATCAGAATTATCATTGTCTGTAGTACAGGGTGCTTTTGGTAACTCTTTTAAGACCTGTTCACAAAAGAAGTTAGCTCAAATGTTTTTTTAGATTATTAATCAGCATAAAATTTAACAAAAGTGTCAAATTTAAACTTCTGCTCTATTTCGTATAATAAGTAAGATCCCTGTGCTTAAGCTCAAATTTAAAGCATCCAATATAGTAGGAGCTCAATTAGTCGAAGTGCTGCTTTATCCAAAATAATTCTAATTAATTTTTTTATATTAACAGAAGGAATTCTGAGAGCTGAGTTTCTATCAATGACATAATTTCAATCATTTTTTGTATATGCATACACAATCATACATACACACAAACTGTACATTAACTTTGGGAATGCTGCATACCTAGATACAACTTATACAGAGAGAATTTAAAATGGTGTCCAAAAAAACTACTTGCCATAGAGATGTTGCCAATATTTACTTCCATCTACTGCCATCTGCTTATAAGGTGAAGTTAGCCTATAATCAATCTTGGTCGTAATGAAATCTATGCTACTCGAAAAACAGTACTGTTAAAGTGGTTGCCTACCATTTCAAAATTTTAATTGATTGAAAATCAGAATTTAATTAAAAACAAATAAAACTCAATAAAGGTAGTGAAAGAATGCAGTTAAATACGTTAAATAATAATTTTTCCTCACCTTTACAATTCGCAGTCAAATAATGTAATTTATTAACTTTTTTTGCTTTAAATCTGGTTTATCGAATGTTTGTATACAAAATTGACAAAAATAAAGATAAGCAATTTATTAATATCTTCCTAAATACATAACAATACAAATTCTTAAATAATTAAAAACAGTGGTAATTTACTTTTACATAATGTGTTCCACATGACCACCGTTATTATTATAGCAAGCATTGATCCGTTTTTTGACATTTTCAAACACATTTTCCGGTGTATAACATCATAATCAAACTCTCGCTCAGGGAAATGTTCGACAAATTCTTCGATGCAAGAAGCAACAGAATACGTCCATTCGCCATCGCGATTTCGTTGTCCATTACGAAAATAGGATTAAAATAAATTGATCCTGTTCAAGTGTGTAAGCCATAACCTAAAATTTAAAAACACATAAATAGCCATATTATTTCAATGATTGAATAAATGTTATTTACTGAAGCAAGTTTATTTATGTGCAAGTAGCTTTGAAAAAGGCTGTTTAATGAAACTTTGCAGACGAAACGAGTAGAAAAGAATAAAATAACACGCTTCACACTTCTAAGCAACGATGGATGACGTAAAAGTAAAAAACATTTGACAATATAAAGTAAAACATAAATCGGCACAGGCGCATGCGCATATGACAAATTGTTGTAGTGGCTAACTTCACGTTAACAGAAAGTTTTGAACGTCATCGGAAAGTAGTTTATTTTGGTCACCATTTTAAATTCTCTATATATGCAAAGATAAAATTAATAATGATTTTGAAACAAACAAGAAAATAATAAATAATATTGGAAAGAGTAAATTCATGTTCTCTGAAATAGAATTTACATTTTCCAAAATTAAGATTATCTTTTCTGAATTTTAATTTACATCTTCTGAAATTGAGATTGAAATGGTATATGTGAAATCAGTACTTCATGTGAAATAATTGACTTGATCTCAACATTCAAGTTTCCTCAGATTCCTTAATCTTTCGATAACAATACCTATAATCTATTCCAAATTACAAAATATCAGGGAAATCGCAAGAGTGTAGGTGATTAATTCAAAATCACTAAATTTAATGCCATCAACATAAAAAGATGCCTGTTATTATAACTTTTCTTATGAATTCCTTTATATTCGGTGATGTTAAAAATCAACCTAAATAGTAGCTTTACCTAACCTCTACTAAATGTTTAAATAGTTAGTCTATGTCGTGGATTACTCAGATATTTTATAATTTGGAGTATTATTTATCAAATGTCGGATGTAGAATAAATAAATGATTTTCACTAACTTAAAATAAATCCTATACTTAGTTGATCTATTCTACTTGTTGAACTGTGTATTTGTATTTTAATATTGCCATGATTCATTTTTAGCTCCCCAGAGTTGTTTTAAGAATAATGATTTGAATCGAATAATGATTTGAATCAACTTTATTATTATATTAAACTGGTGATGATTGATAGCTACATCAGAACTTCAAGATTTCTTTTTTTAAATTCACATTACATATTCTCTAAATTTGTTTATTTTTTTCGAGAAACATTAAACATTATAAATGTATCATTAATGTGTAAGAACTGCTCTCAAATTTTGTAAAACTAAAAATAAAGATTATTTCGTTTAATTGCTATTTACTGTTTTATACTGAATTGCTTAGCAGACCTAAATCATCAGAATTCTGCACAGTATCATTACATCACTTTTATTAGAAGAACTCAAATTTGGTTATCTACCAGAATAAAAAGATATATTCGTCTCCTATTAGATTTTGGCAGCTGGGCAATAGTCACTGCTCACTGACATTATAAAAGGCTGATCAGTGGGCTGTCTTGTCATATATGCTACACTGAAGGGATCTCATATTAAAATAGTTGAATTAAGAAACAATTGTCTATTTTGGAGATCAGCATTTTTGTTTTTTATTTCAGAAAAAATCCACAGCTTATTAAAAATATCTCACAAGTCATTAAAAATCTTGAAAATTTCTTAAAGCCAAACCTATTATTATTAATATGGAAATAAAAAAATATTAAAGATGTATGGGTGTTCTATTTATAAAGAAGATAAGAACAAAATTATCCATCCTGTGTATAGGTAATAAGAGATATCTTATATGGAGATGTCATCATTTCTGAAATGATAATTCAGATAACCTTGTGACAAATAAATAAAGTAAATTTAGTTTTAATTATCAGAATAAACGAAGAAAATGAATTTAAAACAAAATCAATTTTTAGTGTTTATTTCTCAACGTTATTACTATAGTCTGTCTCACGAGCAGATAGAGTAATAAAAACGCCCCTTGAAGAACAGGCAGTTTGAAAGACATTTCCTGATTGGTGGGTCAGCTTCACACCAGCAAACAGAATGTAACAGCACCAGCTCAGTTTCAAATTTGCAGGAAATCGGTAAGTTTTTTTAATTAAGTGTAAAACGGGCTGCTGTCACCTAGCAGACTATAATTATAATCTAATTTAAGCCTGCATGTCAGTTATCTTTTCTAACACCAAACCAAATGTACATTATTCTAATTCAGGCTCAGATCCAAGAATCATACATGTCTCAGGTTGTGCATCACCTTTAACAACAGCAGTGGAAAATGAACATATTGGATGGATGTTAAATATACAGTTTGTAAATAAAGTAAGGAATAATATTCATATTTGTTTTATTATCGCTGTTTGGAAGAAAAGCTCAGACACGTCAGTTTTATTTTTTCCTCCGGATTTTATGGATGTTAATTTTAATTTTTTAGTTTACTATTCTGGGACTTATGACGTCATCGACTTTTGTTTTAATGGAACGCCCTTATTTTTTAGCAAGAAATAAAAAGTAGATTTTTTTCTGAGTTCAGCAATACCCCTTACATGGTATTTAAAATTAGTAATTTTAGAGATATGGAGGATTTGACGAAAATAATTAAACTTGAAATTTTAATGTTTTAATGTCTGGTGCACCACCATCATCACAAAATCTACACATTTGTGAATAAAGCTATCCATGATCTGTCTTTCAAATTATTTATCCAACTTGTTGTGCGTTTAATCGTATCGTTTATGGACTATTTAAGGTTAGCATAATGCACTACAAAAAACAAGCAGAACTGACATACATAAACACTACAATATTATTGGTTAATGCTTAGTGTTTAATTTCTGTATAAACCATGCTTATTTTAGAAGTTACGGTTACGCTTAGATTTTGCTCTTAAATTTAAGGAAAGCTACATAAACCGACCATTAATGGTTACTAAGTTAGTAACTAATCTGCAAACACTTGCATTTTGCATCTTGAACCTATGTTGAGCAAATTATCTGTGAATTTATTTGAAAACTGTTCCTTTGAACTAATTAATCCTACCTTAAACTAACTTAAGTTTTGTTGGATCTATTTTATGTAGCATAATTATTAGATTTAGCGCTTTCATTTAAAGTTTTGTTCACTAGCTGTAATTGATATTTTGTAAAAATCCTTTATATTAGTATTTGTAGTTAATAAGGCTATCTAGAATTAGATTTTATTAGAATTTAGATAAATCGGTATTATCATGGAATCTAATAAGTGCCAGTATTATTATATTATAAGGAATTCTTTTAAGTTTAAGAAACATCATAAAATGAAACACATCCAAGTCAGTAACTTATAGCGAGCTATTTTTAAAAAGTTTGTGGAAGCCCTGTAATGGTTACTAAGGTGTAAGAAGTGAGTAATAACAAGATAGCATCAGGTATATCCATCCAGTGGCTATTTCCAAGATTGTAAGGCTTAAAGACAATCTTGGAAAATAGTACAACATGTAGACCATCTCTTGTTGATAGGATGGTTTAAGAACTATCTGTATTAGTTATGAATAGTAAATTGGTTTACCAACAGTGACTCAGAGCAGTTGGCACTTATCGTTTAGCTGTCATTACTGCTGTCTCGATAGTGTAAGGTAAATAAAACAAAGAGAAAATTAGAAAAAATTGTTATTCACTGTTTATAAGTAATATATTTGAAGGTCTAATATTTAACATAAATAATCTTTATAGAAAAGGAACAAAGAAGTGCAATGAATTAAATTATTATGTCTAAATCTGCTAATCTGTATTGCCTACTGGCAATATTTCTAACTAAAACTCTGTTTTTAATTGGTTTTGATAACAATGCTGGTATTGCTCCCAATGCAATATATCCAATAGCACAACCACTTGCTTGTGTAAAACTCTAATCGCCAATTGTCACATAACCAATAGTTTGCCTACTGCATAAATTTTGCAGATTTTGATCAATACTGGTAACCAAAGTTTTCTCATTTTTTCTTTATAACTTTCAAGATCTGAGATTCTGGGTTAATATCTGTAACAAACACACATACCTACATTAATTATTAAAAAAATCACATATAATTAGTTTTTAAATAATGCATTACAATTGTGTTACATACCTTTTGCTTTTTTTTTTGGTTTTTTTTCTGTTTTCTCAGTCTCTTCAGTAATTTCTTATGGGTAGAACGCACTTCTTTTCTAATTGCTTTGTTCAAATCCTTGTGTAGAGGTTCCTGTTAAATGTTATTTATTTATTTAGTAAGTTCTAGGGAAGAACATTAAAACTGCATGTGTTACATTATGAGCTTTATTTAAAACTGTTGCCAACAAGACCTCTTGTTGTAACCCTCGCTAGTGCAAGGAAAACCTCCCTCTCTTACTCTTGAGTGGGGGATTTGGTTTACACCACTCTCTACAGTTCCTTTAATACTTTATCAGTTAATAAATCACTAGGGTCTGCAAGATAAATCCTAGCAAAACAACTCCGTAACAGAAAACCGAACGCAACACATAAAGACGACGTGGTGTCTTCGCTTTTTGATATCTTTTCGAGAGCATGGTCAAAATGGCCGCCAAAGTTTGAATAAAAGTAACAAAACGGAGTTTGTTGTGATTATGCTTTGCATTCCCAGATGTTTTTTTAACATGACATTTTAAATATTATTATTATTGTTAGAGTGAATATTAATTTTAATTTTTATATACATATTTTCCATTTAATTATTTAAAGATTAATACAATAAATATTCAATCTAATAATAATGTTAGGTGTATTACAATCTACATCATTTGATTCTTATCAAAATTAGTATAGACAGACAGAAGTCATCGATAAATGGTGCGCATGGCACCGGCTTTAGAGGTCGTTCGACCTCTCTCAAGCCCGTTGGAATTGATTGTCTTGAACGCAGGCGGTTCTTGATCTGGTGGAATTTTCAGGTGGAGTTCTTGATGTAGACACGGACGACGAATTGGAGACGGTGCACAAGCGGAACGAACGCGAGCTGGCAGTAGGGTATAGGTCAGTTGATTATGGAATTGGGTTGTTAGGATAATATTGGAAATAATTGAATAATTGCGGGTTGAGCTTGTATATAATGAATTGGGATTAGTAAGGTAGTGGGTAGGGCAACGGTTTTTCTCAGAACCACAACCCCCCGCAGCTCGCGCTGCGAGAGGATTTGGCGGGAAGGGAAGGGGGTTATCCACCGGTGACGGACGGAAGTAGAATTTCGGCAGCTGATGAGTGGTTGCATCCGAGGAGCCTCGGGCTCGAATAACAACAATGGCGGTGGATATGCTGGAACCTGCTCCCCCCAGAGCAGGCTTGGCGGACGAGGCTGAGAAAGTTGGAGCTCTACCGGGCCTATCACCCCGGACCTAGGCGCAGGACACCGGTAGATGGAGTTGGCTACTCTACCCGCCCTCCCGTTCGGGTGTCGAGTAGCCGTTGGAGTTAGCTGCCTACTTTTCAACTTCGGTGCATCACCCGCAGACGGAGACCGGATCGACTGCCTCGCTACGCACTCGAGGCCGGACGCGAAAATTAGTATTAGGACTAAATTAAATATAACGGTAGGTAGATAATTTTTTTTAATTAAGTTATTCGGATATAAAACTTTAATCATAAGATACAGAATTTTAGACCCACATCAACAAGTATTCCTCTGTATGACCCATTACGTTGACTGAAACACATATAATATACAGTGCATTTTTTTATCACTGGCCATAGGGATTTTCGTGTTAAAATATCTACTCCATGTTAGCTTTTGTTATGATGAAGGTTGTAACGTGGCCTTGCGTTACAAATTAAAATTAAAAAAACTAAGACCCTTATGTCCTAGGCCGGCTGAATTCAGGGGTGGCCTTGAGCGTGGATATTTGAGGGTGATAACACAATAAAACACAACAAATAATTTAGCGTACAACTATATTAACTGAAATAGTTATTATTATAAGGAAAACATAAAAAAAAATTGGGCACCTTTTCTCAAAACCTTATAAAACTTTAACCTTGACTAAATTTGTTACATCTAAATTATTTCGTAATATTGAACGTAATAAATTTTACATGATTAAAAAAATTTATTAAATACACAAAACTATAATTAGAGAAAATGATAAAGAAAATGATTTTTTAACAAAACACAGTTTTTTTGTCTTTGATTTTTTTACTAACACAAGTTCAACAAAAGCCCCTGGAAATTATACAGAAATAAAATGGTTAAATTTAATTTTTATAAGAATTTAAAGTACAGTTACAATAATTCAAGGTAAAGTAAATTTTAATAGCAACTAATTTTATCAAGCCTGTCCACTCGAATAGCTTATCGACTCTACGTACAAAACCACGGTAAAAGATTTAACAAATTCTTCAAAATAAAAAAATTTATGAAATATGAAAAATATATTGAAAGTCAATTATAATCTTTATCAGACAAAGCCTAAATAAAAAAATATTTAATGACTTCTGTAACTAAGAAAAATTTGGAGCACAAAAATCTTTAAGTTCAAAAAAACTTTTTAATAGAGCTACGACAACCAAAAAAAAACATTCAACCTAGTTCGGATACATAAATTGAAAAAATATTTTTATACTTCTTACCAACATAATTTCATCTACATGTTGCCTCCGGCCGCAATTATCATGAAGGTGAAACCCTAAGAAAAGCAAAAATATTCCACACAAACAAATTCTAGAATATAACACCCCTGACGGGAAAGCGTTTCACTATCAGAATTAAATTAATCAACAGGAAAAAACATTTTTAACTCGAACTGAAATAGTAAGTGAACCATAATGATGTAACAGGAACGGATAAAGTGACTGTTACAAGGTTTAGGCTTGAAATTTTTACACAATGTAATTTGGAACTTCTTCTTTAAATTACACTGAAAATTATGCCTTTAAAATAAAAAATATTACTTGAAAAAATTAAAATGTTTATGGATGTAGGCTGTTACCATTTCAATTTTTTTCTTGAACGGTGTAAAACGGCATTAGATTATTAAAAAAATCGGAGTGCAAGACACAAGGCACAATTTTCAGTGTAATTGAAAGAAGAAGTTCCAAATTGCATTGTGTAAAAATTTCAAGTCAACCTTCATCGTAACAAAAGTTAACATGGGTTAGATATTTTAACATGGGAATTCCTATGGCCAGTGATAAAAAAATGCACTGTATACCTACTTGCTACAGTCAAGTTTTCTCTTTCTATACAATAATGTATTTCGAATCTATGCTAGACCCTTAGTTTACCTGGTTATAGCTGGGACATTACTTTTGTGGATGACCGTACTTCTTGCTTTTTCTGCACGTAAATAAATAGCAAAATTTTTATCTTAGCAAATATTAGTATGTTATTTAGAATTTAATTGGAAACTCCGGTGAACTTGAAATTGCATTGGAACTGTTGACCTGGGAATTCCATGAGAGAACACACGATAGAGTGATAAAGAAGACACTGGTTGTATCTTTCGTTTGATGTCTTTAGATCAGTTTCTGTTAGACCTTGTGAATGTTGATATCCTTTTGTGGTGGTGTAAAATAATTTGAAACAAAATACCAAGAGTGTTAAGAATAAATATTACGAATGTATATATTTCACAGACTATAGAAAAACATGTCTTATAATGCGAGCAGTCCTTTTATTCAACTCTGTTTATTTATTTTATGTAAGTATAAACGTGGAATCATAAGTCATAGCAATCATGCTGTTTACTACTGGTAAGCAATTTGACAATGTTATAGGTGAAGCTGTAATTTTTATGAAATGCTAATAAATCGGTTTGTTAATGTAAAAATAATTCGGAATTTGTAGTACCTATATAGTGCGAAAACTACTTACGGAATAAAATCTGTAATTTCAAAAAGAATGAGATCTTTGAAAAACGCTAAAACACGCCAATTTTTATTTTATATTTCCATGTTTTTGATTACACTGAAACTAAAAGCTGTTCAAAGATCCTTAATATTCATATTTTAAGTAAAGGAAATTAAAATTAGTCCAGCCGTTCGTGAACTAGACAGAAACGTAATGATTGAATTAAATACATTTTTGGCCCTAATTCATGAACGGTTGGGCCGATTTTAATTTTCTTTGATGTAAAAGATATACAATTTCATACCCTTTAAAATGATATGTTACACATGAGGTAGTGCTATTTAAAGTTTTGGGGAGGGGGGTACCTGGGGGAAGGGTGAAAGTTTCCCAACTGACTAGAGTAGGTTATTAAATGTCCCCATCCAAAACAAAAGCGACGCGTTTTGGCGATTTTTGATAATTTTACTAATTAAAAAGTTTTCAAGGTGGGAAGTTTTAAAATGATCACCCTGTATATATAGTTTCACTGCAACGATTTAATTGTATATTTCTGTTTCAAATCTTTGCAGTTGCTATTGCTACTTCTTGAATTGCGTAAATAAATGTTGTAAGTATTAACACATGAAGAGAAGTACTTTTATTGCCCAGCACATTAAAAATAAGTCATTAGAGTAAGTTGTTAGGTGCCTAAAGCACAAATTTGATGAGGCAGTTCACAGAAAAAAAAACAAACACCTACGAATATGGCAAATGATGGCAAAATATATTTAGTTTTGAATAGTGAGTTGCTTTACTATTTTGATTTGTCTTTTAAAAGACATAAGGACATAAGTCCTAAAATCAATATTGTTGCTTTTTAATATTTCTAGAAATAACAAAGAAAATAAATTGTAATGTTTTGTCAAAATCTTGTATTGTGTTATTTTTACTATGTAGTACATACTTTGCTAGTACCCTGCATAGTTGCTCATTAACTTACATTTACTACCTGTAATTATTCGTTTTTCTTACATGAATGTAATAATCATCACTCTCGTTATGCAAATTACATATATGTGATCATCCTTATAAACAATAATGTCACAATGATAAGAAAATTACAGTTTAATGAAAAAAGTTTGAAATGTTTACCGAAAATCTAAAGAGTACAATAAAATGCATGCTTTAAAAGGATCAATTTCCTCCCTACCACCACTGAAGTAGTTAAATTACATTTTTTACCTTTCATTTATTACTGGGAAGACTGTTGTTTCCTTCAAAAATTTTAGTTATAATGCAAGTATAATAGTTTTCAGTAGGTATCCAGAATTTCTACAATTTCTCTAATTAAGGTAGACACAAGACAAATTACTTACCTGGTTGATGGAATGGGCAGCGCTCATAATTGAAAAATGCAATAAGACAAGTACCTAACAGGATTAAGAACTCAAAATACTTTAATAAACGCCTTGCCGGTTTTTGTGCACGCCTTTTAATTTATTGATGTTTTGTGGCCGAGGCTTACTTTTCAAACAAAGAACCTTATATAACTACTTTCAATCCTACAATCTTACATAACTTACAAGTTTTTCATAAACTAACAACAATACTGTGCTAAGATTGCTAAGAAGAAAGCTTTCACTTGCGTGCATGTTAGTCAAACTTCAATCCTTACAAGCTTCAACCAGCTTCTAGTTGTTATGAATACACAATATAATAGTAAATGGTTTAATAATTCCACACTGAAAAGATTTATTGGCACTATGAACCCACTTATAATTTTGTAATTTGCATGTTTTATTCTAAGATTCTCTCATTACCTTGAATTCACATATGTATTTGTCAGTTGCCTTTCACTGTACATTTATAATCTAATATTTTACATTCAAAGGGTTTGACACTGCTATGAATACGCAAATGTCTTCGTAAACTGCTTTTTACTGTACATTTAAAATCACATATATTACACTCAAAAGGTTTCTCGCCGCTATGAATACGCATATGTATTCGTAAATTGCTTTTCACTGCACATTTATAGTTACATACATTACACTCAAAAGGTTTCTCTCCGCTATGAACGCGCATATGTATTTGTAAACTCTTTTTCTCCTTACACTTATAATCACATTCATTACATTGAAACGGTTTCTCGCTGCTATGAACGCGCATATGTATTCGTAAACTGTTTTTCACAGTACATTTATAATCACATATACTACACTTAAAAGGTTTCTCGCCCGTATGAACACGCTTATGTATTCGTAGACTGCTTTTCACTGTACACCTATAGTTACACATATTACACTCAAAAGGTTTCTCGCCTTTATGAACACGCGTATGTGTTTGCAAACTCTTTTTTTCTGTACATTTATAATCACAGATATTACATTCAAAAGGCTTCTCGCCGTTATGAATGCGTATATGTGTTTGTAAATTCCTTTTCTCCGCACATTTATAATCACATATATTGCACTCGAAAGGTTTCTCGCCACTATGAACGCGCATATGCCTTTGTAAACTGCTTGTCTGCGTGCATTTATAATCACATATATTACATTCAAAAGGTTTTTCGCCGCTATGATTTCGCATATGTCTTTGCAAATGGCTTTTTTGTGTACATTTATAATCACATATTTTACACTCAAATGGCTTCTCGCCACTATGAACGCGCATATGTGTCTGTAGATTACCTTTCAGTGTACATTTATAATCGCATATTTTACACTCAAAAGGTTTCTCGCCACTATGAGCTCGCATATGTGAACTCAAAATGCTTTTGTGTGTACACTTATACCCGCATATATTACATTTAAGACGTTTCTCGGTATTATCAACGGGTATATGCTTTTCCATACTGCCTTGGTATGTGAAGCTGTTATTACTTAGAACATTGCACTGAAATGTGTCCTTTTTGTCAGACTCCATACCTGTACCTATTTGGTCTTGGATTTATTGAAGTTCGCTATATATATTTCCTGAGAAGCTTTACCTAAATCAGAATTATTTAGAGATAAGAAAACAATGACAGTGCATTTATGATTATGAAAAATAGTTACCGTCTGACAAACAGATTCTCTTGGTGAGTGATGGTGAACGGCAAGGTGTTGTTTATTTGTAACGTTTGTACCTCGACGGTTTCAGTATAGAAAATAAGAACATTTTTCTTTTGCTATTGGAAAAGTGGTTAATCAAATACAACTTCACTAATTATAACAAACTATAATGTTTAATAGTATATAGCCAAACTACTCGACACGATAAAGATTAATAATAAATCAGAATAACCTAATAGATCCCAGATCAACATGAGAGCCCGCCACCTTGTATTTATTTTCCGAACTATCCTAACCTGTATATTCGTGAATATACAGCATTTCTATATTCTAAAAATAACACTAAACCAGCGATCAGTGTACGCTGACTGAACAAAGTTTATTAGAAATTTAAATGATAAAATGAACTTACAATACTAAAAATAACATAAACGAACTAAAGTTACCATAACAGTCATAATTCATAATCATAAATAAATCGGCCGAATTCACATTAGAATAGTTCGGAGCAAATGTAACCAACTCCATTGTCGTCGAATAAATAAAGCTATCATGTCGAATAATTTTAAAACGAGTTTACTTCTATTTCTATTATTTAAAATTTTACGATGAGAGTTATTCAGGCAAGTAGAACTATTTAAGCCAATGCCAGATTTACTTAATGTGAGACCCTAGACCGAAGATACAATGTTTGCGTTACGATATACAGTGTGTCCAAGATAAGGAGGCACAGCATGGGAATCTTGGAGACGGTAAGAGATGCAGGATCGGTTAAGTGGGATGAAAGTAGGCTATTTATAGGACCTTTTTGTTGGCGTTTGCACAATCTAGATATCTTGGATAGTTTCAGAGATATTGAAAGAAAAGTAGATTTCTCGATTTTCGTTATTATTTTTTCTTTTATTTATTTGAAGAGATATCGGAAAACTAAAACCACTTTTCCATTGCCACTTTTTGTTCTCTATTAAAATACGCTTCGTATTTTTTTACGTACAAAATCTTCCACTACGTCTTCAAAGAGCATGCATCCTCTATAATACTACATCTCTCTGGTTTTGACTCTCACTTTGTGTTTGTACTAGCACGTACTAGGTTATATGGGAAGGCAATAGCAGCTCGTGACTTTTTTTGTTGGTGGAGTTAGATAAGAACTACTTAACCGATTATGATTATGGTTTTCACTCACGTGCATTGTATGACCCCAGAATGTTCCAGGCTATATGGTGAAAATCATTAGCAGCTTACGATTTTTTTATGGGGTCAGACAAAACTACCAGACCGAGTTCGATGCGGTTTTCACTCGCACATTGGGTATAAGTCCGGGCAAGCTATAGGGAAAAATCATCAATCAAGAGATGGCGCAAATTTCATCAAAATGCGGAAGAAAGGGTGATCATCAGCTACAACCAACGTTACCAGAACTGGCTATAGATCTCTGAATCTGGAGCTTTATAGCATTTATTGTATGATTGTTTCTGACGATATGTGTTACTGTTGTGGGTTTTTTATTTCCAATAGAGGTCGCGACAATCGTGTTTTTCTCCAATAGCTTATATGAAGGGTTAGTGGCGGCTCTTGAACTTTTTTTTTTGTCTGTAGGACAAGATCAAAGATTTTGTGTTGTAAAGATCTTATCATTAGTAATATACCGATGCAGAGGATTATTATCCTAATGGTCTGTGTTCGGAGAATAGCACCGTTATTTCTAGGGACATCAAAAAGTTGTACAGAATGATTGTTTGTACTTACTAAAATTGTTCTCGATAGGGTGATTCATAAAAGCGTGGTACGTAAAGCTTAAGTTTTCCTAAATTAAACACTCCGTGTATTTTGTTATTATCCTCGTTCAATGCTGATTACAACAATATAGTTTCCTAGACGCCTAAACCAAGCAGTTTCAGCATTATTTAATTTTTTATTGTAAAGCATCATCAAATGTATATAATGAGCAACCCTGGTATAATTAATAGACATTTGGTTCTAAAAACCTTGAAGTACCAAACTTCGATCTCTAATCATTAAAAATGATTATTAAAATCTTAACTAGTACATCATCTTTTTTATATAGGGTGATCAAGAAACGAGAAACATAATTTTATTCTATTTTTTAAAGGGACTCCCTGTAGATTTTAATTTTCTGTTATTCCACATTTATTAATTTAATTATTGACCCACATAATTACATTAAAGTAAACCCTAACAGTTTGTTGTAAAATGCTATCAAATTTCTCATCTGACCCCGGTATAATTAATTAAAAAGGCTCGTGAATTCATTAACTTTAGGAATGCTTACTGCATATTAGCTATAAATCTTTTTTCTACGAAGTGATCAAAAAACTACCAATTCTAAAACTTTTTAAATAAAGCAACTAAGCAGCATGTATGCGCAAGTATTACTTTTGCTGTAAAATGCCGTTACAGTTCTCAATCAATCCTGGTATAATTAAGGAAGCTTTCGTTTTTGTAACTTTGAGTAGATGAAATTAAGTTTTTGGCAGTATAGATGCTTATCAAGATTTTCATAATTTGCCTTGTTTACCCTGGGTGACCGAGAGAGCAGAATTTACACCATTTTAAAATCAAACACCATTTTACCTTTTGTTTTTGATATGTAGAACCAATAATTGTTTTGTTAACAACTATGCAATAGAAATTAACCTAGCACAGTATTTGCAAGTAAATCGCGCGCAATATGCAAAAAAGGTATTTATAGCTGAATAGCAAGAGGACGGCTAGCTCTTGGTGAGTATTCATAGTTACCAAAAAGTATTTTATCTCTACAAGGTTGCAAAAGAAAAGGTTCCTTAGTTATACCAGAGCCAATTAAAAAATTTCATGACATTCCACAACAAATTGAATAACGTCAAAATGTTAGGTATAAATCCCACAAAGTTATACTGTGGTAACTAGAGTGTTTTCATTGGTATTGTGTTTGATATTTTAATGGGTAGAAGAGAGGTTTGTTTTTTTGTGGAAGAGAGACAAAACTATACATTAGCATTCTACTCGCACAACAGATGTAAAGGACAGAAGAATTTTAGTAGCAACTTTTTCTTTTGTCCTTTACACACGCTCCGCAGTACGAGTGGTCAACTAACGTATAATGTTTGTCCCTTTTCCACAAAAAACAAACCTTTCTTCTTTGAAAAGTGTGTCCCCAGTCTAACTCAATAACCAACAAACATGAAATTGATTATCAAGGTACTGTAGCTGTGACCAATTACTAAGAAGTAAGAAAACACTAGATACACAAAGTGTTTTAGTTGTATCATCTAGAAAGTCAGGGAAATTAGACTTTGCCTTTCTCGATCACCACGTAAAGAAAGTTTGTAACGAAACTGTCGGTAAGCATTTTTAAAGGCAAAAAAGAAATATTTAATTTTACCTCGTTGAAGCTGTTAAATTATAAAGCTTCTTAATCATAGCAGGGCTGGTTGAAAAGTTGTGTAGCCTCTCACAACAAATATATATGTGAATAACGCCGAAACTGTTAAGTTTAAATCCACATAATGCTGTACTGTTGCAATCAGCAACGAATGCGGGATAACAAAATGTTAAAGCATACAGGATGTTCCATTAGAAGAAATTGAATTATCTTGCTCGTTTCCTGATCGCCCTATATAAAAGAAATAATAGATAAAATTGTAATAATCATTTCCAAAGATTGGACATTGAAGTTTATCGGTACAAGGTTTTTTAAAGCCAAAGCCAAAGCTTATCAATTATTCCAGGGTGGCTTGTTATATTTGACAATGTTTTACAATAGAAAATTGAATAACGCTAATACTATTTGGTTTAGGCCTCTAGAACGCTATATCGTTGTAATCAGTCTTGGATGAAGAATAAAAAAATAACAAAATAGACAGGGTTTTATTTAAGAAAACCTAAGCTTTTATAGAACACCCTGTATAGTCAAGAATAATGTAAGAAAGTACCGAACTGTAGAAATTTTTCTAGTAACAGTTTGAAAAGAGACCGATTAGACACCCTGTTTAAATTAAGTAATAATTATAGAGTGCGAAGCTTTTTATTTAATATTTTACATAATTTAAGTAAGTTAACTAATTTATATAGCATTTCACATTATTTATAAAAAATATAATTAATCTAATTAACAAAAAGTCACAATAATTTATGATCACTTAGTAGTACGGCAATTTTTGTAACTTATTATCATACATTAACCGATGTTTATTTGTTTCCATGGAAACGTTTCCTTCATAAATGTTTAATTAGTTAACGCAAGTGATTGATAAGTTTACTAGTCAGCAGCAATTTCAAGCTCAAATTAGGACCAATCAATTTCAATTTGAGATCAATATACTTCAAATTAAGACTCATCTGAACTCAATGTCAAGTTGATTAGTCTCAATTTGAAGCTGACTGATCGCAATTTGAAATTGATTAGTCTCAACTTAAAGTTGATTACTGCAATTTAAACTGATTGATCATAATTTAAAATTGATTGATCTCAGCTTGAGCTTGAAAGGGTGTTGTGACAATTCCTAAAGAATTAAATACTTTTGGTCTGATTTTAATTAATTAAAATACGATGTACTATAATAACAATTAACAAGCTTCGTTAGCAGATGCTGAAGCCATTTAGTTAGTTTTTAGATTACTTTCCACACTATTTAGTTTATTCCTTTGGTTTCTTCTGTCATCATCAAACACATTTAGCTTTCATAATATAAATTAATAATACATAAATAAACTCTTCACTTATTAAGTTAGTACTACATATTACACATATTTATTACTAACACAATATTACTTTACAAATGCTACAGTTCTCTCGGCATTCCAGATGATTCTATTCGCTATGAATGCGTTTGATATGTAATTTTAAACTGGACTTGCATTTAAACCTGTCACTACAAGAGCTACATTTAAAAGGTTTATCGTTATTATGGACGCGCATATGCTTTTGCAAATCTGTTTTCTGTACGGCTCTGTAACTACATGTATCACATTGGAAAGGTTTTTCCCCGCTATGAATTCGTATGTGTGTTTTTAAAGCTACCTTTTGTGAACATCTATAACTGCATATAGTACATTCAAAAGGCTTCTCTCCGCTGTGGGTACGCAAGTGTCCTCTTAAAGCACTTTTTTGCGTGCATTTATAGCCGCATACTTGACATTCAAAAAGTTCTATCCCAGTGTGGAGGCGCATGTGTCTTTGTAAGCTAGGTTTTGTTTTATATTTATTATTACATATATTACATCCAAAAGTTTTTTCTCCAGAGTTATGAACGATCATATGTCTTTGTAGATGACTTTGCTGTTTGGTTTTATAATTACATATATTACATTCAAATGGTTTCTCGCCACTATGGACACGCATATGTTTTTCTAAGGAGCTTTTCTGTGAACATTTATAGCTACATAAATTGCACTCAAAGGGTTTCTCTCCACTATGAGTACGCAAATGTATTTGTAACTGGGCTCTTTGTGTGCATTTATAATTACATATGCTGCAGTGGTAAGGCTTCTCTCCACTATGGACGCGCATATGAGCTTTTAAACTGCTCTTTGCAGTACATTCGTAATCACATATGTCGCACTTAAAAGGCTTTTCGCCACTATGCGCACGCATATGTATTTTTAGATTGCTTCGCGTTGCGCATTTATAATTACAGATATTACACCTTACAGGTTTCTCACCCATATGAATAAAGCGTATATGTCTGTGTAGGCTGCCCTTTTCTACGAATTGCTTATTACATATATCACACTCAAAAAGTTTTTCTCCACTATGAATACGCATATGTCTTTTTACACCACTTGTGGTTGCACTTTTATATTCACACAACTTACACTTGAAAGGTTTCTCACCGGTATGGATTCGCATGTGACTTTTTAAATTATTTTTCGTCTTACACTTATAACTGCATGTGTTACATTCAAATGCCTTTTCTCTACTATGAAGGTTTGTAAAATGCAACTGTAAACTGAATTTTTGTATGCATTTAAAACCACATTCGTTACACTCAAAGGGTTTCTCGCCAGTATGGACACGCAAATGTTTTTCCAACAAGCTTTTCCTTACAAATTTACAACTGCAAACGTCGCACTCAAACGATTTCTCTGTTGTGAATTTCATTTTTGTATCTGTTCGATTGCTCATCGTCATCGTAATGAAAAATGCAGCATTATGTATTTTCGGAAACCCCTTTATAATAAGTAAAACAGAAAGAAAGATACTTTTGTAGTTAGTGAAAGGTAAAATACGTTGCACAATTTTGGTAGTCATCCATATTAACCTCCATTTTGGATGCGATTTCGTTAATAATTTCAAAAGTTAAAAATACAACAGCCATTCACTAATCTTTTCTAAGTGTTGTTAAAATTAATTGTTTCAAGTGTAACACACTAAAATAATTGGGATAATAAATATAATACCACGCATTTATGTTTTGATGCTTCTGAAGCTTCGTAGCACTTGGTAGCTTGGGTAACTTGATTTTTTATCAGATCAACTCGCGAGTCCCATTGCGCAATCCAAACTATAGAGATGGGAGTTAAGATTGTACATTTTCGGAATTAAAGTTATAATGATAATCACGTGATAAGAACTATTAAATGACAGCGTTAACTTAAAATAATATTTTGAAAACAGAAAAAGCAAGAAAGATCAATCTTATTAAAAATCAGACAGGCAAACAATTTTTAACAGTGACAATCTGACCACTTGAATAAAACACATCTCGTATTCCACTTAAATATTCTTTAAAATATCACGGCAACAACTCTTGTCTTTTTTCTTCCTAGCAAGATGAGATAAAGCTATATCGTTTTATTCTAAATCATGATAGAAATTTAGATAAACGAAAACTCATTTAAAAAAAAAGGAAAAGGACAAACTTTATTCAAATAGAATTAGAAAATATTTAAATTTAAAATCAGGTGAGAATACATTCCATTGCTCTAAATGGTTGTGAGCATATGTGCCCACTATTTTCCCACGATGAATAAAACAATGCGAAGATACGGCTATCGTTTTCTTTTCTTCGCCTGCTGCAGCCCAAAAAACGATGTATCACGTGAATCAAATCGTGAAAGCCGTTATAAGAACTAAATTTAATTAACAGGAGCTATTAGATGCCAGTTACTGATTTTGTACGAAATTTGCTTAGAGAAAATATAGAACAAAGCTTTTACAAAAAATTAAAGAAGTTAGTTGACAGTTGACACAGTACTCAGTACAATGTTTTTGATTCTCTCTTGTTTGATTTCATAAATTTAGTTTAGTTAGCTATGTTCCACCGTTCTAAGTGAAAGTCGTTCCTTGAAAAAGGCAGAAAGTTTGTTCTACCAAAGTCATTCAATTTGGGATTTGAGAAGGATGCAATGAATGAAACCTTTAGTAGTCTATGTATTTCAATAGGCTCAATCTTCTGGTGCAAAAGTCAAGTGCTTGGCAATTTTATGGCTTTTCAAACAGACTCGTTTTCATAGAAAATGTGTTTCGACAGGCACGTATTTGGTTTGTCTTCGGAAAGTTTCAAGAAGCAAATGAAATAAACTTTTATCATTTGTGTTTACCCGGACCGCAGGTAGCTTGTAATCCGTCTATTGTTCCTTAAGTTGAGAAGATTGTACCTATTAACAATGGGCGCCAAGACCTAAAATACGACTAACAAAAATAGAAGTGGAAAATACGTAAATGAAACATATTATTGAAGTAAAGTAAATATAGACTTAAAATTACTAAAACCTAATTTGAAGTAGGCGTAGCACGGGTTGGTTGAAAGCAAATAAAACAAGCCAGAACGTGCAATAGAAAAAGATGAATCATCCACTGCATTTTGAAAATGAAATAATTTGTGTCACTTGCCAGCAACCAGCAGACCTCCGTATTAAGGATATTCTGGAAACCTTGAAAAATTAAATTTTATTTAAATTCAACAGCATAAGAATATAAAATAGAAAGATTAACATTTTTTTTTCAACTTCTATCGTTACTATAATCTCTATATTTAATATACATGTGTTTTTTATTTTAAGGAAACTTATTTTTTAAGATTTTAAACTAAAAAGAACTTTCCTTTTTAAATTGAAATCACTATGGGATTTGAATTTGGCATTTTGCACACCAAAAAAACATGTGCCCGTTACACTTTGCAAGAGGCTATCATATCTTATCAAACGCATATTTCTATCCCTTATTTACAATAATTTTTTATTTCAGTTATTTCCACTTGCTAGAAATAACTGAAATAATAATATGTTTAGTGCCACAAAATTATCAGCATGTATACAGGCAGAAATTTAAAGAAAATATGGCAGTAAGAAAAAAGTCGAACTTGGACGCAAAGAAGTTGAAAACGTCAGTAGACACAGCAGTTTCATATCAAAAACATGAAAATAGAGAATTGACTGACTTCCTTTATTAAGTTTGACTCCAAATCGGATCAAGCCTATTTGCTTTCTTTTTCTGAATCTAACCGAGCTCTCCTTATCAATCGAACATTCAAGACTGCTTATGTTTTTAAGACCACGTAAAACTTTTGGACTAGACGGGGTTTTGAAACCCTTCATCTTTCTCAGGCCAGCAAATTTGCACCTATTAACAATATTATTTTTGATTAACAGGTTTTTAATACCTATCTCAATATCTAAGACACAATGTGATGCTCAGGTTGATAGTAACAACTGGAAAATGGAAATACAAAAAGTCACCTAACCTAAAATAAAGATAAATTTGAAGCTGCTCAGAATCATCTAATAGTACTCTTTGTAAAACCCAAGAAATCTAACAAATTCGACCGGTTTGAAAAACTGGACCCATCGAAAAAGGGCGACCAGTTCAAAAAATTCGAAACATTTTAGAATTAAAGCCCAACCAGAGTAATTGCAGACTTCTAGTTTGGATTGGTTTTAATCTAAACTAACTTTAGTATTGTTAAAGTACCGCTGCTGTAGTTATTGAACTAGAATTGAATGTATTACTCGTTTGATTTTGCTTAATTTAGCAGCGGCTATCATGATATTAGATATTTCAAATCTGATCCCAGATGTTCAATTTCTTCTAATTAATAAACTTGTATAAATTTTATATTTTTCGCAATGAATTTCAATAATCAAAAATATTTTCAGTACGTCCCTAGTGCTTCCAAACTTTGCTATTCCCATAGAAAACGAACCCGTAATTTATCAGATAGAAACTCCTCGTATCAAAATGCAAGTTTATTGAAACATTTTCCGAAAATCATCCATGAGAACCGAGATAAGTATATTCTATTAAATTATGCGTTTGCTAACGGGATTTTCTTAACGTACCCGTTTTATTATATTACAGGTTTAAACGGACGAAACGAACCCATTCTTTCTATGTTGGAGATCCTCGCTGGCATAAACACACGTGTTATCGAAGGCTAGGTATAGCCACGTGGCGTGGGAAGAGTTGGCGTAACTCGCACCGCAACGGTTTGAGAACATTCGGTTGGAGTTGGTCGTTTACGTTGAATCAAGGAAGCGCTACAGCTTCAAAGTGTATTGATTTCGTGATTGAAAATCTGCCTTTGGCGAGGTGCTTTTATTTTCATTTTACGACAGACTTTATCGAACGAAACTGAATTTCCTACCAGTAGAATGTAAATCGTCTCGGATTTTATTTTACTTAAGTAATCAATTGTGAACATTTCGACGTATAGGATGATATCTTTGGATGTCAACAGAGTCGAACTTTGTAAATTTCAAAGGAGATTAGAAATTAAATTAAAATACTGCATTTTATTTACACAACACATGTTGAACACTAAGGAATGAAATTTAGAATTTGCTTTTTGTAGTTTTGACCCATAAGCTGAGGCTGAAACTTACTTATGTCAAATCCAGGAAAGGGGCTAATTTTATTTCAGATTTCTCTTTTATTTCCTATTAATATTACTAGGTTTGTGAAAGTAAATCATTTGATTAACAAATTAACAAGTGGGCCATTGACACACCTGAGATAAATTGATTCTTCAGAAGAGTGAAGGCCGTAGCTAGGGGGGGGGTTGGGCATTTAAACCCAAATTCTAACTAATTGTTGTTTTAATAACTGTATTATTCATTACAAATAGTTTTTTTATTGAGTTGGCTATTTGTAGAGCCTTTTTGTTAGCGTTTGCAAAATCAAAATATCTTGAATGGTTTCAGAGATATTTAAAAAAAGTAGATTTCTCGATTTTCGTTATTATTTTCTCTTTTATGGTTATTTGGTTATTTTGGTTTCAATGTTTTTGTGTTTAACGCTGCTGTGACCAACTGTAATAATTTCTGTTCATCTTCAAATTTTGGTTGAGCACATGAGTTTTGATATAACCCCAGAGGAAAGAAATCTAATGGTGTTAGATCAGGTGATCGTGCAGGCCAGGGTACTGCAGAATGCATCCATTTATAGCATAAGAAGTCAAAATAACCCTATCAAGTTTACATCATTAGAATCGTGACAACAGGAGCTATCCAAAACAATTTTCAATTGTTTTTCTGCCTATTTAAAAAAATGAGGTTGATGATGGTTACTTGAAACCGAAATGTTGTACAGGAATTTTGTTAGCGTATTTTAATAGAGAACAAAAAGTGGTAATGGAAAAGTGGTTTTAGTTTTCCGATATCTCTTCAAAAAGAAAGAATAATAATGAAAATCAAGAAATCTACTTTTTTTTAAATATCTCTGAAACTATCCAAGATATCTAGATTTTACAAACGCCAACAGAAAGGTCCTATAAATAGCCAACTTTCATTCCATTTAACCGATGCTGTATCTCTTACCGTTTCCAAGATCCCCATGCTGTGAATCCTTATCTTAGACACACTGTATATAATAAATCAAATAGTTTTGTCTTTTGTTTTTATAATATGTAATGAACCTGAATTCAATAAATAAATCATCCTGATATTCTCTAATCTTTCACAGTGGTCACAAGATAAATGCATACAACAAACTTCCTATTAATTACATAGCACAACTCAAACAAAGAAACAAAAAAATATACAAAATGCCTACATCACTAACACAGAAAATAGCTTAATAAACCCTAAAAGTATTACCATGAGATGTAATGGATTGGAGGACATAACTGTTACATGTATACAAACAACCTCAGATGGTCACTTATAAACATAATTAATAATCCGTTAAAATCTCACCAATCCCCAACCTTAGCCGCATAACTAATTTAAAATATTAAAAAGATAGATATCCATGTTCACCTCACCTGGAAAATGTTATTTTTCAAGAATAATGTAAAATGTATATTTTTTTTTCAATTCACATTCACACCACAAGAGAGCTCCCCTTCAATAAAATTCAAATTTCATTCATAGTTAGATTAAACTTCCCTCTTCATGCTGTCATTTAAAGTCCATATTTTCCTTTCTTAACGTGCGAAATAGTAAATCGAGATACCACACTTCTTAAACTAACTTGTAACTAACTCTGAAAGACTTTCACTTTCTATTTAAATAAAAATGTTTGGTGGCTTGCAAAAAACAGAATGACGTAAAAAAATTCCACAATGTTAAAATCATTGCATTTTAAAAAAGAATAACGTGCAGTATAATCTTATGACATCTCAACAACAGCTGCAAATCAACTCAGTATTTTTTAATAATAAGAATAATTATGTAT
Organism: Ignelater luminosus; assembly: GCA_011009095.1. Lineage (NCBI taxonomy): Eukaryota > Metazoa > Arthropoda > Insecta > Coleoptera > Elateridae > Ignelater > Ignelater luminosus. The sequence continues at coordinate 495,915 of VTPC01089915.1, read as the reverse complement.
GTACAGATGTGTCATCATCTCATATGTTGACCTTGATGATTATGCACTTTGTTGAATGCACTTGAGGTGATGCAGCAATTTCATTACTTTTCTTTCTTCTTAATGATGCATCTTCTTAATAATTTAATAATTTCTTTTAAATAAATGCAAGTCATAAGCTTTCTATAATTCAAACAGTTTTGCAGTTTAATTTCCTAACTTCTATTGTTTACTAAATTATTTATTCTAGGCTAACAAATTAATAAGTAAATGCATTTCGGATTTAACATTTTTTCCAACATAACCCACAACGCCTTTTTTGTTTTACATAATGTTTTTCTAACACTTATTAATTAATAAGTACAATAAAATGTCTTAAATCTAGGTTTACAGACTTATTAAGAATCATTGCAATATTGTTTCTATACAATTTCTTTTTTCGGCTACATTCAAAACTCAATTTCATTTGAAAACTCAAAGCTTCTTCCATTCGTACAAATTACAGTTTATATTTAAATTCCATTTTCAACAAATATCTCATGTTCACTTGGGCTTCGTTATAAACAATATATCTGTGTACTTGTTAAGGAAATTCTTGTTTTACAAACGAAACTATATAATGCATATTTCTGGCATTTATTAATTTCAAACTCCACTGTGTAGTTTATGGAATTAAATTATTATTATGGCTAAAATCAGGAATTAGTAAACATATAGACTGCATAGGACTACTTAGATGTTATTATCCTCTCGGTTCATTATAAAATAACGACGCAATTGAATTTGTTAATTAAAACCTTCATAAAAATGTAGTTTAAATTTGTTTACTTCTCCATATGTGTTTTCTTCTATGAAAATTGCAAATTATCAGGATATTTTAACAATGCTTTATAAAGTAAGAAACCTTTTAAGCAAAAAATTATTAAATGGACGAATATTAACTGGCGGTATAAAATAAAAAAGCAACAAAAGGATACTCATTGTAAAGCAATGAAGTTGCTTTTGACCTGTCCATGACAATTCCTTTACCAAGAGGAACATGTACACCACCTGGCAATTCCTTGGTATGTTTCGGATCTGGTTCAGTTCTACCTATACCTTTTACACTATGCTTACCTTCAGGCAAGTTTTCTACATATTCTGCATTCTCCAGTTCATACATCTATAAAATATCACATTAAAATAACATTGTAATATAACAATAATAAAAACTGAAAATATACCTCTCCTAAAGCAACTTCACATAATAGAAGCAAGCCAACATGGTTTTTAATATTAGTGTGACAATACTTTGCAGATTTAGACACCATATCAGCAAAGTATATACCTTTACCAAACATGTAGCCAGTAACAGGTGCTTCTGGTGGTGCAATGCATAATCCCTGAGATAAAATACTTGCAAAGTTGGTGGTATGAGAACCATGCCATAACAATTTTCTGTTGCTTAATTTCTGGAATGGTTTGAAACGCTTTTCTTCTTCTTGGCGTTTCACAGTGAACACCTCTAGAAGTTCCAATTCAAAGCGTGTATGAGTAGCAGCATGTGTATTCTTCACATATTCTTGAATAATTTGGTATTCTTCAGAAGTACAATCCAAAACATCAATTTCTGTTTTTAATTGGTCATAGCAGCTATCAACTATATTGTCATCAGAAGACTGTACTAAATTGTATGCAATTTGTAATTCCCACAAATTATCCACAATTTCTTTTTTTTCCTGAAACAACTCAAAACAACTTTAAAAATCAACAACAGCCATGTACATTTTACCTTTAGTAGCTTAAGATTATTAATTATCGGAAGATTCTTTAAACCAGATGAATGAGGTACTAGTGTATAAAAACGGTTGGAAGCGTCGAGTAAGCTGTTGCCTGAACCTTCAGATTCAATAAGTTTCGGAATCTCTGCCAATACTTTGTAAGCGTCTCGAAGTTGAGACTTGCTCAGTTTGCCTAACATAAAAAATTAATGTTTTAGAATTTCAGGTATAGACACATAAATCTTTTATTTTCTTATTTCCTTTACATTCACCGCTTGTTCTCCATCTTCCCATAGTTCCTATCTTTTTTTATCTACCTTTCGCACGGAATTGGAATTTAAGAAAATATATAGACTTACATTAATAAGTTATTCCTTAATAAAACCAGTTTAGAACAAGTTGTAAGTTTACGTTTATAATTCTAAAGTTTTACTGAACCGATGAAAAACAGACGGAATTCTCACCTCCGTTTAATTTTAATTAAAAAAAGCCCAAGCTGGGGCGGCCAATTCGACAACTCAGCCCGAGAATAGATTAGATCTCAGAAACGACTGATTCTATGGAGATAGGAGGTTCGTAGGCAGGTGCGGTGGGATAAATGCTTGCAGAAGATGTGTGCGGGACCAAGCGTATTTGTTTTTTCTTTTGGCCGTCATCCCGCGTCTCAGGAACAGCTGATCTTATAGAGGTATAGTTTTGGTAGGTAGGTGCAGTTGAGGGAGAGCTTTGTAGATGTGTTTAGAACCGACTGTAGTTGTTTTGTTTGCCAGTAATGCCGTATCTGCGAAACGGCTAATCGTATGTAGATGGGACTTTGGTAGGTGTGTGTGATGGCAGATAAGGCTTGCAGAAGGTGTGTGCGGGACCTGCCGTGTTTTTTTTTTGACAAACATCCCGTATCTCAAGAACGACTGATCCTATAGAGATGAAACTTTGGTAGGCAGATGCGGTGGGAGAAAGGTTTGCAGAAAATGTGTGTGGGACAGAGGGTATTTTGTTTTTTTTTGGCAGAAATCTTGTATCTTGAAAACGGCTGATGCGATACAGATGGGATTGTGGTAGGTCGGTGTGTTGGGAGGAATGGCTTGCATAAGTTGCATACGGGACCAACCACATTTTGTTTTTTTGTTTTGGCAGACGTTCCGGCCATATCTCCAAAACGACTGGTCTTATAGAGATGGAACTTTGAAAGGCAGGTGAGATGGGGAAGATGCTTGCACAAGATGCATGCGGAAGCACAAGATGGGTGCGTGACCGAACGTAGTTTGTTTTTTCCTTTGGTAAAGGACCGTGAACGACGTGTCTGCAAGCAAAAGTCAGCCCGAACAGTGATCGACGAAGGTCAAAGATTCAAAGAAATGGAGCGCCGAAGCAACGCCGCAGGCGTCGGCCCCGAGCGGGCCTAGAAGTGATAGCGGCTATCGCGGAGGTCCGTCTGCGTCCACCTCTAGTAATACTTTACTATAATGAAAATGATCATTCTACATGATATAATTCAAAAACGAAAATATATCTGAAAACTTAAATACTGTGAAAACTGTTTTGAATGTGATGTACAAAGTGTTTATAAATGTTTCCGAGTCCAGTGGGCAGTGAAAGCATGCTTGCCGCCTTTTGAAAACAAAATATGTATTAGAATATTTGCCACGTTACACGCATTGCATCGTCGTTATGATGGTTGCCTAATCTTATGTTTTTTAAGCATCAAGTTAAAATTAGAAAGAACACATTCTTCTCGATGGCACTAGCTAAGAGTACAGAAAAATAATTACAAGATAAAGGAAATATGGTCTGCAATTTATTAATAAAGTTTATTCATACGCTCACACCAACAACATCAAAAATAAAAACCATTCAGTAGCTAACAACATAAATAATAATACGATCGCAACGGGTTAATAAACAAAGAGCAAAAATTAAAAAAATAACTTAAAAATTTTTTAACGTTATTTATTCAAAAATAATAATGCTTCCCTTATTTTCTATTTTACATAAACATTTGGAAATGCTCCCCATTGTAATTCAGACCTGCTCTTACTCGTTTCTTATTTTCAAAAATATTTTGGAGTACTTGCTGATCAATGTCATGACACTGATTTGTAATTTCTTTTTTCAATTGGTTTAAATTCTCCATTCTTCTTCTGTAAACCGAGTTTTTTAAAAAACCAAATATGGAAAAATCAAGAAGCGTCAAGTCGGATGAGCGAAATGGACATGGAATATTTGTTCCTCTACTGATAATCCTATCTAGAAAAAATTGTTGAAAATAGTCAATCGTTGCTCGTGCAGTATGAGCTGTAGCTCTATCCTTCTGGAAATAACATCGCTGGAGTTCGTCATCGTGTAGTTCATTAACAAAAACATTTAAGATTTCTCTATATCTTTCAGCACTCAATATTCTAAAATTCTGTGAATTTACGTATCCAGATGAATAGAACTAGGTCTCATCGGAGTAAAAAGACAATCCAGTAAATCTTCGTTCATATTGTTCTCAAACCATGTACAATATTCTCTTCGACTACCATAATCTGGTGGTGTAAGTTCTTGCACAGTCGTTATTTTGTAAGGATATAACTTCAGTTGTTTTTTAACAATTCTTTGGCAAGTACTTAAAGGGATATTCGTTTAAAGTGAAATTCTTAAAAGTGAGGTTTGTAGATTTTCTTCGACAGCTTCAGCACTCACAGCAGGTCTTCCTGAAGATTTACCCTTCAAGAGATCTTGTTTAAGCAAATCGACTAACTACATCTTCAATGTGAGAAACTAAAGCGTTATCCGGAACATTAACATCAGGAAATCGGGTTCTAAATTCATTTTTGCAAGCTTGAATAGAATATGTCGAATTTCCCTCGTGAACTACACCATTCCGGTAATAAGGCATAACGATAAACGTGTCTTGTTAAACAGTATAGACCATTGTTTACAATGCTACTGAAAATAAATTTCATTAATATGTTTTAATGTTTACAATACGTAAGAGTCTTACTATGATTACGCAAACACAGCAGAAGAACAACTTTAGTCTTGAAAAAGAGTTTTTCGTACAATAAGCGCAATTAGAGAGAAAAAAATGTGGAACAATACAACAAATTTCAGCATGATTCACTAAAATGCTAAATGCAGGGCAATGACATTTACAATTGACAAATGATAGAAAACAAATACGTATTAGTTGTTGAAGTAAATCAACAAGGCGGCACATCGGTCAACCGAACCCAGAAACATTTATAAGTATTTCGTATAAAGTAAGTCACTACTTTTTCAAAATATAAAATTTATTTCACAAGTAACTCAAGATACGGTTGTGGAATTAAAACAAAAACACATATAGAACACACATTACAATACCTAATCTTCGAATAAAAATAAAAGCTGACGCATTCTTACCCAATGGCATCCTGTCGGTGTCTAATTCAAGTTCTAACATAACTTGATTCATTTCATTAACATCAAAGATAAACTGAATCAATTGCTGAACTGGTTTGGACAATTTTGATGGAACTATAATTTTAAGTTTGGTTTCTTCTTCGTAGTCCACATCAATTGGATACATCTTTCCAGGTAATTTAATAAAATTTTGACGAGCACTCCACAAATTACCTGTTTTCTTTTCAAATAAATCACAAAACTGCTTGATCGCTTCACGTAGAGTCATTTTCTCTAGTTTTTTATCTCTTATGTTTGTACCGTTGCGTCCCCATGAACGGAATAACCAATACTGTTGGCCTTTATCATCTTCTAGCAATTGTAATATGTAATGTTTGTTAATTTGTTGTTGAATTTCTGTTAATCCAAGCACAGCTGTGTATTTATTACCACGTCTGTCTTGATAGATATGGGCAAGATCTTGAAGGTCAGAATCAGGATGTACGCTTCCGCCACGCTTCACTTTGATTTTAGTTGAGTTGTTAGGTAGGGAGGTTAGAAGCTGAAGATTATCTGATAAGGATGATGAAGTTGAAGGACTTGGTGGAAGTCGCGAATAAGGCTGCAGAAGTCATAGTACACACTTAATTTTTACTTTGCTATTAATCAAAACTAAGGACTAGAGATCAGGTCATCATAACATCAAAACCAGGTTTGGATTTAGATGTTGGATGACGTACGTTACCGTACAAATTTTCGTATATAATATTATTTTATTTTACTTTATAGGTTTAATTGAGCAATCTCTAAAACATGCCAACCCTGTTATTGTAAGATTTCATTTTAAATTAATTTATTTTAAAGCTCTATTGTAAAAAAATTATTCTTGTAAAAGCCGTTTCTCAAATGATGACCTGAACTTTGGCCCCTAATCAAAACATATTCCTATAAAATCTTCAAAAAAATAAGTATAAATAGTATCTGTACAATTTTAGATAGTTTTCAAGCTTTAATCTCAAATAAATAAGAAATCCTGCTAAAGTTGCCACCAGAAAATTGGAATTGGGGGATGTTACATAAGTTCATGCCAGTGTTTTGAGAGCATGTTTTAGAAGTCAAAAGTATTGCTATTTACGATTATGATACTAAAATTGCCAAATTCTAAAACTTATGAAAGTTGTGAGAAAAAAAGGGTTTGTGCCCTCCCATAACCGGACCTATGGATATTTCTAAAATTTCAATTGATGTGGGCTGTAGCAAATCTGACAGTTATGCTAACCTCCAAATTCCATCAATTTATCTTTTATTGTTTAATGATTATGACCGAAAAACTGTTTTTAAGCCTGCTTTAGAAGGTTGTGTCCTTCTTAGAAAACATTTTAGATAAACATTTTAGTGGAACTTTTGTCTTAAATTGATGTCTAGAACATGCTCCTGGAATAGTGGCCCAAACTTGTGTAACACCCTGTATATAGATTTATGACCAATTAAGGATCATTCCATATCAGGTGATCAAATAGAGAAAAAAATATTTTACCTCATGTTTTCTTGGCTCATCTGTATTAATTTACCCCTTAAGTATGCTTGTAGCAAAGGTACAAGAAATGAGCTAAATTTGTAAAAAAGATTTAAAAAAAAATGAAAGGCAAAATGCTTTGAATCACTTGGTATGGAATGATTAATAAATTTAAACTAACATTAGCGCCCCAAGTGCAAATACTAGTCTTCAAAACAAGTTCTGGAATGTTTCCTGAATATTCCTCTGTTTTATCTAGAAACTCTGGTGACACAACATGAATATTAGCATTTTTAGCTTCTATAATTGGTGCACTCATATTTTCAACATCTATAGGAGTACTAATCACAGCCATAATAGTTTGTTTAATTTTTGTTATAACTTTGCCTCCAAATGAGATGATCTGTTTCTCTATTTCACTTTTCTTTCCTTCCATATCTCCAATAATAACAAATTCCATATTATACAATGGGGGATCCTCTTGCTTCACAAGAGTGTTAAACAAGGAAGGTTTAATATCCCTAATTAATCGTGTTCTTTCAACGTATTCATACTCTTCTAAGAATTTATACTTATTTTTTAATTCCTCAGGTACAATAAATATACGGCGTCTTGGTTCTTTCACTATAGTATTACATACAGCCCATTCTGTGAGATTACCATTACATTTATATCCCAATTGATCAAAACTTAACTGTCCTTCTAGGCACACTTCACAAGGTTCTAAAGCACCAAACGCCATAATATCGGCGATTTGATCTAACATCTATAAATGAGCATAAAATCAACTTCATTAGCAATAAGAGATAAACAATAATTTTACCTTTTCTTTTCCACTAAAAGCTTGTTGTTCATTATATTCTAGAATTAACTTCAGTTCTTTTATTTTTAGGTTGTTTAAATTATCTTTATATGCATACAGTAGTTTATTTTGCAATTCTAATCTCTTTTCATCTTCAATTTTAAGTTTCTTTTCTGGATTCTCATTTTCCTTAATAGCCCTAAAATTTTAAATCAAAGGATGATCATATTCAACATGAAATAAATCAATACAGACGGGACTTGCTTCTCGATATTTGCTTGATCATCTTTACTCAATAATTCAAAGCCTGGTAATTTATCTGCAGATTTGAAATAGCCCAATTCTGAACGTAATTTGGCAAAACAAGTTACATGGTACTCGTACCATAACTTTTGTTCTCTATCACTTTTACGATCTTTTCTTAAGATTTGTATCTAGAAAACAAGTAATACAAGTTAGAAAAGTTCAATTTCTGTAGAATCGTAAATCTAAGTAAGTAAAATAAATTTGATAATAATAATAAGAATAATAATAATAGTAATAATAATAATAATAATAGTAATAATAATAATAATAATAGTAATAATAATTATTATTATAAAAATAATAATAATAATGAAAATAATAATATTGATAATGATGATTGATAATGATAAATACATAATAATAATAAACCGTAAGGGGCACTCCATGGAGTGACGGATGTGACAAACCCGCTGACCCCTGCCACCTCATATATGGCTAACCCCCATACTGGTTCCAAGATAGGGAAACACGGCAGCGTATAGCACAGCCTCAGCCGAGCGCCATAACGGTCGAGGACGGCGCGGGAATAGACAGCTCAACCACGATGCAGACCTAAAAACTACCGAGCCAATGGGAAATCAACAGCCCCTGGACGACCAAATCAGCGCATGAAATGGACCTTAGAAATGAATGAGCACATCATGAGTTGCTACTACTCAATAATTAATAATGAAGCAGATGTATGAGCGTATCGACAGCAGCTGCACAATGCTTTTCTGGAAAGATACCCTGAACACTGTGACAGAGCAGAGAATAGCGGACCAAAGGCGTGCCATAGTCAGACAAAATTTCATTCCTGAATCTAGATTAGCTGAAATAAGGCAAGAGATTGTACTAAATCAACAGGTCAACGCTTCTGAAGAATTAATTCCAAGTACTATTCAATCGGAGCATAAACAAGGTCAGGATGCGGGCGAAACCCGATACCGAAGTTATACAAAAACTAGACCACGAATTTAAGACAGCGTTATTGGAGTTTGAGTGCACTGACCCCTTAGCCAGATCAAGTATCTCTAAGCAGACATTTTTGAGAGAGTTGGACTATATTGTCAAAATTCTTAACGAAAAGGTACTTTCTCGGCATTTATGTGGCACAATTTGAACAACTCCTCACAAGTATTTACGCTGCGGCAGTTGCTTCAGTGCGACATTGTGGCGGTAAACTAAGTAATCCTGCCACATGCAGTTCAAATTCTACGCTCGCAAGAAAATGCCAGCCTGGAAGCGAAGACTATTGAAGGGAATTGAACAGCTTCGAGCTGATATAGGGCGTCTAACCAATACAAAGCTGGTACTAGGAGTAAAAACGTAATAAAGGCTTATGAGACTATACGCCGCAAAATTAGCGTGCACACTAAGCAGGATCCGCCAAATACTAATGTGGGACAATTATTGGACACTGCGCCAAAAGTTAGCAGTAAAATCTAATTGACTCCAAAGCTCACTTGTGTCCATTTCTACTTGGTGCAGTTGTTTAATGACTTTGTGCGGGACCCAAAATTAATTCCTGTTTTCTTAACTGACGCAAAAACTTTTCTACTCCGTAAATATAGGCCAATTACCTATCTTAATACATTGTATAAAGTATTGACGTCGTGTTTAGCAAACAAAATATATAATCATCTTGAACAACATGGTATAATGGCAAAGGAACAAAAAGATGATGTGCTAGAAGTTCGCAGAGCTATAAGGAGCAGATCACTATTGATGCTGTGGTGATGGAACATGCCCGGCACAAGTCAAGAGATACATTTTTACGGGTTATATAGATTATTGGAAAGCCTTTGATACTGTCCCACATTCTAACTGATTCGGGTGCTGGAAATTTCTAAGATATCCCCTGATCTAATAGACCTATTAAAACGTTTAATAGCAGATTGCAGGACGACTATGTATCTCCAGCATGAGAAAGAAAAGCTGTAGTCGAAGCCTTTCCCAATTAAACGAGGAATTCAGCAGGGTGACAGTCTGAGTCCATTATGGCTCTGTATGGCGTTAAATTCTCCGTCACATATTCTTAATAGCACGGGATACCGTTTTCTTATCATAGGTGCTAATGTGGCTCAGTAAAAGTTTACTCATCTGTGGTAAATATGTATATAATATTAAGTTATATGCATCTACTGACACTCAGATGATATCTCTTGCGAATGGCGGAACGATTTTCTGATGATATTAGGATGTCTTTTGGTCTCGATAAGTGCCGGAAGCTTAGTATTATAAGGGGCCAAGCAGTAGAGAGGAATTTTCACTTGGCTGACGGAACTTACATGGAAGTCATGAACAGTGAGCAACAGTATACCTATTTAGGGCTCCAGCAAGCCAGAAGGTTGCGTCACACCGATACTAAAAGCCAACCTACATTAACAGAGTTACCAAATTACTGAAATGGAGCCTAAATGCCCTCACAAACGGTTTATGTTCAGCAAAAAAAAGGGTCAGTAAAAGTCAAAAACTACATGGCAGACATCCAAATACACTGAGTCAACCACATATTGACTGGCAAAAGTCGAATGACTGGCTGACTCGATCGGATATCTTTGCTGAAACAGAGGGTTTTATGCTGGAAATACAGAACAAAATAGTGGGCATAAAAATTATTTAAAGTTTATTGTAAAAACAGGAATAGACAACGACTTATTCCGCGGATGCCATCGTCAGCCTGAAACCATACAGCACATCACGGGTGCGTGCACAACCCTCGTGTCATCTAATTACCTAATGCAGCATAACCGAGTAGCTAAAATAATGCACCAGAGTCTAGCTGTCAGGTTCTCATTAGTTACAGGAAAGAAGTCGTACTGCTGCTATGATCCTAGTGCTGTGCTGGAAAATGAGTCACATAAATTGTACTGGGACAGGTCAGTGCCGACGGATCACACAATTGTTCACAACCGCCCATAAATCTTGGTGAATAAGGCAAGAAAGGGGATGTTTCTGGTTGATGTAGTCGAGGAAATAAAGCAGAAAAGGTCGAAAAAAAATCGCCAAGATGGATTTTGATGCGGTTTGCGGCAATCGATTGTGGGAGTTGTCCAGAGAAAATGCTTCCTTTTAGTTTTTTGACGTTTTTTGTTATTGCATTTCTACAGAGAAAAATGCATCTTTTTGGATGCACTTTCAAAAGCTATACTTCAGTTTGAAAAAAATCGACAAAATGAGCCAAAATAGGCCAGATTTTCTCACTCGGGGGTTTTTGGAGTCGCTAATCACAAATCCGGCATTAGTTTTTCGGAAAAGTAAACCTGGCCGTGGAAAAACGGAAAACTTGGTCTAATTTCTGGAAAAAATTTTCTTGTTCGTGCAGATTTCGAATTTTAACTCGAAGATGGGTCCTAGGGCTTTTTTTGGTCGCTGATCACAAATCCGATATTAGTCTTCCGGAAAAACCATTCTGGCCGTGTAAAATTGAAAAATCTTGCGATTTTTCATTTTTCTCGTGTTTAACCGCTCTTAGGTGGCAGTTCATGGCGCTTTCGATGTAGTCGACATCTTTGAAACCAGTTTTCACTGTTGCAGTAAAAATTGCAGAAAGCCCGTGGAAAATCATTGGGGAATTTTCAAAAAAAAACGTGTTTCATATCAATTTCGGGGTAATAGCATGCTGCCACTTCAAAAATAACAACGAAAACATCTAGAAAAAATAGAGTTTGCAAGAAAAGTGTTTATTTGCGCGTACACCTTCAGATACGTATGTATAATACATATTATATCTATATATAAAAAATTTTCTTAAAAACTATATTTTTTCTAGATGTTTTCGTTGTTATTTTCGAAGTGGCAGCATGCTATTACCCCGAAATCGACATGAAACACGTTTTCTTCTGAAAATTTCCCAATGATTTTCCACGGGTTTTCCGCAATTTTTACTGCAACAGTGAAAACTGGTTTCAAAAATGTCGACTACATCGAAAGCGCCATGAACTGCCACCTAAGAGTACGGTCAAACATGAGAAAAATGAAGAAAATAGCAGTTTTCCAATTTTTCACGGCCAGGATGGTTTTTTCGGAAAATTAATATCGAATTCGTGATCAGCGACTCAAAAAACTATCTAGAACCCATTGTCGAGCTGACATTCCAAAATTTTTTCAGAAATTGTGCCACATTTTCCGATTTTCCACGGCCAGTGTGGTTTTTCCGAAAAACTAATATCGAATTCGTGATCAGCGACCAAAAAGACCTCCTATGACCTATTTTCGAGTTAGAATTCAAAATTTTCACGAACAAGAAAAATTTTTCCAGAAATTAGGCCAAATTTTCCGTTTTTCCACGGCCAAGTTCACTTTTCCGGAAAAATAATGCTGGACTCGTAATCAGTGACCCAAAAAACCACCGAGTGAGAAAATCTGGCCCATTTTGGCTCATTTTGTCGATTTTTTTTTCAAACTGAATTATAGCTCCTGAGAGTGCATCCAAAAAGATGCATTTTCCTCTGTAAAAATGCAACAACAAAAAAAGTCAAAAACTAAAAGGGGGCATTTTTTCTGGACAACTCACAGAATCAATTGCCGCAAACCGCATCAAAATCCATCTTGGCGATTTTTTTTGTGTTACTTTGGCCTTTTTTCTGCTTTATTTCCTCGACTATAGGGATTCCCAACAGCCATAGTATTTTAGATTGTATTGCTGAGAAGGAACGCAAGTACCAGTTGCTATCCCAGGAAATAAAACAAAAACGACAACAGGAAAAAGTAAGAGTAATTCCCCTCATCATCTCATCTACGGGAGTTGTCCCCAACACATAAGTCTCTAACCTAAATTCACTTAAATCTACTCGACGCACTGGAAACACTGCCGCAGATTCAGAAAGCAGTTGTGTTGTCAACTACGTCTATTGTACACTCCTTCCTTAATAACCAAATTTAATTTAATATTTAATTAACTGTACATACCCAATACCTATGCCTTTCGGTGTTTTTGAATGTATTAGAATTTTATATTTTAAAGGTAAATGTAATTCAAGGAGGTACAGGACGCACAGTCAATTTAAAAAGTATCTGTAATTAGTAGACTTCGTGCAGTCTAAGAACTACATATACGTCGTCAACGAAAATGCGCCAAGTATGACATCATTAAAATTGCAGTGGCGTAACATGGCAGTTACAAACGGAAGCAACGTTATGTTCTATTTTCGATATCGATCATTGCTCCCCTATATCAGTGAACTTGGACTAGTCCGACCTATTTTCGTCAACTGCGCATGACGTCATCTGTGACGTATTGTAGCTCTTAGACCGCACGAAGTCTATGCACTATGGAAAGGATAAACTTTTTTCAGGATTGTACTATTAAAAATTAATATTTCATTTTGTGATTAAATGACTTTTGGCTTGTTGAAATTATTCCTTTATGTATGTAATTATCAAATCACTACAAAATGATTCATAATTACTATTAAATTTACATGAAATAATTAATTTTTTATTATTAAATATTTTTTAAAAAATAATAAAAAATTCGGCAGCGTGGCAACTTTAACCGTGTTTGTGCATGCGTCCACGGTATTATAAATTGTGTTGGCGTGTGTATGTTTACAAATAAAGCAGAGGTAAAATTTATTTAACAAGATTCTTGAAGGCAATAAAAAATGAACGAAGGAAAACAAACGTTATTTTTGGAAAGGTAAACGAGTCACTGAAAAAATTTATAACCAAAAAAAAAGTTCGAGTGTATACGTCAAAAAAAATATCACTACCTATTGAATTATTTGAAAAATTTAAAAACTACAATTTTATAAAACGTTTTATTATTTTTGCAATATTAAAAAAATTGAGCAATAATTTATTTATTACGAATTATTATGATATCATCTGATATGCTAATTTTAAAATTTTTTTAAAAAAAACTATGAACTCAAGGTCGCTAAAATTTTCAGACAACAAATAAAGAGTTTTCCAATAAGAGGTGTTATTTTGATATTCAAAGAAAAGTGCCATTTTTTAATATAAATGATCGGATGTTTATTTCATTATAAAGAGGAAGGTATGCCGTTAATAGTGGAAAATAACATCAGGCAAATGACCACCACGACCACGCTTACAGGACAATATCCTTTTCATGAAATTTTCCATAACCAAATCGCAAAGTGGCTGCCCTATGTCCTCGATAGCCTCACGAATTCCATCTTTGAGGTCTTGAATCGACGCTGGGCTGTTGGCGTAGACCTTCTCTTTCACGTGGCCCCAAAGAAAGAAGTCGCAAGGTGTTAAATCACAAGATCTCGGTGGCCAATTGTGATCACCTCTTCGAGAGATAACACGGTCCGGAAACTTTTTCCGTAAAAGATCAATGGTTTCGTTGCTTGTGTGGCACGTAGCGCCGTCTTGTTGAAAGTAAACGTTGTCCAGATCAATACCATCCAATTCCGGCCATAAAAAATCGTTAATCATCTCTCGATAGCGCAATCCAGTCACCGTAACTGTTGCTCCAGCCTCATTTTCGAAAAAGTAAGGTCCAATGACTCCGCCGGACCATAAACCGCACCAAACAGTCACACGTTGAGGATAGAGAGACTTTTCAACAATAACTCATGGATTTTCTGAGCCCCAGATCCGACAATTTTGCTTGTTGACGAAGCCACCGAGGTGGAAATGGGCCTCATCACTCAAGATGATTTTTCGATGGAATTCTGGATCATTTTCATGCATTTCAACGACCCAATCAGCAAAGACACGACGTTGTTGATGATCGGCCGGCTTGAGTTCTTGTGTTAACTGGACTTTATAAGCCTTAAGACCCAAATCTTTATGCAAAATACGGTGTAATGACGTTTGTGGAATGGCTAATTCCAAAGAACGACGAGGAATGGACAAACCTGGGTTTTCTTTAACACTTTCGGCTACAACAGCAATATTCTCGGCTGTTCTTGAGCGACGTGCACGGGTTTTATTCTTCACATCACTAACTTGTCCCAAGAGCTCGAATCTTTTCACCAATTTCTGTATTGCGGTCCGACAAGGTGCTTCACGGTGCCCCAAAAATGTTCGAGTTTTACGAACCGTCTCTGCCAAATTTTCACCATTTTTATAGTGAATTTTAATAATTTCAATGCGTTGTTGAAGCGTGTATCGTTCCATATTTATTAATGGCGTAGTTTCTACTTGTCAAATGTCAAAAAATGATAGCTTCAAAAGTGACATCTACCGAAATAGCGGGCTATTCAAAATAACACCTCTTATTGGAAAACCCTTTATTATACATATTTTTATTGATTCTCAAAATTTCATGATGTTTTTATCATTTTCACTAAGGTCCTGTACCTCCTTAATTATGATAATGCAAAGTAATTAAAATATACTGAGCCCAATCCCCTTGGTAATTTACTTGGGGGTGGGTAAAATTCCAGCAATCCCTGCTGAGAATGTCTCAACTCAAATAATACTACGAGGTTTTCTGGAAAAATTTCTGCAAATGGTTAAGAAAAACGCAACAATTTAATAAATGGCTTTATTGTTTTTCAGAATATTCGCCCATAGCTTAGCTCAAACCAATTTTTAAGGCATTTTTTCCTATCTGAAGCTGGTACCTCAGAAACCAATTGCCTAAATGCCTCAACGGCTGCTTCGGGCAAAGAATAACGTTCACCACGCATCTTGTTTTTGATTGTCGGGAATAGAAAGAAGTCGCTGGTGCTAGATCAGGCGAATACGGACAATGCGACATCAATTTTACTTTTTCACTGTGGATTACTCAACAACTGAATGTTGTCTTATTAACAACAAACATGCTATTGTTTGAGCAATCCTCTAAATCAACGCCTACTTCGGTCAAAATGCAGCGTCGCTATTTGTGATCATTTTTTTACCGAAAATAAGGATGTTGTACTTGCTTGAAAAGCTCTTTTCATGACGATTTCAAAAATGTAGAAATTCAATACGATACGATTGCGTAAAACTTAGTAACCTAGAATGTTTTCAAGGTCATTTTTGAAGTCTCCCCCATTATCTATTACCTCTGCCCTAACAATTTGGTGAATATATCTCTTATACAATAAATAAAATATGGAGGCTTTTTGAAAACGCACGTAAATGCACAACTTTTTCCCCATTTGAACGATCTTGTATCTACTACCGTTTCCAATATCCCCATGTGCCCTATAATAAATAAGAAAAATCTATTAAATTTTTTTGTTTTTACAAGATTTTCAATTGGTCAATTAATATTTTTTTTATTCCAATAATTAAATACTTAACCACGTTAAGGTATAATTGCCCGGTGGAAAAAATAATATTTTTGAAACATCTCTAAAATTTTCTCATAGAATCACCGGGAAACTCCATGAATATCGAATTTTTATCGTCTCTCAAATTTTATCGCCTCTCAAATTTTGCGGCCCCTTAAAGTTTGCCGCCCTAGGCCCGGGCCTTGCGGGCCTAAGCTTAAAGATCCATCACTGTGAACGTTCGACCAATGGATGTTCAGACTAACTTTACATATAGAGCATTTGTCAAAATAATCTTTTCTTATTCCTATTTGGTTTTTTATTGCCGAAGTTCTTTTTTATTGTTAAGATTATAGTAATTCTAAGCATATACAAAAACCCTACAATTCAATGATTTCTTGTAATTCAACAAAAAAAAAGAAAAAAACAGCTGAAATTAAATTAACCTCATTGTTCCTGATCATTCGCTCACATCCAGAACAAGTAACATGATTGTTATTAGAGTACTCTATGAAAAAATCCTCCAAAGCAACTTCTGAGATTCGTGCATTTGCAGCATCTCGTTTCTTGCCTTTCAATTTATTTGCAGCTTCTGTAACATAAACAGAAAATTAACATTTATGATTACTATAAGTGAAGCTCCAGGCTTATTGAACATAAGAATTAAATTACAAAAGTGTAATAACCTTTTGGTGAGACCTCCCTGGCTCTCACGTGGGTACTAAAATAACTGGTTAAGGCCAAAGAGTTATTATTTTGATTTTGTATTTTTATAGATTCCCTATCGAGTAAGTTATCAGTTGTTAATAAGTATCATAAATAAAAACAAGTTTTTTTATTGTATAGCACTCGACCATATATGCTCTCTTTTATGAAGGGTTATGATTTTAAAAAGCCAAGTACTACTTTCTTACAAATTGGCGGGTTTTCCTGGCCAAGATATCTGGATTTTAATAAATATGTTATGGCAACATCTAATGATTGTAGCTAACAAACATTTATTAAAGTCCTGCATGACTATGTGAGAAATGTATAACGCTATCCCCCACTGATGAGGCCAAACAAGTTTGAAACAGATCTGTGCAAGGGTACGTTATACAATTTTCACATACTAAATAAATGGAGTAGATTATGAATCTTTTTTAATTATATTAATGTACAGTACATATAGCCTACCTTCACGTAGAGGTTTATAGCAGTGATGTGCGTGTCAACAATGTCGACGTTAACAATTCATTCTTGACTTGTCAACAATAAGAATTGTTGACATGACCTTATTGATGTCAACTATGTCAACAATTTAGACATTATGAATGTTAAACTTGATTTTTCCTTTATTATTTAAATCTTAAATAGTTTATTACAATAATTTTTATTTGACTTAAGTATGTGAGGGCAAATATGAGGCACAGGGAATTGTGAGATGCTTAAGTTATGTTCAAGTCTAATGTACGTATATAATAATTTTGATTAGAAAAAAAATAAATGCTAGGATGTTGTTCATCATGCTAGCATTTGTTTTTTCAATTAATAAAATCTTTTGCATTAAGATACCTATGTATACTGTCACATTGCTAGAATTGCCCCCACATATCCGAACTAAAAATCTTAGTATGGGCCTATGGAGCTATGAGTAAACATACTTGTAATTTTACTGATTCCATGGAAATAAGAATAAATAAATAGGATTTAGTTTTTTAATGCAATTTTATTTAAATAATATTTTGGTTTTTCTTTTCCATCTTCAGTTACTTTCAGCCATTCTGATTCTTGATTTGTCTTGAACATCTTATTAATGATCTTATTAGATATTTTAGCTTATTTTAGCACCTGTGTTTCCAAAGTTGACACATTGTTGACATTGTTGACACATTGTCGACATTGTTGACACATTGTCGACATTGTTGACACATTGTCGACATTGTTGACATTTTTGACGTGAAAAATCAATTGTTGACACAAAAATGTCAACAATCATTGTTGACGTGTCAACGCACATCACTGGTATATAGTGGAGATGATTTCTCATGTCTAATATAAACTTTGAGATATCCTATTCCTGTAGATGCAGAATAAACCATAAATAGTTCACAAAACGCTGATTTCAACATAAGTACCTATTTTGGTAAATCAAGCTTATACATACACAGAGATTTTAACACTTACCAATACGTGATTTAATTCTCTCCTGATCTTCCCACCGTAATGACTTGAAGTATTCAATATCATCAATTTGTGGACAGTTTGTCTCAAAGAAACATAATTCATGATACCACTCTGGAATCCTTCCATCAAATGTGGGAGCCTAAAAATACTTCATAATGTAATGAAACTGCTTGGATTTATAAATCTTTCCACTTTCCAGAATAAGAAGTAAAAGTTGTAAACATCAATAAAAAAAAGCTAACTGTTCTTGAACACAAGCTTTCTTTTTAGTAACACCACAGAGTAGATAAAGGTTTCACCAGAGGCGACACTTCACTGTTTTTCTTTGTTATTTTAACCACTTGGTTTCTTAACCTTGGACATTTAAATCGGCGGAAAAACGGCGCCAAATTTAAAATTCGTAAGGGTAATAAAGAAATGAGGTTTGTTTGAAAAAGAAATCGCAAGTAGGCAATCAACAAAACAACTGTTACTTAATACTTAAATATATTTTAATCAGGCAAAATTTACAATTAAAAATTAAATTATACTTATTTATAGATTCATCAGTATCTGCAATTTTCTATTTTTCTTTTCTGAGGATTTAAATGACCTATTACTAAATTTTAAACAATAAAATATCCTAAACCTAATATATAATTTAATTAAGTATGTTTTTGGAAAGCTCCCACAGGGATGAACAAAATCTACATTTTGTAATATTGCAAATAGTTTATTGCCAACTTCTTTGGTTACTATTACATCCTCAATCCTTTCAAATAAAATTGCTTCTAGATTAAAAATGTAATTATAAAAACTTTCATCCGGTGTCTTAAGCCTTCCAAAGATAGTGCTTTTATCATAATTCTTAAAATGTAAAAATAAGTTATCAGTATTTAATTGCTGTTGCACTGTTGCATAATTGTTACATATGTTACAAAAATGAACTTTAATGCACTTATCAATTAAATAGCCACAGACATACTTAAATGCATTCTGTTCATCGATATGCAAATTATGATAATCTGCACCTTCAATAGTAATTGGTTTTGAATTTGTATGTGAAACCAATGGTAATGAGCTTTTGACTTGACCTTCTTTAGAAAATTCCATTAATAAATGGTCAAAGTCATCTGCACAGTTCATTTTATTGCAATGGAAATATTTCATAATAAAGCATTTTTTGAATGCCCTATAAAACTGAATGGCAGTAGGATTAGTACAATTACCTGACTGCTTTCGTATAAAACCAAAACAGTTTTCCAAAGCAGCTTGGTTTAAGCGTCTGGTAAACAAAAACTGAAAATTTTTTGATTTTAAAATTTGCCATAAATGTAGTAATCCATTAATAGAAATTTGCCAGCAACTGATAAATTTCGCATAATTAGTCACATTCTTTTCACCTCCTTTTATTTTTTTATATACCTCTAATTTATTAAAAAATTTAAATTGTTCCTCTAAAAATTGAAGTTGTTCGGGAGAGCCAGTAAATGGTCTATTAAATTTTTTTGTGTTATACAACTGTGATGAATTAAGATGAATTAAAAATATCAAATAATTTATCAAAATTTGATAACAGTTCGCAAGTGGCTGTAGCTGTTTTAGGTAAGGCCCCTAATCCAATGTAAGTCTCTAATCCTGCAGCTACCGTAGCACTTAAGACCTGTACTGCATACTTGACTCTCATCCTTTCAAAATTTGTTGGGTTGATGTGAGAATTGCACAATTTAGGCGCCAGACGATTATGTCGCTTTTGGTCTTGATCATAAAATTGTCTAATGTATGACCACGATGTTGTTTTGTTTTCCCACCTAAAAAAATTAATAAATATAAGTAATCAGTTTTACCTACTTGGTGCCTCTTATTAAATTCATACCTTAATTCATTTGTCATTAAATTATTTCTTGTTGCCTTGATTAAATGTGGTGGATCAAATATATACACAACTTGCTTTCCTCCCAATGTTACTGTAGGATTGGTAGCTGTTACATCCATTGCTTTACTAAATTGTATAAAGTTGGATCCCATATCAGTAATCAGTGCAACAACATCTAAATTTATCGCACTCAATCTAGATACTATTTCATTTAATAAATGCTTTATAGTATCTTTGTGGCAGTCAGTTTCTGTAAATATATATGCCAAGGGTTGCTTCCAATTGCTTTTAATTCCCCTGGCCATGACAACACAAGCAGAAGTTGCAGGTTTAAGTGTCTTCTTAGAACCATCATCTTCAAATCCTACAACTTGGTCAGCACCAATATGGTAAAGAAGATTTGACTTTATTTGCATTTCATCTACTGTCAATAAACAAATGCGATCTAGCTCATCCATTGTCCTTACTTTAATTTTTAATAAATTGAATAGTGATTCATTAATTCCAGCTTGAAAACTTATATTTTCAGTAAATCTCTCCAACAATCTGACTGATGGCAAAACAAAAAGTTTCTTAAGCTGTTTATAAGCTTGAGGACTCAGAAAATACAAAGTTAATGCAAACTGTTTGTAGGAATCTGAATATCTGCTACCATTAACTTGTTTATTACATTGTCTCAACTGTAACTTAACAAATTCAGATAGTTCTGGAGTCAAGAATTTGTCACATAACCCCTCAAACTCCACTTTTGTAATATTATCTAGGTTACACAATTTGCGTTTTTTGTGGTGTAAATGTGACAACTGTTCTTTAAGTCGTCGTTTTCGGGGAGTGTTAGATGACAGACTTAAAGAAGTTTGCGTAGATGCACTATCACTAGTAACTTTTTGTTTCATAGGCTGTCCTACATCTGACTCTAGTAGTTGATTATCTGCAATAATTTACAAATTAGATTCATTCGAGAAAGGTATTGCTCTACATATCATAAATCTTTACTTACTCAAAGCATTAATCTCTATATGAGAATCTGATGTTGCAGGTTGTTGTGACTCGGATGATCTGATTTCAGTATCTACAAATAATGCAACTATAATTAGATTAAAATACACATTAGTAGTTTGTTTTTATTTCTCAATGTTAACCATCTCTAGTTTCACTAGCAAATTTTCTTGGTACAGCAGATTGCAAGAGTTTATGCTTTGTGTTTATATTCACAAAATCCTCATTTATAAAATGATTGCTACATATTCTGTAACTAGCATGAACATTGACCTTATCCTGTAAATCAAGTCGGCCAGCATTTTCTATCCATTTCGTAGAACTACAACAGTAATGATTACATCATCATGTTTGTCATTATTAATATTTTACTTACATGTCAGGATTTCTTGGAAATCTAAAAAACTTAACATCACTGGGGCAATTGTAACCTTTATTTACACAGCCTCTATAGGCACAAACATTATTATTTTTTCGTTTTTCAGACATATCTTTAAAAAACCGAATATAACCTCAAAATTTACACGTGCTACTCTTGCAAGCAGGACCTTTAAATTGGCGGAAAGTGCTATCTTTGTTTGCACGTATACTTTTCTCTCTCTAGTGTCGCCTCTGGTGAAACCTTTATCTACACATTAAAAAGATGCAAAAAGAATTAGAAGTTAAATTATTAACGCGTTTTTTCGACATGACCCCGACATCAAAGGGGTTTCCCCGAACCCTGATAAAGTATTCTATTTAAAAATTTTAATTTAATGTACTGTTAAAAGAGGACGCTCCTGTACTGGTTTATATATTTTGTAGTTTATGGTCGGTTGCACCAACCAATAAACTTAGTTTGGAACCAAGATTGAATAAAGTCACCGTTGCACCAACAGAGAATTGGCAATAACCGTGGTTTGTATCCTGTCAAAATTCAACCCAAGACTCGAGGTGGTTTATTATTGACCTGATATTAGTTGCGGTCCTGTATGACGAGCATGCAACTTCACGTAAATACGTATAACCTCACTTTACTTTCCAGTTTTGCTGATTTTTTTGTTTACATTCAATTTAACGTTGGTAGACGGTCATTTTCTATTTATTTGAATTTTCTTGATAAGTGTTTTTCCTTAGTTAATTTTTATAGATTATTAGGTAGTATAGTGTTCATAGAGGTATTGTTGTAATTATTTAATTTTTTTTAATTAGGTAGGTTAGTATAGCGTTCATATAGGTATTATTGTAAAGATTTAATTTTTCTTAGTTAATTGGGTAGATTAGAGTAGCCTTGACATAAGGATTGTAAATATTTAATTTCTTGTAGGTAAATTTAAAGCACATACTTGGATAAAATTTGATTTAGTTATTAGTAGTGAGCTATAAATATCAATTAGAAGTTTAGAACCACCTGAAAAGTGGAAACATTCAACAGAAATGTACATTTTTCTGAAAAAGACGAAGAAATATTAATTAAATATTATTAAGAATAAAAGCAGTGCCTCTCAAGACATGTTTTATATCAGAAGAAGACGATGTAGTTAAAAGATGCAATATTCCAGCTACACCAAGAAAGCACACTTTAAACTGAACCATTGCTGATGTGTATGAAAACATTGCCAAAAAAAAGCTGCTAGCAAGGAAGAATACATGGAAAGGGTTGATGGGGAGAAGTTGAAAATTTTAAAAATCAAATTAAGGATAAGGGAACAGCAAGAGCAATTTGAAAAGGAGCAGGAAATAATTCTATTAATTATTATAAATAAAAAAACTTCATGCTGCAGAAGTTGAAAAAGCTTTAAAAAAGAAAGATAGCGTTACAATCATTAAGAAAACAAATTAATAATTTGTAATCTATTTTAATAAACAAGTTATTTCTAACACTGTTTTAATGGTTTTATTTCCTATATTAATTGTCGACTAGAAAATTACATACTTTTGACTAAAAAAGGTATTAATTAAATGTGTAGCAATAGGTAACCGTTGAACAGGAGCTGCATCACAAGTAGGAATATCATGTTCGTCTTCTAAGTCATTAATGTCATTTAAATCCTGATCTTTATTAGCAGTATTATGAAAAACAGATGTTGCTATAATTATTCTTAAAACATTTTATATCTCTAATAACATTCCAAGTTCCACTACTGGAAATCTCCTTTTCCACACACTAAACACTTTTTGACCACATTTCTCATTTTAACATGTGCATTCTGTCTTTCCTCAGATTCCATCTCAGGATTACCTAATGGTGTTAATAAACAATTTGTGTGCAGGTAGCCACTGTCGCCTAATAAATAACAACTTGGAAATTCATTTGCTTCTAATCTTGCACGAAGCAAGTGCTTGAAAATATGCAGCTATCATGTACTGAACCAGGCGACCTAGCAACAATATTCATAGTATTTAATGATGCATCATACACTACTTGAACATTTACAGAGAACCATCCTTTGCGGTTTCTATACAGCTTTGAATTCTTCTTCGTTGTAATAATTAAATAAATCACTTCTGTTTCTAAT
Organism: Ignelater luminosus; assembly: GCA_011009095.1. Lineage (NCBI taxonomy): Eukaryota > Metazoa > Arthropoda > Insecta > Coleoptera > Elateridae > Ignelater > Ignelater luminosus. Next base: position 472,506 of record VTPC01089915.1, on the reverse strand, counting down.
TTGCCTTATATTGGGAAGTAAAACCAGTATCTCCGTTTCATCTTCTGATGGTTCTTCAGAACTTAATTTTAAATTCATTATTGTCATCAACAATTAACAAAACTAAGGTAAAACACAAACGTGAAAGTCAGCGGTAATTTGAGGTTAAGTGTTCATAAACGTAAACCCTCATTGCAAACTTTATTATGTGTGTAGTAAAACTTGTAAAGTTTTAACGTTTTTATTTGTAACTATAAAATATACATATACATAAATGTGAAAAACTATTTATTTAAAAAAAACTTCACTTCTCTCAACGTAACAACATAACTAACATAAAACAATACCTTGAATATTACTCTTATTACTCTTTTATTTTTCCGCGTCTTTTTTCACCCCTCCTTCCGCCAGGCGGGATATTCAGATTTAAATGCTGCTACCACATGTTCTATTTGGGTAACCTTCTGAAATTTAAACGTTGCATAATCGTGCTACTGTTAAAAGGGACGTCGACTTTTTTAAACTTCAACGCTAACGGCTTAATTTACATTATATAAGAAAAATCTCGTTTATAAAATATATTTCTTTAAATGTAAATACAAAAGAATATGTATCTATAGAAATACCAAGATAATTTATAGATAGTCATCAGAAATAAATATAAATATGTATTAAGTAAAAAAGAACTTCAATGATCTTTTTAATCACAAACCTATTTAAAACAAGTATAAATAAGGACTATAACAATCGGTTGTTGTGGAAGAGAAATTTTAAATTTACAACCACTTGTAAAACCAATCGACCGTATTAAGCATTGCATGAAACGTACGGTGCAGCTGGGAATTTAATAACAGTGTTGCCAATATTTTATCTTATAGAAGCGCCAGTTCCGTTCCGTCAAAGCGCCAAATAGTGCCATCTGAGATGAAAAAAACGCCATATTGAAGCGCCAATTTAAATCTCAGTAAAATGTCCATTTAAACAACATCACTTATATACTCAGTTCGTTTACTAGAGGGCACTACTGTCGAATACCGGTTCAAATTGCACATATAATAAGATTCCCTGTAGAACCTGTATTGCTGAGATGCAATAAAAGTAATAATAGTTAGTATATTTTAAAGTCAAACAGATTTAAACTTAAACAATCTTTAAGAGCCAAAAAAATGCGCCAAGCGCCAACGAGAACTTTTGCGCGCCATGCTTATCCCGCAAAACGCCAATTTGGCGGAAAACCGCCATTGCTGACAACACTGTTAATAAATAACAACACCACGTGCGATGATTGCTCGGAAGCTCGCAAATAGCTGATAGTTTTGCCGTTTTGCGCATGTGCAATTTCCAATACCCAATAAAAAGTTGAACTTGAACCAACTTTGTGGATATCGAGATTCTGCATCCCACTAAATGGGGAAAAGTTGTCACGTGACTCGCGACAGCCAATAACAGCAATCCCCAATTCTCCAATTCTTCCGAACAGTAAAAGCACCTACATTGCCAATTCTTTGTTGGTGCAACCGTGCAACGGTGACTTTATTCAATCTTGGTTTCAAACTAAGTTTATTGGTTGGTGCAACCGACCATTAAATGTCGATTGTCAGGATCAGTTGGCAACCCTATACATACATTCGAAAAAAGAATATGAATGTAACTTCAGCAAAGTATTTTTTTATGACATTCAGGGAGAATAATAAAAATGTCAATTTATTTACCTGTACTACAGCAGCAAGTCGTAAACTACCTTTTTCGATCAGAGATTCACAGTTACGACATTTTGAACGGCCAGATTTAGCATAATCTGTTTTATACGGTAAGTTCGGTTTCATTTCAATATATAATTATTCTCGGTAAAAGATAACCAGATCGATAATAAATTATTACACTACATCCACTCACCGAACTGCAACCTGCAGCAAGTACAACCGATCAAGAACTGGTCCACAAATCACCTTATTGTAAACTGGCAGTCGAAGCTGATAACCTTGATAACGTTGCAAATTTGGCGGGAAACTCTCCGCAAACTGATGATATCAACGTATACAGTGTGTCCGCGGATTGAGTTGACAAGAGGAAAAACTTTTTTATTATTGGTTTTAGGACAAAATGTCACTTTTGATAAAATTTTCTATTTGTTTCAAAACCTCCAATAATGGTAATATAATTTTGATGTTACCAACAATAATGAAGCAAGTTTTAAAAACGCATTAGTTTAGTATTAGAAAATGACTAAGTTCTAGATTTATTCAAAAATCAAATTGCCATGTTAGCTTTTTTCTTGCAGGTGTAGTTCAAACATGGTAATCTGATTTTTGAGTAAATTTAGAACTTAAGTCGTTTTTTTATACTAAAATAATGCGTTTTTTAAATTTTCTTTATTATTGTTGGTAACATCAAAATGATATTACCATTATTTTAAAACAAGCAGAAAATTTTATCAAAAGTGACATTTTGTTCTAAGACCAATAAAAAAGTTATTCCTCGTATCAACTCAATCCGCGGACACACTGTAGATTACTCGACGCTGACGCCATCTACAAGGAAAAAGTATAAAGTGTGCTTCGCGATAGGTGAGAATATCTATCTGAAGTTTCTAAAATCAACTGTAAAACAACGTGCACAGTATTAAGTGTAACAGATCAAATATTGTAAATTCAGTACTTCATCATTAGTCAGATTCCTGAGGTTAATAATATCGTTAATAACTTATACGCAAATTAGCTAATTAGAAACAAGTACAAGAAAAATAGGTAACAGCAGCGAATGTCAATGACTCCTTAATATTGTTATTAGTAGGGCTGGGCAGGTATTCTGTATAGCATATATGCTCTAAAATATGCTGCTGCAAATGTCTTATAGGAGTACTACATGCTTTAATATATGCTCCAAAAAACATTTTTTTGCTAAAACTCGTTTAAAACAACAAAAAAACTTAAATATTTTTTCTTTCTATTTTAGTGACTAAAATATTGACATTACTTTTTTGAATAGATATCTGGAAAGATATAAACTACATACTATTTTGAAGTATTTTTAGTAATGGATAAAACAAATAATAATTTATTAATTACTATACAATACAGCGCAATATGCTACGAAAATTACTAACTAGAAACACCAAAGAAATTACCTTAAAAACTATATTTACTTGTTACAATAAACAGTCATGCGCTTTTGTATATTTTCCACTAGAAAACTTTGACGATTGTCTTGTAATAGAATTTTGTATATAGAAAACGTTGTTTCACAATTGCAAGATGTTACAGGAAAATATTTAAATAAATGTGATTTTTGCATGGCTACATTTTTGTTTATTGTCTTCAGAATTGGAAAAGTCTCAATTTAAAATATTTTTTATGGATTAAGTGTCGACAATTTTTATTTTTGGCTATAATTTTTTGAAAATCTTGAAGTATACCTAAACATTCTGTCCGAAGTAAATTGTGTGTTTCAAATTTCTTAATTATGATGGGAATGCTGGAAAAGTGAGACTTTATATACGACAACTGAGAAATTAATTCACGGCTTTTCAAAACGCTCTGACAATCTGCTACATATAGAGCAGAACTTGGATCGATATTTTTGAATTCTGTACAATGTTTACTGTAATACAGAGCAGCTTCAATCCAGGTTCCCCAGTTGGAGCTTTCAAAAAGATTTTTTTTCAGTGTTAATTAAGGAATTTACAAGAGGAAAGGGTCAATCTATTTCAAACGGTCCAGAAAAACAAATTTTAGTTGCTCGACTATTTTAAAAAAAATTAATATTTTTACTGGTATTTGCCTCAAGTATGAGTAGCCGAAAACATATTATTTTATTTTTATACTTAACCGTTTAAAAATGACGGCCATTTCTACTCCACGGTGCACGCTAATTTCTGCGTTAGTCATAGACATTTCAAATAAAAACTATTGTATTTTCTAAACCTTGCTCTGTCTTTCTTGATTTGAGCTTTTTTCCTTTTCAACGTGAAGTGTTTTTTAATATGTACCAGCACAAAACAAATTAACTTTGATATTGCACCCCTTGCATAAAAAACATTCCTTCAAGAGTGCGTTTCTTTAAATAGTGTCACTAAACTTCAAGTGCAATTTTCACATATCAAACAACAATTTAGGACTTTGATAAAGGAAACAAAAAAGATATAACAAGATTTAAAGAAAACAATAGTTTTTATTTGAAATGTCTATGACTAACCAGTCCGTAGGAAATTAATTTTCCCTAGATATCTGCAAACGCAGAAATCAGCGTGCACCGTAGAGTACAAATGGCCGTCATTTCTAAACGATTAAGTATAAAAATAAAATAATATGTGTTTTCGGCTACTCATACTTGAGGCAAATAACAGTAAAAACTTTTTTAAAATGGTCGAGCAACCTGGTTTAGACCACTTGGAATGGATTGACACGAAATTCAGTTCTAACAGCTTCAGCAACGCGATTTAAGGCATGAGCTAGGCAAGTTGTGTGGCAAATTAGGATAAAAGATTTTTAAGTTCTGTGCTGCTTTGTTCATATATGCCGCACCATCGGTCACCATGTACAAAACTCTATTTGTCGGAACTTATCGTGGTACATACAACAACGCCAGTGTTTCATTAACAAATCTAGAAACTGTTAGGTGATTAGTTTTTCTAATTGTTTAACGGCGACCAATTTACTGTTGGGAGGGTTACCTTTCAAAACACCAACGACAAAGTTTGCAATATAGTACTTTCCTTGTCGTCGGTAGTTTCATCGATGCTAAACCAGATGTAGTGGTCTGAAATTGAATCCCTTACTTTTTGAAGAGTCTCTTGGTATAACGTAGGGATGTGCGATCTGGACGCTGTTCGTCGGAAAACCACAGTTTCTTTTGTGTACTTTTCCAAGAACATCTTAAATTCTGCAGCGTTGAGGTTGTTCAACGGAATGTTGCAGAACGCCATCATTTTACATAAATCCTTATTGAAATTGTTGGATCCTTCGTTCTTATTTACATAATTAACAGTAATTCTTGCGTAGGATTATTTTCAACATTGGTTTTCCGTTGATGGGGACTAGGGCGTATGTGCTGATCCAATTAAAGTTTTTTGGTAACGGCGGCGATCTAACAATCAAATATAAAATATAAGTAAAAAATTATTATACTTACTATGATATGTCAACGATAGTTCATCACGAAAAATAAGAAAATATAAATGAAAACCATTTGAAGGTATTACATTTTCTTTTATAAGAATTAATACAGAAAAAGATTATTATTTATTACTAATTATTCTAAAAATTCCTGCTTGAGGAATACTAAAAAATCTGTAAAAAAATACTGAAAAAATAAAATCATCCATTAACTAACAACGTGTATGTTAACTGAGCCGCATTATTGTAAAACTAAATCTAAACTTACCAATTTTTAATAGTTGACGGCTAATAGAATTACAACTAAAAATTTTGAACCACTGTTTAGATACCTGTTTTTCACACACAACAGAACACGACAGTTCCATCATATTTAAAGCATTTGCATGTTTTCAACCACTTTCTAATGAGCTCCGATTGAGAATTATCGACTTTCGACATTGTTAAAGATATGCTCAAGACAACCTCACTGTTAGCTAACCTGAGTAATATTAAAATTTTGACTGTTTAAATTATTTCGAACAAGGGCAAGAACATGTTTGGTTTTCCACGAAATTAAGATAATGAACCCTGTCCTGAAATGCCTAAATGAAGGGATTAAGAGAAGTTCTTAGACAAATACTTCTTTGTGCTTTATTCTAGGAATTAAGCAGCGGGGGTCTGCCTAAAAGGTTAATGCAGAAGCTAAAGACACAAAGTTTAATTAAGTCGAACTTCCTTAAGTCGAATTTATATTGTACAATAAAAAAATTCGAGATATATAAATAGATAAATAGAAATACAAAAAAAAGATAAAGTAGAAATGTTTATTTATTGCCACGGTAATCTAGAAAAAGAATATAAAAATTAATTAACTTCATATACAGTGTGTCCACGATAAGAATGCACAGCATGGGGATCTTGGAAACGGTAAGAGATACAGGATCGGTTAAATGGAATGAAAGTTGGTTATTTATAGGATCTTTTTGTTGACGTTTGCAAGATTTAGATATCTTGGATAGTTTCAGAGATATTTAAAAAAAAAGTCGGAGGCCAGGCAACCGAGCCTCCACGACCGATCCATCGACCAGGAAAAACGGTATTTAGATGTTGTACCATTCTATCATAATGTGGGGGAGCTCCGTTATTTAGCAACCACATACGCCGATAGACATTTAATGAAACGTCTTCTAGCAGCTCTGGAAGGAAGCAGAATTTGCAGAAGATTTAAATACATTCTCTCAATCATTCGGTTGGGCAAGATAAATGGGTCTATTAGCATGCCATGTTCAATTCCAGCAACAAATTGGTTGAGAATCTCTGTTGATCATTGAACCTGTGTATGATGTGAGGGTTATTTACATCCCACTAACGCATATTGTGAAAGCTTATAATTCCGTTCCTTGTTACATTTATCGCAAAGCTTCTGTTCAAAGAACCATTCACAAAACTGAACGCGGCGTTCATAGTCCCCTGGTGCTAGAGCTTGTGCACGCTGCACGTAGTACGGGTACAGTAATTCTTCGTACATCATCCGCCAAAGAGTGAATTGTAAGGTATTGACTCCCCGAGCAATTTGGAGCGTGCTTAAAGTGGGATCTTCTTCAATTAAATCCATAATTTCATCATCAATAGCTTGCTTTTTGCTCTAGAGCCTTCCCCGCGTTCTTGTTATGAATACATTTCGCTCGAGATATGTGCTCTTTGAATTAGAGACAGAAACGCTGGAGATGTAGGATGCCTTCTATTGTAAGAACGCTCTGTATATACAGCGTTCACGATGTTTCTGGGTCATATATGGCTGTGGAAGAATGACAGTTTGAGTATTGTAAACCGAGCTGTTTATCCATTGGCTTGGCTTATTGATGCTTAATGTGCTTTAAAGTTATGATTTTATGACAGTTTAACCTCTTTTTTTGTAACTCTATAAATATATGGAAAATTTGATTTCTTTTTAACAAAAAATTAATCAGTACTAAATGTTTATGCAAAATTTTTGATCGTGCAACAGCGCCGAATGCAACCGCTGGTACGACAATTTTCAAAAAAAAAGAAAACACTTCCAACCTAACAAAATGAAAGCATGGCCAGTTACGACCCAGAAACATCGTCAACGGAGTAGGTATACAATCGTGCAGCTGCAGTAGCATTTTGTAGTGCTTCACCGTAAACTGTTATCATGTCTAAAAGTTCTTCGTTTGTATACATTCTTCAATTCAGCATAAAATGGACAATTATGGAAGTTGATGGAATTAAACAAGTATAAAAAAAATAAGTATTTCTTTTTTCGTAAGTAAAGCATTTAAAATGACAGTACATCATTCAGACAAGTTTCGTCCAAAGGTCAAAGGTGACTACAAAGTTAGCTACTTTGGAGACAGAAGCGGTCAAAATCAAAGTGGCTATGCCTACTGAATACGTTAACAAAAACTTTCAGATATCAAACGGTGGGTCCAATTATTTAAATAATTTCTTTAAAACTATACATATTTTGTTAATGCAATTTAACGTATATCAGTTTCTTTCATGCTCCCCTCTTACCCTTTAAGAGGAAAAAAACAAGTTGAGAATCACCCTGTATAATGCAGCTGTAAGTGCTATTGTTATATACAAAAAGTTTTACCAACATTAAAAGCGATTAACATTTCAAACAACATTGTATTTTATGTCACATTTATTTTATCGTGCTTATTTCGCAGCAGAATATGTTTCAAATTTCGCGGGCGGCACCTATTTGTAGTGCCTCTAGAAAACAAAACAAAATAGTTAACAGTCTTCATGATTCATTATTGTTTTTAAAGCTATCCGATCGTTTCCACTACAGTGTTCAGAGCTGTATGTAAGACCGCAGGAAAAAAGTTTTTTTATTTAGAATTAGAAATGGCAGAAAAAGAAATATCGAAGAGTATTTTTTCCAAGCTTAACACAAGCACTGAAAGATTTAAAAGAAACTGAAGAACGACACGATACAAGTAAGTACTTATAAACTTGGATTGTTAAATTAGTATAAAATACATTTCTACAAAATGCCGGAAAAGCCAATACGTCCATTTGAGTGGATTAAGTATTTACGAAAAAAAATTGTTAAACTGTCAAGTCCATATAAGGATCGTCTTTTATTGACGTATGTATTATTCAAATTGCCTGCAGGGATTAGAGTGGCCATATTTTCGAGTCGTGGGGGCAGATATAATAAAAGGCGCGCTGATAAGTCACAACAGTCATGGAAAAATAGTAGACAAGAACCTTTAAAACTTAACCTTGCTTACTTGTCGCACGGACTAGAGTTTGATTTTTAACTGGTTTTTGGTTGGTAGTTCTCAGCCACTGATTGTAAAATTTTCAATTCGAGTTGGACAGCGCTCAACGCGACGCCACGCGGTAAATTCTGTCACTAATATCGTCGGGTCGAGTTTTAAATTTTTAACGGCGTGGTTATTTACATTTTTACTAAGTATAAACGTAGAAATAATATTTTTCGAGATGTCTAATGGTGTGACAAAAAGCAATAATAATTGCTGTGTCCCTCAGTGCAAGTCCACATATAAAATTCCAAACATTTCGTTTCATAAATTCCACAAGTTACAACAGAATAATAACGAAAAATTGAAAATAGGGAGGGGTATCTCTACCTACATGAAAGTGTGCAGTTTGCACTTTAAGAACGACGATTTTTTCTTTGGGGAGGTAAGTAAAGAAATTATTTTGGTTTGCTAAAAAGTAACATAATAGTTTAGATATTATTTTCATTCTATAGCTCACATTAATAAAATTAATCGACTTAAAAAAACAGCAGTCCCCAGCCAAAATTTACCAGTCTGTTCACATGATTGTATCTTAAGCCCTACACAAATGCAGTAGCATCTAGATAAAGAACAAAGACTGCAAAACCGAGCAAAAAATAAAAGTGTACAGAAGAATTACCAGATCTAACAGCTGGAGGAAAGTGTTATGATCGTTATGATACAATAGAAGCAGCAAGAAATTTATTAAATTTTAAAGAAAGCTCTGCAGTATTTTCTAAGACTCCAGTAGAAATTAAAAAGACTTACGAGGACAGAGGAGTACAAGTAAATACTTACGATGATTTTACATCATACAATATTGAAAATTTCATGGACAGTGATTATAAGTACAGAATTCTAACATGTGTTATAAGTCTCTTCAATACTAGCCCAAGACAGGTTTTAAGCTGCCCCTTTAGTTACCAAATCAATAATTTGGTATTTTTTGATAGTAATTATTAGTTTCTGTAGCATTAGTTTTGTCCTATGTATAATAATTAATAAATGTACAAGTGAAGTGTTCATATTTTCATTATTGTAGGACTAGCACTTATTAAGAACAAATATAAATATGTTCAAAATATTTGTATTATAATACTACTAATTGTTATTAAAAAAAAGCACATTATATCAGAAAAAATTATAATAATAATATACATAATAATTACTTCCTTAAAATACGCAAAAGAAACATTTTAAAAATCACTGAGCAGTAGGTGGTTGTATCAGTTGTTTAATAAAATAATTAAAATAAACAAAATATAACTTATTACCGCTGTTACCGTTGTCCACCATATTGTTTACAACCAGTGGCGCCACCAACGGCCGTGCCTTTCTCGAATTGTAATTGCCCGCAAACTAATCACAGAGTAACGAAGCATGTAGAAATGCACTTGTGTAGTAAATCTAGTAACATTTTTATTTTACGTATTTATGTTGGTAATAGTTAGGTTGATAACAATGAAAGTGAGTTATTAAAGATGAGCGGGAACCGCGGGTACAATGTCATGTAAGGTTGGTTAATGAAAGAACAAAGAAAGGTTTTATGTTTGGTGTTGAGAATAAAGTTACTAAAATACAAAGTGTTTATGTTTATTACCCCAACGAAATAGAAAAGCTCCCATACTTGTTTTAAAATTTTGGAAAAACATGATCGTTGCGAACTCTATTGGAGATTTAAAAAGCTTTGATCACACTGTTGTCACAACAGTGAAACATATCGTCAGAATTAATCATAAATGTTATAAATCTTCAGATATGGAGACTTATAACCAGCTTTGGCAACGTTTTTGTAGCTGATGATCACCCTTTCTTCTATCATTTTGATACATTTTGGCGAAATTTACTAGAAAACCAAAAGGAAAAGAGGGAGATCACCAGAATAACTTTTTCTCAGAACTTAAACGCCAAATCAAATTTTCATTATACCAACTACGCCCAAAAGTCAGTGTAGTAGTTTTCTTTTTACTTAAACAATTCTTCTAGCATGGCGATAAGTATTTACATAGCAAATCTTATTCAAACCGAACAAAGCGTTTTCGAGTTATTTGAGAAATCAGAATTTTTAAATAAACTTTAAGGGCTCCTCACGGACAAACGAAGCAATTTGGTATAAGAGGAAGTTTAGCTCAATTGACTAATTTTGACCCTAAGACTCTGTGGTAGCTCTATTTTCACGGTTTTTGGGGCACCCTGGATTTGGATTCTACTGAGAATTCCGAATCCAGTACGCTACTGTTCAGAATTAATCAAGTAAATGTAGAAAAGTCGAAATTCAAGTTAATTTTGCTTTATACAAACGTGGCGACCATCTCAACTTTCAAATGCTCATATATTACCTCATTTTTCTAAATAACATCGCATTGGGACAAGTAGGCCATTGAATACAGAATTCTTTTCAGATTTAACTAATACCACGTTTAGGTACTTTTTGTTCGACTTTTATTAGGAAAAAAGGTGTTAAGGAGGTTAGGTAGCTAGCTAAAAATAGTTAGATTTAGCTGAAATTCACAAATTATGTAGACTAATATTAGCTATATTTTTGTATAAATTTTTGATTTTTTTTAATCACTAGAGATCTTAGAAATTATCTGACAAAGATTCAAAAGATTTGGTTACGTCGTTTGTGATAGATTATACGAAAGGTTCAATCGTACGATTATCTTTTCAACTGAAACTGTGAACTTTGAAGTTTTGTTTTACATGGCCATAGCGTTTTTGCAAATTTTTCAAATCTGACAGAATTATTGTTTATCAGTAAAATCGTAAATTTGACGAAATTTATTAATTCAACGTTCGAGTGTGTACTTTTTTCTTGTTTCTTTGTCTTCAACAGTTTCTGTTCTAATTAATTAAAAACAATTTTGAAGTTTTGTTTTCCATGGCCATAGCGTTTATGCTGTTTAAAAAGCTGTCTGTTGTTTTACAATAGTTACAGCCGTCTTGAACACTTACAAACTTTTTGCGGAATTTAGAGCAAAAACTTCCTATGCGATACCTATAAAATTTTATATGTACAGAATGAGAAAAACATAGAGAATCAAAAAATACCACAAAAAATACAGGGTGTCATTTAAAAAACCAAAGTTGTGTTCATTTCCGGTTTAATCATAAATGCAAAAAAAATTGAAAGTGCCACCAAATAGCACACATGCTCATAGACAACAAACTATTTAACCGTTTTTTGTCAATCGCAAAATAAAAAAATTATTGAGTGTTTCTTTTTTTGGATGACACTGTATATAATACAAAGATCAATAACAAAATCTCACGAAAATAAACGAGAATAGCTTAAACAGAGTTACCAGATTTGATTTGACCGTATGATAAAAAAGTTTTAGCGGGAAAGTATTAAAAATAGGTTTGGTTAAAAACAACCTCTTGATATTGTTTTATATTATCAGTACCATACCTTTTTTGTCGCAGTGGTTACTATTAAAAGATTATTCAGATTTCTTAGGAGGTCATATTATAACAGGTTTTCCTACTGTTATTATTTTCATTATTTAGTTACAGCAAAATGTAAGAACCTTAAGGATGATGTCCAAGAATTACAACGGCAGATAGAATGTTATGTAGCAATTATAAAGGATTGTCAGAAGAAAATAACATATATTCAAGAGAACTTAACAGTAAGTGCTTCTAATAAACAGATAAAATTCTTTGTTCTGTAAAATTTTAAATTTATGTACAGGAAACATTTGGTGAATTACAAAATGTTATGATAAGTGTAAATAAAGCAGATGTAATGGACTGCAGTGTTTCAGGAAAGATAAAACAAATAGATGAGGTACTTAAGGAAATGAATGTTCCAAGTTCTGTACTAGGTACGTAATATATTTATATAAAATGATTGATATGTACACGATCAATAAGATCAATAGTAATATCCACATTAGAATCTCAGAATGAAAAGCAGTTTTTAAAATTATACTTTTTAAATGACTAAAGTTTCTTATTCTGTGTTACTATGCGAGATGTTTTGTTGTAAATATATAGAAAAGTTCTGAAAAGGAAGTTTCTGAGAAAATCTTATTTGCCTAAAAGTGATGCATCCCATAAAAAAATATCAAGTAAAAATTTGGAAACTTGAATTACTAAACTTTGAGACCCTTTCTGGATATGTTTTTAAATAAAAACTTTTTCCATGTATTTGATCAATGTAATAGTTATGCTGTATTACATAGTTAATTTTTTCAGACGTCAAGTTAGAACACAAGTCAAAAACTAATAAAGAAGATTTGCTGATGAAAAGTCAAGAACTTAAACAAGCTATCTTTCAGAACACTGCAATTATGAAAGATGTTCTGGAAAGTTTCAATTTGGTAATAAATGAGTAAATGCAGTTTCATTTCTAAAAATATTTTAATCCCTTTTCTTTAAGTATTTGTAATCCTGCAGGTATTTTATTCACACATAATTCTGGGTATACCCTTGGATTAAGATAAAGAATGAAACTATTAGATAAGCTAATCAAGATTAAACAATTATCTAAAAAATTGTATACATATAATTCAAGTACGTAATTCCAATAAACTACTATACATAAGTCTTTCTTGATTTCACAATACCCATATATTAGTGGTAGACGTCGGTCAACTTTTATTTACCAAGTAATGGGGCTCAATAGCATTTGTATTGACGATCAGAAACCATTTCAAAGACATGCATAATTAAGTAAAATTTTTCTTTAAAATAACTTTTAAATACAATTTTGGTCTTCTAAGTTATATAAACTCAGTAAAAATGGAGTTCTATAAGAACATCTTTTTTCAGGAAAAAAATTGAGCAAAAGCTTGTGATATCCCAAACCCAGGTAATGACAGATTTTTAAATTTCCCTCCCAAGCTGACAGAATAAAGCAATTTCAAAAATCAGTGTGGCCAACTGTGATCATCAAACAAATTTACCTACCCTATAATCCCCTAAAACCCAGATATACTGGTTACTAACGATAGTGGGGAAGACAGGAAGTCAAATAAAACACATTTTATTATTTAAATAGAACGTTGTATGTTAAATAATAATTTTAATGTGAAGACCGAATTAACTTTTTAGACACTGGTTCAAGAATCAGTTCGAAGAAAGAACCAGCAAGAAACCTCAGATGATCTTTTCAACAAAACAATACAAGTTTAAATACATAAAATATATAGGTAAACATTTATAACTTGAAACACACAGAACACAATAATATTAGATCAAATAAAGTAACTGTCAAATTGAAGAAAAACAATCAGTAATATTGTACAAACATAATTTAATACAAATTAGAAAAGGGAAATTATTAGTCACAAAAAAACAAACACATAATACTCAGTTAATTTGCATGCATACCTTTCATAAAAATTTGGTGAAAATCAGAAATAAATAAATGCTGAAATGAATGTTCCAAACCCAGCATAATGCAAATTACAGGATACAAAATAGACAACATAAATTCAAAGAGTCCTGCTCACTTCATTACCCAAATACGCCCCTACAACACTTATCAACAAACCAAACTGAAGAGCATGTTAGCAAAGACAAAAGGGGAGTACCGTGCTCTGTCCAATCGACTCTTAGTACCTGGCCGTAGCCTAAAGTTGTGAACAGTCTATCAATCTCAGGGATAAATAAAAAGAACAAAGAACTATAAAATAGTGCTTCGTGTCATAAACAATACATAAGAATCATAATATAAGCTGAAAGAGAAAATATAATACATTTGGTTATAAACAAATAAACACACACAATAAAAGAGATGTGCTCTTTTCTATACTATAGATTCTTAGCACACATATTACGAATACAGACTGCCACCACAGATGAAAATGTTAGTGTAATCTTCAAGGCAGTTCATACTTAATAAAGAGAGCCATGGACTAATAGATTCGCGTGCATTTGATAATATTTACTGGTACAATTGCAGGATCTGTATATCTGACCCAAGTAGCAAGGTCACGTAAATATGACGTCATATTTTAGTCAAAATTTGTCGCGGATGTCATAGTATCATAAAGTCACGTTTTATTTACGTCATTATTGTGACTATTTCTAGACGTAATGTTTGTACCATTTTTTTCACGTTTTTATTACGTGATTTCTCGACTGTAAAAATTGTAAAAATATAGATTCAAAAAGTCGTCCAAATTATGTCCAAACATCGTCCAGATTATGTCCAAACATCGTCCAAAGTATGTCGAAAAATCGTCCAAATTATGCCCAAAGGTCGTCCAAACATCGTCCGAATTATGTCCAAAAATCGTCCAAGCCATGTCCAAGAATCGTCCGAATTATGTTCAAATTACGTACAAAAAATGTACGAATTATTCGTAGAATATCCAAAGTTGTGACAAATGTACGTCCACTGGACATCCATTGGACGTCCGTCAGTCAAAAATTGGACTTCCACTGGACAACCGTTCGTCGAGATTTGAACATTCAATGGACGTCCATAGGATGTCCGTGTGCTATATGGGGCAATAGTTTAATAAAAATTACATCTTATTTTAGGGGCAGTTAAAAAACAATTTTCTGGATTAACAGAAAGAGAAATTGATCACATAAAAGTGTGGTTGAAGCATTCACCCGAGCGCTTTAAAGCAGAAACAGTGAAAGCTGAAAATCGGAAATGAATAAACGAAAGTGTAAAGACAGCTGGTTCTCGACAAATTCAAAGAAGGGTTGCAGAGGCTGTTAAAAATACTTTTAAAAATAATGAAGGTGACCATGTGGAAAAAAATGTAAGTTCATGTAGTTATACTGCACAAACAGTACAATATGAATCACATTTTACACAGTTGGCATGCTCCTCTAAATATGTGCAAGCTGCAGATAACATTGGTAACAGTTTGATGTTGAATCACAATTACAGTTGGAATTTGAATCCTCTGAAAATGTACCAGCTACAAATAAAATTGATCAAGAAGTTGCTAATACAAAATCTATTCTGTCACGAGAACTTAGGTTATGGGCAATTAAGGGAAATATTTCTCACACTAATTTAACAAAGCTCCTACACATTCTACATACATATCACCCTGAATTACCTCTTGATAGCCGTACTTTACTTGATACTTCTTTTAATATTAAACATGTATCATTAGAAACAGGTGGATTTGTTTATTTTGGCATTGAATATTGTTTAAGAAATTTCCTTTCAAAATACAATGCATTTTCTGGTGTACTAGATATTACCTTCAATATTGATGGATTGCCATTATTTAATAGTAGAAATGTGCAGTTATGGCCAATTTTGGGAAAAGTTGCAAATTTTAAGTGATCCATTTGTTGTTGCTGTTTTTTGTGGTGAAGCAAAACCATCACCCTTAACATCTTATTTATCAGATTTCATTCAAGAATTAAAACATCTTTTAAGAAATGGCCTCCTATTCTCTGAAAAGACTTATTGAATATCCATTCAGTTTTGTTTGTGATGCTCCTGCCAGAGCATTTTTAAAATGTATAAAAACCCACAATGGGTATTCATGCTGTGAACGGTGTTTAGAACCTGGAGAATATTTTAATGGTCGAGTAGTCTTAACTGGTATTTCAGCACCTAAACGAAATAATAGATCTTTCCGTATGCAATTAGATGAAGAACACCATATTGAAATTTCACCATTGGTAGATCTACCCACAGATCTTGTAATAAAATTTCCTATTGACTATATGCATAATGGGTGTTTAGGAATTATGTGAAAATTAATAAATGTTTGGCTAAGTGGGTCATTAAGAACTAGACTTTCAAGTTCTAAAACTAAGGAAATTTCAAGACGTTTAGAGAGCATAAAATCATGCATTCCTTTTGAATTCAACAGAAAAACTCGCTCACTATTGGAAGTAAGTCCTTGGAAGGCTACTGAATTCTGCACAACACTTCTTTATACAGGTCCAGCCATTTTCAGAAATATTGTTGACATGGCAATATATTCTTTTATTGCATTGCGGTTTTACTATTCTTTTATGTAAGAAACATCTTGATAATTTAGGTTGCCTGTTAGCTAAACAATTATTGGATAATTTTGTCAAACACTCAGAAACGTTTTACGGTCGAGAATTTTTGGTTTATAACGTTCATATGTTAACACATTTATCTGAAGATGCAGGTGTTTATGGGTCTCTTGATAACGTATCTAGCTTCTCATTTGAAAACTATCTTGGCCAATTGAAAAAATTGGTTAGATGTCCAAATAACCCCTTACAAGTTTGTCACCGTTTATCTGAAATAAAAACTTTGGAAACTAGAATAAATCTCAGTGATGATATATTTACCAGGCAGGGTCTTATAAGCTAGTGCATAATTTAGGACCTATACCTAAAGTT
>VTPC01089915.1:267849-455743 GCA_011009095.1 Ignelater luminosus | reverse complement strand
TGTTAGCTAAACAATTATTGGATAATTTTGTCAAACACTCAGAAACGCTTTACGGTCGAGAATTTTTGGTTTATAACGTTCATATATTAACACATTTATCTGAAGATGCAGGTGTTTATGGGTCTCTTGATAACGTATTTAGCTTCTCATTTGAAAACTATCTTGGCCAATTGAAAAAATTGGTTAGATGTCCAAATAACCCCTTACAACAAGTTTGTCACCGTTTATCTGAAATAAAAACTTTGGAAACTAGAATAAATCTCAGTGATGATATATTTACCAGGCAGGGTCTTATAAGCTAGTGCATAATTTAGGACCTATACCTAAAGTTTTACGTAACATTGAATTTGAACAGTTCAAGAAAATAGTACCACAAAATTTTGTTCTTACAATTCATTCTTATTCAAACTGTGATGCATAGTTTTGTTCAAGGTTCATTTGTAGTTCAAATTCATAATATTTTAAGGAATATTCAAACAGATGATATCAGAATTGTTGATAAAAGATATACTAGGCACGAACCTCTGTTTAACTACCCATTTGAGTCGAGTCAACTAGATATTTACCTTACTTATAATCTACCTGAAGATTATGAATGTTGGTCTTTCAGTGATATTATTTTTAAACACATACGTTTTCCACACGGTCAAAAGTGGGCTTGTTTTCCATTGTTACATTCTAAGTAGTTTTCATAGTATAATTAGTTACAATAAACAAAATGTATTTTTTTATTTTTACAGATTAGTCTGAAGTTTAAATTTAGAATTTTTATGATATGTTAACATTTGAATGCATAATTTTGTTTCATACACAGCTAGTGTATGTGTAGTGTGGTTTGCTGTACTGTAGTTTTTCATGTTCTGTTGTATTATAAATAAAAGGGTACTTAAAAAAGTGGTAACCTGTTTTTTTGTGGGTTTGACATTTTAATTAAGCATGGCCTAGCATTTTAAGCAGCGTTACTTTCAGTTGTTTTTATAACGTTTAAGAAACGTTAAAATGACGTTATTATTGTTGTCTTTTTATCCTTATTAATAAACGTTAAAACCACGTAACAAAATGACGTCAACGGACTGCGACATTAGGCCGTCATTTTTACGTTAAAAGACGGTTTAACTGACATAAATCTGACTCGAATATGACGTCATACATACGTGACCTTGCTACTTGAGTACCAGTAGAATGTAAATCGTCTCGGGTTTTATTTTACTTAAATAATCAATTGTAAACATTTCGACGTATAGGATAGTATCTTTGGATGTCAACACAGTCGAACTTTGTAAATTTCAAAGGAGATTAGAAATTAAATTAAAAACACTGCATTTTATTTAAACATAAGAATTGAACCCCAACAATGGCATGCAGTACAATGGAGTGATGAGTTGCGATTCGAGGTGTGTGTTGGAGATAGTAGAAGCCGCGTTATATGAAAAAACAGGAAGCGTTCCAGCCCGACTGTTTCAAATGAAAAGTAAAATTTCCAGCTTCCGTCATGGTCTGGGGCAGTATGTTGGCAAAAGGGATAGGAAAACTTCATATTATTAAAGGAACTGTTGATACTAACAAATATTTGCAAATTTTAGAAGAATCACTTTTACCACTCAGAAGAATATTTGACTTCAGGACAGGATTTTATATTTCAGCAAGACAGCGAGGTACGCCACACCTCAAAACAATCTTTAAAATGGCTGGACGACTACAGTATACCACTTTTAGAATGGGTTTCTAGTAGTAGTTCTGATTTGTCACCCATCGAAACTTTGCGGTACGAGATGAAAAAGATGCTGCGAAAACATCCTGCAAGAACAATCTCCGAGTTGAAGCAAAAGCTTCAAGAAATATGGGATTCGTTTACTCCAAAATTTTGCCAAGATTTGATAGATACTATGCCGCAAAGAATTTCAGCTGTTATCAAAAATAAGGGCGACGTTACTCAGTGGTAAACTTTAAAATTATATTTGTTTATTTGCTCAATTTTTCATATTTTCCTAATTTTTGTTAATTATGGATTTTAGTTACATAATAAATCATTTTTACAGCTAAGAGATGTTAATAAATGTTTAGCAATGAATAAAAACTTTGAAAGCTCATGTAGTAGTTGTATTTTTACGAATGATTGAAAAATCATCGCCTGGGCCAACTTATATGGGAAGGGGCTCGTAGGTGTCGTGGGTAAACAAAGGTTTTTACCATACAAATCCACGCAACAATTTACAACAATAATGTATTTCTTAAAAGCAATAAGTTATAACAACACACCCTTTAAAGAACAAATAAGAATGTGAGGTTACGTACTTTGTTTACCCACCAATTGATGAACTTCGTAGCTCAATTTAATTTTTAAACACTGATTGCAAATACTGTAATAATTTCCAAATACAATAACTGGTATAACCAATGTAATTTTCATAAATGCCTATTGTATGAGCATCAAATGTAAAAGGCTAATATCTTGTAGACCAAAGCTACCATTTTTGGTATACACAAACACATCCTATACATTTTTAAGAAAATTTCCTGTATTTATCCAATAATTCTAATATCACCTAATAATGGTTTCACTTATTTATACATATAAGAAGACTGAAATTATCCTATCAAGTAATTCTATCGATTTTTAATAATGAACTGTGCATTTCATGAAAATAAACAAAAATATGAGTTGTGGAAATTTATATATTTAATGTCTGCAAAATAAGAAACTTGTACTTGCAACAAAATAACACTTAACCTAAATAATGTATAATTATCGACTTCCATTTATGGGAAATTAATGAAGATTACTCCATTGTTCTATTGGATGTATAGTTTTTACTTTTAGATTACTTTTAAAATAAAGAAATAAAGGCACTGTTTAAGTCGATAATTATAAAAAGAACAAGTTACAGTTTATAGTTCTTTGCTTTGTTATGATGCAGAGTACTATCATGTTTGTTTTCGTTTTTTGGTATACTTAAGTGATTATAAACTAGTATCACTAGAAATAAGTCATGTTTATATAAATACTAACAAAAGCTTTACATTTATAATATATTCTATTACTCTAGTAGGAAAATATTTTTGTAATTTTAAGATGGATTTAATTAAAACTTCATTGGAGGTGGTGTTTAACTATATAGGCAGCAATCATAGTGTAGATCACAATTCACACATTGGCAAATGTTGAAATCTACAAATTTCTAAAAAATGTTTTTCATTCATTCTTCACATTCACATCTCCCATAGAATATTGATTTGTAAGTTACAACATGTTGCTGTAGTGACGTGAACAATATGCCATCTGTTACACTGAAGTCTCTTTTTTTAGCTTTGTTACTCTGAATCATAAGACAAAATGTATAAATATATAATAAATGCTGCTTTGTCTTTAACATGTGCAACTACTGTAACTTTTATTCTTAATGTAGGTTTCTACAAGAATGTGAAATTCATTGTTTAATATTTCTGAAAGGTATTTAACAATCATAAACATATGTAAAGCTTCCAAAATTACATTATTCGTTCTTACTTTCTAGAAAGACGGAATATTATAATCTTGAGCTTGAGACAACCTTCTACAAAACATCATAAATGCAATAGTTGCTAATGTCCAGGAACAGTAATCATAATTATGAGCTGCCAGCATCTGTAATTATGCACTGCCACAAATCGCTTGCTTTGCATGACAGGAAAACTTGCTACTGCTTCTGGATATTATTAAAAAGCTGAATAGTACAAAACAATAACATAAAAAAGACATATAACCCAACTTTTTTCCAATACAGTTTGTTTGACATGAAAACATTTAAAGAGGTTCAGTTACACATGCTAATTAATATCAAGAAATATTTGAACTTCAGTAATACAATGCTACATATATGTAAAAATATTATATAAATAACTTTATAAAAACAAAAACAAACAAAAAAAAAAGAGCAAAATATCAAAACACTGTTATTGCTCTTTAAACATCGGAACAAAGTCACAGTGTAAATTTTAATACTTGTATTTGAAATTCGTCTTCAACAAATATTTAATGTTGACTTGGGCCACATCATAAACAATATATCTGTGTACATATTAAGGAAAAATTAATTGTTTAAGAGATTAATGAAGGGAATTACTGAAATTTACATTCAAATTAAGTACAGAATTAAGTATTTGTAGGGCTTCTACAATAAAATTATTATTATTATTGGTTTAAATCATGTTTCATCTGTGAGACTTTTGACAGGAATAAGGAAAAGCATTGGACCAATAACCGATCCCCGAGAGACACTATTGTCCAACTCATAAGGAGTTAAGAAAACCTGGTCAACTTTTACAAATAATTCTCTAGCTTTGATAGTATAGTGTTTACAACAAAATTGGATCAGTCAACAAATGCTTTATGTTCCATTCTTTAATAATTTTCAGTTATATTCACATAGTGATCAACAAATCTGATGGTACATTGATTTTTCTGTTTCTGCAATTACATTTCTATCACCGGTGAGAGTATAAAATCAAAAACGAAAATAACAATTTTCTTGAATTATTTTTTTTCAAGTAATTTTAAGTATAAAATTGCTAAATTTTAGGAACACGCATAAAAATAAAAAAGTAATAAAAGGATACTCATTGTAAAGCAATGAAGTTGCTTTTGACCTGTCCATAACAATTCCTTTACCAAGAGGAACATGTACACCACCTGGCAATTCCTTGGTATGTTTCGGATCTGGTTCAGTTCTACCTATACCTTTTACACTATGCTTACCTTTAGGCAACTTTTCTACATATTTTGCATTTTCCAGTTCATACATCTATAAAATATCACATTAAAATAACATTGTAATATAACAATAATAAAACTGAAAATATACCTCTCCTAAAGCAACTTCACATAATAGAAGCAAGCCAACATTGTTGCTAAAACTAGTGCAACAATAATTTGCAGATTTAGACACCATATCCGCAAAGTATATACCTTTACCAAACATGTAACCAGTAACAGGTGCTTCTGGTGGCGCAATGCGTAATCCCTGAGATAAAATACCTGCAAAGTTAGTGGTACGAGAACCATGCCATAACAATTTTCTGTTGTGTAATTTCTTGAATGGTTTGAAACGCTTTTCTTCTCCTTGGCGTTTCACAGTGAATGCATCTAGAAGTTCCAATTCATAGCTGCTATGAGTAGCAGCATGTGTATTCTTCACATATTCTTGAATAATTTGGTATTCCTCAGAAGTAGGATCTACAGTATCAAGCTCTGTTTTCAACTGTTCATAGTGGGCATCAATTGTATTATTGCCACCAGTAGACTTCATCAAACTGTAAGCAATTTCCAGCTCCATCAAATTGTCCACCATTTCTATCTTTTTCTGTAATCAGTTAAAGAAATTTAAAAAAATTGTTAGCAACATTTAGAAGCAGTCTTGCCTTGATTGTTTCAAGATCATTGATCACTGGAGGATTATCTATACCAAAAGAATGAGGTACAAATGTATAAAAGCGGTTAGAAGCATCAATGAAATTGCTTTGTGAACCTCCAGTTTCAACAAGATTTTGTAATTCTGTCAGCACTCCATAAGCACTTTGAAGTTGGGACTTGCTTAATTTGCCTAAAATGAAGATATTTTAGTTAATAAAATGTAAAAGGCACTGTTAAGAAGTCTTAAAAATAACAACTTAATAACGAACATTTACCTGAACAAAGAAGTGTCAGTTTAACAGTAAAGAAATAAATAAATAAACCTGAATGAATTGATTTAGCAGGTAAATTATTTATGGTAGGTTATTGAGAGATTTGTCAACAAAATTTTAACAATACATGATACAATACACAAAAGAGAGAAATTTTGTTAGAAGTGACATATCGTCTGTCAAGGGTACCCCCCATTTATTTTCTAAGACTGTACATGTCTGATAGATGATTAACCAAAAATAGAAACTAGTAAATAAATAAAACTGTAACAGATAAAAATGTAATAACAAAATAAAGTGGATAAAGACAAAATCTTACCTAATGGCATTTTCTCAGTATCCAATTCAAATTCCAACATGACCTTTTTCATCTCATTAACATCAAAGATCAGCTGAATCAACTCCTGAACTGGTTTGACCAATTTTGAAGGAACATCTGGATCTGTATTGAGTTTAATTTCGGCTTCTTCTTCCCCATAATCCACATCAATTGGATACATTAATCCAGGTACCTTAACAAAATCGTGGCGAGAATTCCAAGAATTTCCACTTTTTTCTTCATACAATTGGCAAAATTGACGTTTTGCTCCATAAAGATCCATCTCTTCTACTTTGCTACCTCCTATTGACGTTCCAATACGTCCCCACGAACGGAATAACCAGTACCTCTTGCCCGTATCAGCTTGCAATAATTGCAATTTATAGTAGCTGTTCTTCTGTTTTTGAATATCTGTTAAACCTAACACAGCTGTGTATTTATCATTTCCACTTTGATAAATATGGGCACAATCTTCAAGGCCTGAATCAGGATCTACAGCTCCACCATTCTTCAGTTTCAGTTTAACCTTGCTGGGCATGGAACTCTTGAACTGAAGACTGCCCGACTTGCTAGCACCTGAAGACGAAGATGAAGACGGTTCTGGTGGAAGACGTGTATGAGGCTGTAAAAATATAATTAAATTTTATAATTGTTGGACTACTTTAATTAAAATAAACTTACATCAGTACCCCAAGTGCAAATGCTAGTTTTCAGAACAAGTTCTGGAATACGTTCTGAATACTCTTTTGCTTGATCTAAGAATTCTGGTGGTACCACATGGATATCAGCATCCTGAGCTTCCCTGATCCGTGCACCCATCTTCTCAACATCTGCAGCAGTACTAATCACAGCCATAACAGTTTGTTTAATTTTTGTCGTAACTTTTCCTCCAAATGACACGATCTGTTTTTTTATTTCATCCTTTTTTCCATCTACATTTCCAATGATAACAAATTCCATATTATACAAGGGAGGACGTGCACGTTCTACTTTTGGTCTGTAAAATATATGATTTACAACTGAAGTCAAGTAATTTATAAAATTTTACATACTTTCCATTCTCTTCTTCCTTTTTAATATCAGAAGTAGATGTAGTAGGTTTAGCATCTTTAATTAAACGTGTACCTTTAACATATTTGTATTTCTTCAAAAAAGTATATTTTTCTTTCAATTCGTCAGGTACTATAAATGGACGACGTTTAGGTTCTTTTGTTACTGCATTACATCTGCTCCATTCGGTTTTACCATGGCATTTGTAACCAAGTTTATCAATAACCAATTGTCCATTCTTACATACTGTACATGGTTCTAAAGCACCAAAGGCCATAATATCACTAATTCTATCTAACATCTGTAAATATACAAAAATCAAACAATATATTATCAATGTTAAATGAGAAGATATATTTTACATTATCTACTCCAGTAGGAACAGTTTGCTCATTAGTTTCCAGGATCAGCATAAGTTCATTTTTAGTCAGTTCTTTTAACTTATCTCTATATGAGAATAATTGTTTATTTTGCGCTTTTAATTTTTTGTCTAATGCTTTATCAGTGCCTCCATCAGTCTCATCTTCAACCTTAGCTTTTTTCTCTGGAATCTCTTCTTGTTTGATAGCTCTAAAATAATTAAACAGTAATAATATCCAATAATAAATATGCATTGATACTTACGGAATTTGTTTTTTTACTTCTTCTTGATCAGCTTTACTTAACGTTTTAAAGCCTGCTAATTTATCAGCAGACTCAAAATATCCCAACTCTGCACGTAATTTTGCAAAACAAGTTGCATGATGCCATAAATCCTGTCCTCCATATTTTTTACCAACATCACTCTCAAAATCCTTTTTTGAAATTCGTATCTATGAAAGATACACATGATTAGAAAACAGAATTAGATACAGCCAAAAGGGAAGAGTTGGTATCACTTTCTTTAGTCGTGTGTTTTATAAATTAGTGAATATTTCAGGTGAGTAAATTAAAAATAAAAATAATACTAAACACTACTGTTTCTCAGTATAACTGAAATATTATTTGGAGGAAATATATGATGTTTTAATAAGAAATATTGTGTCACTTTTTAACGTTTTAAAGGAAATTAAACCAAATCTAACCTCTTCTTTCAGGATCTTCTGCTCACATCCACGACACATAGCACGGCTGCTCTTAGAATACTCTATACGAAAGTCTTTCAAAGCAGCTTTTGAGGATGCTGCAGCTGAAGCATCTCGTTTCTTGCCTTTTTGCGCAGGCACAACAGCTGCACTTACAGTTTCTGTAACAAAGATATTAAAATCCCATGTTAACTGCAATTTTACTAGTATCCGTATTATTTGATATATGCTTTGTGATTCAAGTAATTTTTAGGTTAACTTGACTAACATTTTTATTACACTGTAATTTTTCAACTGTTTAAAATCTTGTTTTACAATGGCCCTTAAAAATGACATTGACACTTTCAATCGACCACCAAATTAGATAATTTCAATAATCTTTTGATACAGCAGACAATTTTCAAAGAAGTTTCTTTGACAAAAATATCTAACTTGACTTTGTATGCATGATCATCTAATGCAAGCTTCACATTGAGCAATAACAATAAACAAATTTCAAAATTTGACAAAAATGCAGACAGACAGACTTCGCAAATTCAGTAACGACTCCTTCGGAGTTCATTGAAAACTGAAAAGATGAGATAACATAAAGAGTACAGCTAGCATTGTAGTGGGCACTTGATTTAAAACCTGCAACAATTTTAGTTTTTGTTCTACCAACAGCCTCCTAATGCTGTCTCAACATCTTGAATATAAACCTTGCAAACTTACGAATCTGTGATTTAATTTTCTCCTGATCTTCCCAGCGTAATGATTCAAAGTGGTCTATATCATCAACAGTTTTTGGCCGTTGCTTCTTAAAAAAACATGCTTGATGATACCAGTTTGGAGTTTTTCCATCAAACATCGGCGACTAGAATCAGAATGTTGCGTAATTAATATAAACTAACAGATACTTATGCTAGAATCAAAATAATAACAAAAGTTTCAAGGTTAAGTTATTACCTGGACCATAACAGCCAGTCGTAAACTATCTTTTCCGATTGAAGATTTACAGCCACGACATGACGAGCGATTACTTTTAGCATATTCTGCCTTATACGGCAAATCCATTTTACTGTATTTTGTAGGAAACAACAATGATGCACTATTCAAAACTATACCCGGCAACTAAACAGGCAGATCAACACTGATGTCACTTTTTACTTGTCCAAACTTGCAGACAAACCAGACAAACCCAAGGACAAATGCAGCACGCTAACCTGGCTAACCTCCACAACTATAAATTGGCGGGATTGATTGGGATTGGTAGCAATCTCAAGTGATCTCGAGCAGTGTAGCCAACTATCAAGAAAGGTTGTTATATACAGGGTAAGTTAGAAATTATTATTATTACATACTGATCTAGACAAGTTCAGTGATGTGCGTGTCAACAATGTCGACGTCAACAATTCATTCTTGACCTTATTGATGTCAGCAATGTCAACAATTTAGACATTATGAATGCACATGCGCAAGCTGTTAAACTTGGAGTGTCAATGAATAAAATGCCACCGTAGGTGGCTGCCATTTAGAAAACTTAATTTCTCTATGGCTGGTGAATTGGAAAAATGTATAACTCCGGTCGTGCACGCTATGTCGGGTACCAAGCAGTCCGCACGCCCGCCGTCCACGGTGATGCTGGTCTGGTGGCGCTGGTGGTGCAGGCCGGAAGCAGGTCCTCCATAATCCCCGTCGATGGTGATGCCCAAGGACGGCCAACGAGCCGTCACACAGAGACGACGAGGAGTTCGACGCGACGGTTCTTTTCAGAACGGTGGTGGAATTGTGTAGTGAGAAGTGTGAGAGTGTGTATGTGTTAGAATAGTGGTGTGTGGGTGTCTAGATGTGTATTGTGTGCCGTGGACTAGTGCAAAACTGTTCCGGCATTTGCCTTCACCACTGTGTTAAACTTGATTTTTTCTTTATTATTTAAATCTTAAATAGTTTATTACAATAATTTTTATTTGACTTAAAGTATGTGAGGGCAAACATGAGGCACAGGGAATTGTGAGATGCTTAAGTACGTTCAAGTCTAATGTACGTATAGAATAATTTTGATTAGAAAAAAAATAAATGCTAGGATGTTGTTCATCATGTTAGCATTTGTTTTTTCAATTAATAAAATCTTTTGCATTAAGATACCTATGTATACTAACTGTCACATTGCTAGAATTGCCCCCACCTTACAGAATCAGTTGGATCACTTCCCCTACATTTTGTCTTCCACTTCAAGAAACTCTGTCCAGAAGTAGAGGGATAAAAAACCTAACCTTAACCTTCAAAGAAATAATCTCATAAAAGATTGTATTATTTAAATGAAATCAACTTGCATATTCTGTAAGTGAATTAGTGAAATTATTGAGTGTTGGTAAGTTACATTACTTGTGAAATTTGAATATCAACTGCATATATAACCTTCGCTACAACCGCCCCGTCTACAGTTTAGCGTGCGCAGACCGAAAACCAGGAACACGAAAGATCAAAAGAACCGCTCTGAGTGATCTAACTGATTCTGTAAGGTATAAACTGTGCCCCCACATATCCGAACTAAAAATCTTAGTATGGGCCTATGGAGCTATGAGTAAACATACTTGTAATTTTACTGATTCCATGGAAATAAGAATAAATACATAGGATTTAGTTTTTGAATGCCATTTTATTTAAATAATATTTTGGTTTTTCTTTTCCATCTTTAGTTACTGTCACAGTCTTTTATAACTGAAAACCCAATTCATCAAAATTCTTATTCTTGGGCCTTTCAGCCATTTTGATTCTTGAATTGTCTTGAACATCTTATTAATGATCTTATTAGACATTTTAGCTTATTTTAGCACCTGTGTTTACAGGTTAGGTTTAACGAAAAATGTGCAGAATCCTACTTTATTTGCAAAGTTGACACATTGTTGACATTGTTGACACATTGTCGACATTGTTGACACATTGTCGACATTGTTGACATTTTTGACGTGAAAAATCAATTGTTGACACGAAAATGTCAACAATCA
Source organism: Ignelater luminosus (assembly GCA_011009095.1). Taxonomy (NCBI): domain Eukaryota; kingdom Metazoa; phylum Arthropoda; class Insecta; order Coleoptera; family Elateridae; genus Ignelater; species Ignelater luminosus. The sequence continues at coordinate 444,662 of VTPC01089915.1, read as the reverse complement.
TTGTTGACGTGTCAACGCACATCACTGGACAAGTTCGCTGGTTGCCTTCTCCTGACCAGCGTTCTGACCACATGTCACAATAATAGCTTTGTTTAGAGTGGTTATTGTTTTTAATAACTTAAAAGATAGAATGTACATATGCTTGCCAATTGTCATTTCTGAAAGATAGTTTGAAGTTCCCAAAATGTAATTTGTAATCTTTACATTTAGGAACTCTACAGCTCGACCATCCTCAGAAAAGCCCTGAGTGGCGTGTAGGGGGGAGCTACATGTTTACCAAATACATTTGCATCCAAAAATCTTCCGGCGGGAAATTTAAATAAAACTTAAACACCACCAAGAACATGTAATAGATTTAAGACAACTTTTTGTCAGTTAATGTACTCGAGTAAAATTACGCTTCTGATTGGTCGACGTTGTTTGTTATTGAAATTAGTTTGCATATTTTCCGGGGCTTTTCTGAGGTTGGTCGCGCTGTACCAATTTATTAATAATAAATGAATAAACTGAATAGATGAAAACGTGTTTTCTTAAAAACCACATACACTTAAATTACGAAGTTACATTGGATTGTGTCGGTGCCATCGATATCGAGGGCTCCGATTGTATCAATGTTTGTATACTATTGTCTATCGATTGTTTGCTCACTCTTTAAAAATGCTACATGCCCGCTATACATTTATCGTATTTGGTCACATGATTTTACCGTTAAAGGAAGTTTAACGTAGATTTGCTCAAACTCTCTTTTATGTTTGTTAAACTAGCCGTAAATTCTTCTATCTTTTACACGCTAAAGCTAACGTATATTTTTATCTCTCTTCTTTGACAAGTATGATGACACTTTAATCTAATTACGCAAAACATCAAATTGATATGAAATATTTGGTTGATATCAAAAGTTTATTTCATATAAACACTAACATTGTGGTACTTCTTGTATTAAGGCCTAGTTCAGATGGATCCGATTTCCGACGTCAGATTCGGAATTATTTGTAGCTTATGTCGGATAAAATAAAAGTCAATTCAGATCAATCCGTCGCCTTCGTTGGAATTTATCGTATTATTTATTAGGTTATTAAACTTGCATAACGTCATAGAAACTGCTTTTATTTTAAATAATTTGACCAATAAGAAAGCGTTTTGAATCATCAGATGTCGAATATAGAATAAATCTGAACAAAGTCTCTGTTTAGTACTTGCACTATAAGTTGTATTAAAAATTGTACTATTTTTATCATCACCTCTCCAAACTTTACAATAGATTCTAAACTAAGCACTTGTACCTATAAGTTTAACAAAGCTTTTTTTATCTAATTTTAGCCATAGAATCTTCCCTGTAGATTTGGCATTAATAATTTTTAGACAATTTTTGCTTGTACTCGATGCCGTAGGGTAAACTATGATCGCCGCTTGAACTATTTCTTAGACATCAAATCTGTTGTTACATTAATTTTGCAATTAACCAATTAGGTAATTGCGGTTTTTAACTTTAATCAATCAAATCAGTTAATTGCGGAAACAGATTTGATTTCTTTTGTGCAACCGGCGGTCCTCAGTGCTTATTATAAGATAAATAGAGTATACCTTAGAACGTCAAATAAACAGTAAACAGACTCTACAGTAGTATCGTTACGATCGTTACCAACCTCACCAACCTTGTAATTTACATGACAGTTTTGCTTGTATATTGCAAACATAGGTTAACCTCCTTATAAAATAATAGATAAAAATGTTTTGAATCTACCCAACAGTAGTTTCAAAGCAGATGTGTTTATAAACAGTTCATTGTAGAACCCATTACTGTACACTACATTATATTATATATATTAAAAATGACAGAAATAGTAGATAAACATGTTGAGTCGATGCTGGAAGAGCTGGAAGAAATGCAAAGAATTAAATTATATACACTGGAAGAAATCAGGTAAGCGAAGTTTATTATTTTAGTCTTTTCATCTTACAGAAGTCTTTAATTCCAGAGCAATTATGGTAAAAAGAAAGAATTTCGAACATAAGATAAATGCATCCACAAAGGAACTCAAAAGTTTCACAGATTACATAAGTTATGAACGATTGTTACTAGAAAACATTCGATTACGAAGGAGCAAACGTAATATTAATGATAAGAAAGGAAGTATAGAACATAAAATAATTAGAAGAATCAAGAATTTATATGAAATTGCATTCCAACGATTTCCTGATGATATCCCCTTATTCCTATCATTTTTAAAATTTTGCAAACGAATTAATCACATTAATGCTGCTTGTGATGTTGTTTCAAATATGTTGAAGGTAAGTAAGATTGACGTGCGAAGCATATACTAGTTCTAAAAATCTACATTATAGAGGCATTCTGATAATCCACAAATATGGCTAGTTGCTGCAAATTGGCATGCAAATGATAGAAAAGATGTAAACACAGCGATAACTACATTATTAAAAGCTGTGGCTGTACATAAAGACAACAAGACATTGTATTCAGAAATGATACAAATTGAATTATCTGAAGCTACCAATAGAAATGTATCAACAACAGAGGAAAAAGTCACACGTCAAAAGTTATGTGTTGAGAAGTTGGAAAAAATCATAAGCACAATATTTCAAAACATTAATGATTGTGGTTTTCATATTGAGATTTTGCAAATGCTGGAAAAATTTGTTTTTACCATGAAAGTACAAGAAATGATAATTGAACACTTATTAAAACACAATTCTGATGACGAGAATATATGGCATGTTTTAGCACAAAGGGAAAGAAGCGGTAAGTACTAATAGAATTTTAAGCTGTGCTGGATTATTATTGTTTTAATTCATTTCAGATTTTAATATGGAAAATGAAAGTAATCTCGAAACGATTACAACACCAAGGAGAACTCCAAAAGCACGATTGGAAGCATGTTTTGCAAAATACAAAGAAGGTCTCTCTAAAGTTTCTCCAGAAGTTAAACCAAAATTGTGGTTATTATATGTAGATTTTCTTTTTAAATTGCAAGAAGAGGGCACAGGTGCTGGAACTGTATTAAAACTGAAAACTTTGAAATCAGCATTAAATGAAATGTCAGAGGAAGGGCATCTAACTGAAAAGCATTATATATTATGGTTAAAAATTGTAGATGATGAAAATGAAACATTAGAGATTATTAAAAGAGGTGAGTAATAAAAATATTTTAAGAATTTCTTATAAGTAACACGTGAAATATTTCATGCAGGTATTAGAGCACATCCCAGTTCTGTAAATTTATGGCTCTCACGCCTTCGTTATGAAATTGAAAAGAACGACATACCATCTGAAGTGGACCAAGTATTTCAACAAAGTGCAGAAGCTTTAAAAGAAAAAGGTTTACCACTTTGGTCGGCTATTTTACGTTATCATTATTTAACATCAGATGATAAAAAAATAGAACAAATATATCAAGAAGGAATAAAACAACCACAAGAAATCTCTAACACCCTAAAACCTCAATATTTAGAATGGTTATTATTAAAGAAAGGGATTTCTGCTGCAAGGAAGGTTTACAAAATGTTATCGACAGAAAAACCAAATTGCAAAGAATTGCATACAATGATGTTAAGATTAGAATCTATGCAAATAGAATTTAATTATAAGGAGTGGACTGATGTTCATAAATTGGCTTGTAAGCAGTTTGGAGATAAAGATGTTGATGTATGGATCAATTATATTGAGTTTTATTTACGATATCACAAAAAGAATCCGAACATTAAAGAATGTGTTGAACAAATACGAAAGCAAGCAATGGAAACATTATCTAATGAATTGATATGTCTTTTCGAGACTAAGTTTGATATTGTGAGAGCATCAGCTTAAATTCAAATATATCTGTAAATTATTATTAATGTAAATTATGTAAATGTATAAATTAATATAGTTCGTTAACAGTCAAGTTGGTGTTCTTTTACAATGTTTGTTTTATTATTACTTTTAGTTTTAATTGACACCCACATATGTGAGGACAACTACAGGATTCATAGTCACTTTTTAAAAAAGTTAGTCACTTCTTGTCACCAACTATGAATGTAGTTTTTCATACTAATTTTCTTAGAAGTCAAGAATTTATTTGAATTAGGGACTGTTTCATTAACTATGGGTACATCTTCAAGCCAATACAGAAAGGAGGCTCACTACCTAAACAATAATATTTCGTCATCAAATGTCAACATCTATACATTGTATAAACAAACCGATAATCTAACCTAACATTTCTACAGGTCGTGTTGTGTAGCTGTAGAGCATCTGTGTTTTAAAATGTGATTATAAAGCAATGAATTGTCAAGTATTCAGAAAATATTTTGCAGCTCTTGATTCTGTCTATACTCCAAACCAAATAACTTTGAAACCACAACACAGGGCTCAATAGATTTTCACAAGAAAGTATCAAAAAAGTGACTAGAAATTGCAAAAAAAAATTGATTAATCGAAAAAGATTGATTTTTCTCTGCACAAAATGATTCGATTTAAGAATAAAATATGTACAACCCATTCAATTGAAATCTGTTCGGAGAATGCATGTAAATCAATGCAAAAGAAACAGATTGGTATCAAATTGATCTTTTGAATTGATTCAAATCAATTCAAAAAATCAATTTGAGGAATTTGTTTTGTTCAGTACAGTAACTGTAAATCAGTAAATCCATTTTACTTGATTCAACAAATTTATTCGAATCAATTCAATAAATTGATTTTGATCAATTTCTAGAGATAGTTAATAGATTAACTTTATTGAATTTGACCAAATAAATCTTTATCAGCTTACTTGCTTTACTAGATATCGCTTTGAAGTATCAATGAGTATCCTAATGTTATACAGGGCGTTCCAAAAAATCGTAGACAGAGTTTTTACTGTGTCACCAATCCTTTGTTGAATATGATTGCTTCCGTCACTCCGGATAGTGTAGCACAATACCCCAATAGTTTAATAGGCATACACAATGCAACGCTGCATTGGACCGATATGAGTTAAAAGCCTGAAGATAGGAAAAGATTTTTTCTGTGATTGAATTCATGGGATCATATGACATTCTAGTTGCTGTCCACATTAGATAAACAACATGTGATTCCTTGGTTCAATTTCAAACAATTTTAGTGATGAACGTGTTATATGCAACTAATGTTTATTCCCCCAAAACACGTGTTACAAATTCTGATACTTCATTTGGTGCATTTATTCATACTTTTATCTTCGTCTAACATATATCAATACACTGAGTAAGATATGTCGGAACTTGCAACACAAATTACTTACACAGGAATATTCTCGTGATTAATGGAGTGTACAAATATGATTGTAAATAAAATTGATTAACACTTTTTTAAACCAGTACACTAATTGATTTGAATAAGTTATAAAATTGATTCTGAATAAGTTATAAAATTGATTCTGAATAAATTAGAATTGATCCGAATTAATTTGAATTGATTCAGAATAGATCTGAATTGATCCAAATCGATTCGAATTTATCTGAATTGATTTTTTTTCTGAATCAATTTTCCTTTCATGAATTCTTGAATTGTCCAAGTCTACTCCCAGTATCATACATAAGTAGTCTATTAAGACAATTCAAAAACATCTCCCTCAACATACACTTACATCTCTTGTAGCTTAACACATCGATGATGGTGTGACATAAACCCCATGTCTCACTTAAATATACCGTGGGGACAGCCTGACGAAAAGGATTGTCTCACAGTAATGGTTATTTGGGATGGCGTGTACACTGCTGCTGTTATGTTATAATTGTGATCTTATGCAAAACTGTTCCACGCCATCCCAGAAACCTTTTCCTGGCCTTGGTCCACTGGATTTTATTCTATACCTGTGCGTATTTTGATAAATACGATTTTTTTCAGTTTCTCACTATTGTTATTGATAGTGTACAATTAGGACTAATACACTAGTTTTTCTTGTGCATTTTGGTATTTCTAAGCTTCTAAATGAAGTAGATAGGGTAGAAGTAAAATACATAATACATATATGTCACACCATACAAGAAATAAACATTGATTTACCAGATGGCGTGACATAAACCACATGTTTCAATTTAATTTTTGAAAATATTAGAGAAAAAAATTACAAATATGATTTTTTAAAACACAGGGACTGCAGAAAACAAATAAAAGCCGCTGTCAACGTGTTAAACAGCTTATTATCACATTTTTTTACAAAATTTATTTATTATTTCACTCTTTCTCTTTTCTTCCTTGGTCCATACATTTTTGAATTCTTTTTCCTCATTTTTGGTCAGTTCTTGAAAAATCTTAAAAATTTGAGTTTACAATGAAAGATGAAATTTACTCAGCTGTAAGTTGCAGATAAACAACAAAAGACATATTCAAGGATCAAAAACTGCATATGAAGGGAAGTGCAAGCTATGTCACTCATATTTGTTATACTAATATTGCACTCTTTTTGTTTTACCCAACAATAGATTGTCAATCGTACATTACAATTTATATTGTTAGAGCAAGGTAGATCGAAACTTTTTATTATGAACTTATGACGAATGAGCAGTAATTTTAACAATGAAACAAGATACAAATAATGCAGATAGATACTTGACTTCTACAAAAATTAGTATGAAAAATGATTGTAATTCACAAGAAAGTAAGAAAAGTGACTACATTAATTGATTAGAAACAAAAAAGTAAAAAAGTGACTGCAGTGGAACCTCCATAAGTCGAACTTTTGTAACTTGAAATTTATTGGGTCCCCTTGCACTTTGTATACTAATTGCATGTAATTTTCTGTAACTTGTACTTTCTATAACTTGAACTAATAATCGTGCCCCTTGGATTTCGAGTTATGGAGGTTCCACTGTATTTGTAAGCACTGATAATGTTATGTGCAGATACTTGATTGAACTCTAAGTGGATTTGTTATTTCGAAATCACCTTATTTGTATATTTTTCCACTATTCATATAAATGGAAACCGAAATACAAACCTTGTTTCTGTGCACTGCAGAAGATTCTATGCATCTCTTTTCTGCAATTGGATCTGTCATTTTTATTTTTGTCAATATTGAAATTTAAAAGATACATTTTAAGAGCTTTTATTGGCTTTCTACAGTATATTTTCTCAATATTCCATGTTTTGGTAGATCTTATTGATAAGATGTATACACCACATATTTTCTTTTCATATTAGATCAAGTTAGTTGAATCACACATATTCCGTCATGTAATGATCATCACTTGTCAGAGATCATTACATACTTATATTTATTAACAACTTGTAATATATACAGCTGAAATACAAACATCTTTCCATCAAAATTATCAATCCACCATGTATGAACTTTAGAATTCAAAATCGAGGCAACTTTACAAGAGAATTAAAAAACTTTTAATGTACTGTTTCAATGTGTTTGTATTTTTGTAAAAGGAATATTTAAATAAAACTAGAAAAAAAGATAATGAGGTTTTGTATTGAATATCCCTAACCTAAAACGGTGATACGAACAGTTGCTACTTACAAAGACATTAACATCTATATAATTATTTCTAGTCGATTTTTATTTATATATTTATATAATTTTTATTCTATAATGGTACATTAACGCAGACCATTTACAATGCTGCAGATAGAAATGTACATTAGACAAGATTTTTTTTTTAACAGTGGACGTAACATAATGATACGTCCAATTTTGAATGTGTGTGTGTTGTAATAATTCTTCCTGTTCACATAACATAACAAGAGGAATTAAAAAACATGTATTATACAAAAAAAAAAACAAAATGCAGCAGTGTTCTCATACACACGTACATACACATTGCACTTATCCATAACTAAAAAATACGGAATTAAATCTAACAGTCGCAAAATTTTAACAACTATAATACTTCAAACGTTGGTTTGTAAGAAATTATATGGAATATGGCACATATATAGACATTTTAATTAATATCAGAAACTAAATGTAACTTACTTGCGTACATTGTAAATGTTTGAAGTACAATAGTTGTAAAAACAAAAAAAAATGAATTTTATTTAGATTGTTATTAATTAAAAAGAAGAATTAATTATCACTTTCATGATGAATATACAAACCTGCAAAATGTGAAGTTATGAGAAGACTTTAAAAATAACAAAAAGTGATAATTAAATTTACCTTTTAATAACACCCAAATAGAATCAAAACTTATTAAATGCCGTGTCCTGAGGGATCTAAATGTAATATTAAAAATAATAAGTATCACAAGTTTACTCTTCAAGATAGAAAAAATTGAACACTACAGAGCGTACTCTGGAAAAAAACGAAAATATTGTAACAGTAATGTAGCAACTATCACCTGATTTTCAAAACACTTTTAGTTGCTCTTATGTGTTGTCACATTTCAGAAATGATCAACTTTTTATATAAGTAATATAGGTACACATTTTAAAAAATTTTAAAAAGTAGTTTCAAGATAAATGTCTAAAAAATTTTGTATTTAAAACTTTTTTCTGTTTAAAATACCTCACAAAAAGTAATAATCAACCATATAATAACAAATAAAATATCAATCTCAAAAAAAATTTTACAATAAAATCCTATTTAACATTCTTTTTTTATGTACAAAGTAATTACAATTTAACAAAACATTTATAAACTGTAATACTTAACTATTATTAAAATGTTGCGACTCATCAAATTAAGATTACATAGTTGTACCATTTGTTACTTCAGTTATTGCTGACAGTTTGTAATATGATGCAAAAATTATTATAAAACAAGATCAGACAACACAAAAATACTGTTATTTTTGTGAATAACCACAAAAAAAAATATAATTTTCAAACCTAAATATACAAATTAAAAATAATTTTATGTGGCACAAGGAACATAATTTAACTACATGAATATTTTAAGAGATGATGCGACATTAATCTTGTATATTTTGATAAGAACTATATCTAAAGTTTCAAATGGCAGTTTCGCTAGATTTTTAAAAATTATTTTTGTGCTAACATGTGATAAGTGATAAATAGGCTTATTTTCTAATGCAACTGCAGTTTACATCAATTTCTTTTGAACATTTGTTTATCTGTGGCCAGATAGTAACTTGAACTGGGTGACTCAGTGACTGCTTGAGCTTTGTTGTCATACTAAATTTTGAAATATATTAAGTTCTCCCCTTTTTTTTTGTGACATCCAATTGAGAGTAATTGATATTAATACCTATACGCATTTCATTTTTAGAATTTTCCGTTACAAATTGTATGACATTTTGTTGAAATGAGCACTTGCTTGTGCAATATTGTTGGTTTCACAGTATAGTTACAAGTATACTATTTTTCAGTTTTTCATTGTTTTATACCTAATTAAGAAATGCCTAAACAGCAAATAATGTGAAATTTTGTTTCAAGGGTGATCTTTGCATGAGTTTCAATCAAAATTTAAAATCCATTCTTCTCATGACATTTCCAGTTTAGGCACAGCACTAACAATATAAAATGTAATAAAAACATAACCTCACAGTTTTTGATATAACTTCATTTCATACATGTCAAGATAGTTGCTGCCAAATCTCCTACTTTTAATATGAGACAAAATATCATATATTAAAGGAAAAAGTTCATATCTCTTATATCTTTTGTAAAAACTCTCATTGATGGCAACGCTATAGTATTTATGGCGTGAGAAATTTGACAGCACTGTTAAATTTGAGAAATTGTAAATTGTACCGTCAGTAACTGTCACCTATTCTCTTCCTGAGTTGTTACCTTTTTTTCTCATTCTTTAGTTTTTGATTTTGCAGTTTTGTCAACACTAGTTGCATTCTTAGCGAATTGTCAGTAAGTTTTAATTATTTAGAAATTAGTATTGTACTATATAATTGACAACGTACAATTTAAATTAGGTAGCTAGTAAAATGACAAATGTAAAGAAATCTTACCATATCTGCATGCAGGGTAAGTCACAATTAGATGTAAAAAAATTAAATCTGGTTGCAATAGAGGCATAGCATTGTCATTTTGCATGTTTGTAAGAAAGATTTTTCCACATCAAACTAGGGTGGTCTTCATCAGGTATGTAATGAACTATAGTTTTTCTATAGACAGGTTATGCTCTATTCAGCTTTTTTTTTTATTTTAAGGTTAAACGGGTTAAACAACATTCAGAAAATATTTTGCATAAACCTAAAGAAAAGTTAAAACATAATTTTTTGTGCAAACAAAACAATGAACTTTAGGCAAAACAAAGGTCAAGTTAATAGCATCAGGAGTATTAGGTTTAAAAGCTGTGGAAAATGTTATTAATTTTCTAAAGGCTGGAAATTATTCTTTTATAATCCAGGTGAAGCATAAAAAATTCTTTCCTATAACAGTGCAATACTTTGATTATCAATCAGGAATAACAAATAAGATGATTAATTTTTTAAGAATCTTGATGAAAGTGCATATGGAGTATTGCAATTGCAATGCCAATTTCGGCAAAAATAACACTCTCTTTACAGCGGTAAAAGAAAAAAATAATCATATAATTAAGGTTAATAGCAAACCACACGCAGTTCATAAAGCAGTAAAACAAATGGTAGGGAATCTTGATTATGAAGTTGAAAATGTGATGCTTAACATTTATGTCCACACAGTCTAAAAGAGTTTTCTAAATCTAATGAAATAGAAAACCTAGAAATATTGTCTGTCTTTAAAACAAAGTATAAAAAAATTTTTAAAATTATGGCAGCCTCATCTGTCATATTTTAAAAGTATTAAAGACATAATCCAACTACAAAAATTACTTTTTATAAAAGATGACTAACAGCATTTCAGAAATTTATTTACTGTTCTTAGACAGCGTTTTGAAAACTTTTGAAGAAGCAATTCTTTTTAAGAAAAAAAACTACCGGTCTAGTTCTTGACATTTGCTAAGAATATTACAACCTTTTGCGACTCTCTTCAGCTGTAAGTTATACCGCCCATAAATAAAGTATTTGAATACAGACCTGAATTTTACCTAAAGCTTTTTAAGTGGGCAACATTTATGCCTCCATACTTTACAAATAAGACCCATTATTTCACTCATTTCACCCCTAATTGACTAAAGTTGTAACATTCTTAGCAGATGTGTGAACTAAATCATGGTTTACAGCATTTCTTGTACATTATTAGAGAAAATTGATGAAAGGAGTTATAGAAATTTTTGGTTTCGTCGTCAAGCAAAAACCAAGAAGCCTTGATTGCAATAAGTCCTCTGCAATTCAGAAAGATTTTGAAATGTTTCTAGGCTATATAGCAAGATGGATTTGTTCAAAAGTATCCCTAAACAAAGAACAAAGTTTTCTGATTTTGAAGAAGTTTTGAATGCTCTATCAAATGATAATTTGAATGTTGACACAGACAGACTATTTGATGAAATTGGTGTCATTGATAAAATTGTCAGAAATTCTCAAAATAAGAAATGGCATTATATTTTAAAAAAACAGAAGAATTAACAAATATTGAAAAAGTGATATCCTTCATACTGAGTATCCTATGCACAAATGCTTATTATGTGGAGCGAGTATTCTCGATAATGTTTAATAAGTGGACACTGACCAGAAATAAGACTAACAGACCATGCACTTCTAAATGAGTCACAAAAATGTGATAAATATAATAAATATTTTTTTTCATTTCATTTTTTACAATTTTTTTCTCTGTAAAATTGTTATAAGACTGAAAGGTATCTGGTTTTTCATATTTATTCAATTTTATATATAAGTTATACAGTATTATTACTATTATTATGTTATTTTGTCGAGATAAATTTCATAGTTTCCTACAGTCTCATATATTTTTATTTGCATTTTTATATATTCTTAAAAAACAATGGCAACCCCACACGTATGCAATAAACGTAATTTTAATTTCATTACATTTTTGTAAAGATTAGCAAAAAAACAATTAAATGTAATAAAACAACTGATGTTTGGTGGTTTTAGGTTCTTGACTCCCACCAATTCCTCACTAATGTTTTCACATCGGCGGCACTGCTGGTGAAGCAATGCATGTGAATTTATTTTATATGTGAGTAAGAGTAAAGTGAGAATTTTAGTAGGAGTTATTTTCAAATTCGTTGCCTAAAACTGCCCAACACTGATAAAATACATTTAATAAAAATTATAATGTGAGGTTATATTGAATTTTTAATCAGAAATTTTAATAAGAAGAAGGAAGCAAGAAAATATTCTAGAAATTAATATTTCAATTTTAATAAATAATCAATTAATTATGTTAAGGTGCATTTTAAAATATAACTGTATGCAATATTTGGTTATCTAACCTAAGTTTTCTTACAGGTTTCGTTCATATGACGTTTTCAAGTCAGCTGTGGTGGATAAATAAAGGTCATATAAAGGTTTTTACATGTTATGCACTATCGTGAGCAATTGAAAGTCAATAGTCAACTCTAGATGCGTAAATGTAAAATTAATGGTTTACCTTCAATTACTACCTTTCTTTACTCACCAAAGCAAGTTTTCATTTCATTTTAAAATAAATGCATACACCTGTATTCTGTATTCCGTTTAATGTGATCTTTTTGTGTAAAACCAAACCAGATTTTGACCATGAATCAACAATATAGTGATTCTAAAGGAATTTATCCAGAATGTCATAAACCTGTTGTGGTTTTTCTCTTTCCAAAACAGACGCCCACAAAACCAGAAAAGAATAGACAATTTTGTTTCCACCCTCTCAAAATATGAACTCAGTTTACCTGCCGTTCCTCTTTTGTACTTATGCAATTACACAAGTTTTTTAAGCAATTTCTTTAAGCAATGTGCAGAATGTAACTTTAATAAAATCTTTAATTTTTTTTATTTAATTAGAATTAGTAGTCTTTAAATTAGCTATGGAATAAATTAGAACTTCATTGCTATTGCTAGGTCAGTTCCTCTCTTAAAACTACCTTGATATACTCCCCCAAAATACATACAAGGACTATTTAAAATAGTTATAGCATATGCAATCAGTCTGTTTCAAACTTCAAAATAGTAATAAATTTTATCAGTTTATGCAATCAACAAATTTAAGAGTTTTACTAGTATGCAAACAGATTAGCAATAATTGAAGCAAATATAACTTCAAAATCTATTATTACTTGGCATGAACCAAAAAAACTATTAATGACAAAATTGTCAAACTCCCATAACCGTTAACTTAAAGAGTTGTGAATAGAATATTCAGTTCGTAAATTTTTATAGAAACAAGTTTTCCTTACAAAAATCTGTAATAAATTAAAAATGTTTTGCGATAACCTCAGTTTACTCTTTTAATAATCTATCGATCACATGTCAACACAAACATTTTAAAGAAAAAAACCACTTCATAGGTAAAATACATACTTGTTAAAGAAGACATAAGAACATTAATGTCGCAACATCAAATCATCTTTATTACCTGTAATTGTGATTTTGGCAAATGACATTTATATTACATAGTAGAAAATATTAAGTGTGGCACCAGAAAGTTTCATGAGATCACCACACACACTATTTTTTTCTTCAGCAGTCCAACAGGCTATATCGATGATGCTTATTAAGTCTATAAGCACCAATAAAAGAACCGTATGGCTGTCTTTAAGTCACAAATCCCAATGGCGTGGGCTACGTGACACTAATAATAGATCGTGTAGGGTCTTTGCCCCCACCGTCTGGCGGTTCATTTTTCACACATTGTCCCGTGAGTTGATTGACACTTAGTGGATTGTTTATATCATGAGGGTTGGTACCTACTGGATTACGCGGGGGTTGCTGGTGCAGGAGAGGCGGCGCTGGTGGCAGTTTGCACTCGAAAGCCTCATGAGGGGTGAGGGGACTTTGCAACATGTATGGACTGGCAGCACTCACAGAAGGGCTGGCCACACTCGTTGACGGACTTGGTAAAATTATGCCACCCGGACTAGTCAGACTACTGAGACCCGACAAAGCACCTGGACTGGACATTGATTGACTAAGACTTTCCCCATCCTCCTCGGGCGGTGTATGAGCATCCCCTACACTACCACAGCTGCCTAGATTGTCATCAGATTGATTTCCATCATTACCATCACCCGACTCAAGGTATCGAATGCATTTCTTCTTGCGTCTAGAAATTTTAAGATAATAGAATTAATTTGAAATAAAGCTGTTATAATTCTCTTTGAATAAACACTCAGTCACACACAACATCTATTACTATTAATCACAACCCTTGGCATGCGCACTGAAAATATAAAATGAAATTTAACAATCATGCTGTTAACAAAATATAAAATTTAAAAAGTTTGAAATGAATTTAAAGACTAGAAAAACTAACATTTTCTACTATCCATTAAAAAAATAGAAATTAAAATTGCTACACACTATAGTAAATGGGTAACAGTTTCCCTTTCCCTTCCCTAGTAGTAGGAGTAGGTATAACATGTGTTCAAAAAGTTTTTCAGACCTGAACAATTATGAATTGTAAAATATGTGTCTTTACTAATTACAGCTGCCTAGTTAATTAAGCAGTTTTTCCTCTAACCAAAAACATTAATAAGGAAGTTAATTTGTAAAACTTTTATAATAATTAATATTTTTATTGAAACTGTGTGAAATTTATAAAAATATAGAGGCTATCTATGAATAGTTCTCGACTATGGAGAATTACTACAAAATTTGACAACTAGAAAATGACAGTTAATGATATACATATGACATTTACAAAAACTAAATCGTGATTATTGTAACTAATCTGGTTACCCATTGTTACCCAATTTAATTTTTATAAATGTCTATAGGTTTGAGAGTTTCCACAGCTCTCATGGCCTGAAAAACTTTTTGAACACCCATTATCATTTCATTAAAGTTTGAAAACACAACAGCTAATACAACATGCCTGACGTCTTCATGATTGTAATAAATTTTACACCAAATTTGAGTTTTGTAAAATTCTATTTTGAAGTTACAAAAACTGTGAATTTTTAGTTAGAAATAGAATATGTGAATAATTGAAATTTATATTATAATATAGAAGAAAGAAAGATGATTTAAAAATCTGTTGCAAGGTAAAACTATATCAATTATGAAAGTAGTGCACAGTTTTTTCTGTTTTCTAAAGTCTTGATAAATCGAGTAATTTCATTGAATGATTTTAGATTTTAAAAATAATTTTTTAAATCCCTTCAGTTCGATTTTAAAACCATGCAATAAATTAAACCAAAACAACACAAATCTTCAATTGTTACAAAATAATATAACACGGCAAGCGTTGTAATAACATAAACAACAATCTATCTATTTAACATGGAACACTGCTGCTGAACTAACCGCGGGCTACTCATAAGCAGCCTACAGGTTGACGTAGGTGGGCTCCTGCGGAGATTGGGCAGAGGCGGCACTGCCTGCCGAATGTAGCAGACTGCTGTGTACCGCCGTCGAACTGCTGCCACTGTGCACGCTGCTCTCGGGGCTAAACAATCGTTATATGTACAAGGGGGCAACACACACTTGTTGTTAACACACTATTGCACCACACATACATACAAATAATATTTTAAAAAGCAATCACAGAAAGATATAATTAAAATATGTAAGAATGCATTCCTTTAAATAAAAAGAAACAAAAATCATAAAGCAAGGCATTTCTGTCATACACAAAAACAAAGTAATAAAATAACAGTAACATATAAAAAGAGATTATAAAAGAGAAAGATATAGCATTAAAGAAATAAGTGCAGGAATAATCAGAAAATGTGTCTCTAACTCAGCAGATACTCGTTTGCCAATGCCCCTTTGCAATTTAACGATTGTTGTATATTTTTTTTTAATGCAACAGCAGTGTCTAAGTGCAATAACTAACCCGGTGGGTCCTTCTCTTTGTGGGAAGACACATTTTCTGATGGCATATACAGTAAAAATCTAACCGTGTCTCCCGTTTTGCGTACATCAAATATAAAAATAACAGTCTTTCCACATAGATAAGAAACACCAATTGCGTACGAGGTTAAAACATGCCAAAAGTTAAAAAAAACTGATGCAGCAAAAGAAAACCCCCGTACACTTAATTAACAAAATAAAAACCAAATTGATTTTTATAATGCGGAACAGTGGTTTCTGTTATTTTTGAAAAATGACTTTGAAATCAATTTGGTATGGGTATCAAAAGAAATAAAATTCTAAATAAATTCATTCACTCAAAACATACTAATAATAATAATAATAATAATAATAATAATAATAATAATAATAATAATAATAACAATAATAACAATAATAATAATAATAATAATAATAATAATAAAAGGTAAATTACTAAAAAATCTCAAGTGTAGCACAAGCATTACAGATATAATGAAAAGAATATCTTACCTGCATGGTTTACACCACTGACTTTGCTGATCTAATCCATATCGTGCTCTGCATTTTTTCATATTGTTACCTATTAGAAAATACGGGTTAGCGTTCATCTTCACTTGTGAACTGTACTTATAATTACTTTTGCATGCTCTAAAGATGATTGCTATCCTACTTACTAAACACAAAAATGATACTAATATGAAAAAACTAGAAAATAACTGAGAAAACAAAGTCTAATAATCTAAAACATCTATAAGAACTTTAACTGATACTTTCATTGCCTGAAGTATTTTTTTTCTGTTTTATATTTGATAAACTAAACTTCAAACTTGATTTCTTTTTCTGATACCAACAGACCCAAAATTACACGAAGTTTAAAACTTATTTGCTTTATGATTAACATGCACGTAACTTCACATATTATTTATGTACATCAAAAAAGTGAATTTTAAAATGATTTTTAGAGTCTCAATTCGACTTATTGTTAGTATAATAACCTAATGTGTAAAAATAATTTAATCAATTTGTAATATCACTTTCAAAATATAACTAAGAGATGATAATTACTTATAAAGTGCATTAAAAAAATTAAAATACATCAGGCAATCTGTTCTATAATTTCAACATGCTTTGAAAATAGATGAATGAAAAAGCCGAACAACAAAAATTCGGCAATAATAAATCTACAAGGATGTGGGAATCACAAAACAAATGGAAATGAAGGATATATTTCATGCAAGTGTAACTACGAGCTAAGGAATTGCCCCAGTGACAGCAACGTGCATACGAGTCCCCATCACGTGTAGGGTCTGCTCTGCGCCATACATAGGTGACGGCAGAGTAGGTCCTGGCCGGCCAGCCTGCATCTTATCCCAGCCCAACATGCAAAGAAAGAATAGGTACGGCTCACAAGTTACTAGAGGGGATATCTAGTAAGTTGCGAGGGGGCCATCACCTCCGTCGGCAGGGTCTTGTTTGCGCTTCCTCTTCTTGCCACGAGAGGCATTGGCACGCGATGACCAGTCAGGATATAGCTGCATGTGCAGCTGACGTTCGCGCCTTGCCAGCTCATAGTACTTTGCTTGTTCTTCGCGGCCCAACGCGTGCCACTAAACAAAACAGAGTCAAAAGTAGTCGCGCACCGGCAGGCACCAAGAAGCCGCGGCGCGCCATAATGCACCTGCCACTGCTAGCCTGGCCGACCCAACCATCCCTTAGATGCACGACACGTATGCACGTCAGCAGCAGCTCTTCCCCAGCACCCGGGCAAACTACACAGCCAGAGCAAGTTACGTTAGTGTTAGCCATGCATGTGTAGTTAGTTCCGGGGCATTCAGTTAGAATACAGAGCACGTGCAGGCCTCTGTATAATAAGAGAGGCGTCCACGTGCTCTGCAGTGTGGTTAGGGTGCGCGAACGAGTACCTCCCGACTCGACAGTCGTGCGTTCTTTCTTTCGTTTCTTCTTCTTGGTGCCGTAACCGTAATTGTCCCGCGCGCTCCAGCCCGGGTACAGCTGCATGTGCAGTTGGCGCTCCTGCCGCGCCTTCTCGTAATACTTGGCCTGCTCTTCGCGGCTCAGTGAGTGCCACTATACAATCACACAGTTTTTACATTCACTCCTAAATTATTCGATAAAATTATTATCACTAGAATAGTATTATACAATTATCACATCTTTTGGGTATTTTATTTCAGAATAGTGATGCATGTATTTCAAAGAAGATAAAAACGTTTCTTTATGAAAAATCTTAATAGATGCAAGTATTATTTGAGCATATTATAGATTTGGTAACAACAATCTCAAAATAATGCAATATTTAAAAACACTTGTATCTACTGGAAGAGTCTTTTTTAAGAAAAGTGTGTTCTGTCTTCTTCAAGATAGAACGTAAATAGATATTGAGTTCCATGTTTGGAAATACGCTTCATATTCTTTAAGATACACTGTATCATATCATTTTCTAAATGTCACACATTAAAATTGACTTAGATTTTTATCTATTTTGTTGCTGATTAGAACATTTGACGTAACTATCAGAGATAATTTCAGAGGCAATTTTACTTTTTGATTTTAGTTTTATTAATATTTGAACAAAATCTGCATAAAACAAGAAAATCTAAGTAGTCTCATATGTTACAGAAATCGTAAATTTATTGATTAGATATCAATGTAAAGAAGATTTTGCAGAAAGTGGACCACATCAAAGTTTTTTGTTGTTAAGCAGACTGAGAAGAAATTGATAATCAATAAGCATATATATACAAAAGAAGGTTGGCCAGCATGTAGATATTGTTATGTATAGCCAAATGCAATCTGGAATGATGAGTCATACACTACTACTTTTTTTTTGTTTTTACTCCAGACAGTCATCTTTGGTAATTGTGTGATGATACTGTCTTTATAGGTTTGTTCATTTGTAATCCACTATAAGTTGCACATTGTACAGAATGGTGTTGGTGATGTGATTTCATCAAACAAGTCAGTGTACATCAAAGCGCTTCCACTTTGAGAAGACAAATGAATACCCTCTCATGTTATTATAAATGTAACCATTAAGTAAGACATGTTCTCTGTTTTAAAAATCAAAATCATCATTCAAAATAGATTATGAATTCTACATTATTTTGTGCACTAACTTGCTCAATGTAAATTCGTGCAGAATAGTGAACAAACTTTATAATTTAAGGTTATGTGATTATTAGAATTTAAGACACAATGCATTAGAATGCAATTCATATTAAAAGAAACAATAAGTAGTAGCCTATGACTTATCTTTTGTAAAGATATGTAGTAAGTAGACCACCTCCATGTTTATGATCATAAAGGTTAGGTGTACTTGCTTAAGTGCAATATCGCAGACTAGTTCTGTCAATTTGAAAAGTGAAAGTAACTCGAGCAAGCTTCACCATGGAAGATATCCAAGATTATACTATAGCAAGAAATAGACCTTTATTCCTTCTAAATGCAAAATAGAAAAAGGAAAGTAAATGATTAATAGCCAATGAAGACATAGTAGATACACATAAGCTGACATTAAGACGTGTCTAGAGGTATTAACCAAGCAGGGCAAATTAATAAACAATATATTGCAAGATCAAGAAAATTTGACTTCTAGGTAGGCTGCAAACAATATAATATATGGTATAGTTTATAGCTTACACAATTAGATACCATACCAACGTTAAGTTATAATAAGATTTTCAAGTCAACATTTTTAAATTGTACTCCATTGCATAGAAATGGCAGTATGTGATAGCTGACAAGGTAATTGAAGTTACAGTGCAGAGAAATACGCAGGGTGTATTTAACATGGTGCATAATATGTAAAACTGTATTAGTTAGTGGAGGCAGTGTGAATCATCAAAATAGAGGCATGTCGCCATAGGTGTATCACAAACAAAACAAGACAGAAGAACAAAATGATTTGCAAAATGAACTGAACCGAACAGTTTTGTTTTCTGCACTAGTCACACTACCTTCTCTAACTGATATATTTTTACATATTATTGTATTTAACTTTTTTGATTCAGGTTTTGATGAAGGTTGTGTACCATGCTTGTCACAGCAATAGCTGTCATTCTGTCACTTTTATGCAATACAGTCCTGATGTTTTAGACAGTAAATTCCATAACAAATGAAAGAACCTTGGTTTGATGTTGATAACTGATATGGTACAACTTTTATTTTCATAGCTTACCTAGAAATTTTTTTAAATTTTGGCATAAGATTATCGGGATGCTCTTGGAGAAAAAAGCTATTAAACAAACACCATTGAATTGGAAGACCTATAAGAAGATGGTTAGATAGTAGGGAAAGCATCGGATACCCAGCTCAACTTATGAAATTATCTAGTTAAGAGTTAGTTATGAAGTAAACCATGATTCTTGGTGCAGCTGTACAGGTAGGTCTTTTCTGCAATAATTTGTCAATGCTAATATCATAGAAGAATATCAAGTGTCTGACAATGAGATCACCTTGGATGACAAGAATTTCATTTAAATGTTATTTATTGTTTTTTTTCCAAGCTTTAATGAATGACCTGACAAATATTGCAAATGCAAATGCACAATAAATGGTTTCCTTAATCAAGATAGTAACAGTTTATACGAGATGGATTTAAACATAAATCTGAAATAGTTCAGTTAATGTTTACAGAACTGAAATCTAAAAATTCTCCCCATTCAACATTTAAGAGCGAGTAATTAGGTATAATCAGTAAGTATGGTTAGAGAACTATATTGAGTTTTTCAAGATTTGTCCCCATTAGACAGTAACATTCTGTGTTCCAAAAAAATTTCAAGAACTACAAATCATCCTAGGATCTTAGATAAATCTATATTTCAGTTAATGAAGTTTGATACAAAGATTTTTCTTCTGAATCAGTTCTTTAAATGCTTATGGTGGCTCAAAAATAATATCAGACTACAATAATATTTTTCTTGGTAGTTTTTAAATTGTTCAAACAAAAGTAACATAATGATTAATCCACCAAAAGAAACTGCACATGATCTTGGGGTTGTTTCACAACTTTTTTATTATCAAAAATAAAAATTTTGAGAGATAAACCCAAGATACTGCAAATAAGTATTTAATATATTTTGGATTTTGAATGGATACTGAAATACTTGAAATACATTGCTGATAGATTTTCTTTTATACGAGTTGATTGAGCCACAGAAGCCAAATTTGCCCACCCTTGATTTATTAAGTCTGTTATACTACCCTAGGGTCAACCAGAAAATAATTGACAATATACAAATTTTGGCCAATATCACAGTTATTTATAAATATCAAAGAAAATTCTCTCTTGAACCACTATGTGTTATACAGAATATTCCAGAATAAAACAGCAGACTAAATTAAAAAGATCTTTATAACAGAACATGTTAATTTTGATACGTTTAAATTTCTTAGTGATCCGATGCCCCGAAAGGGCATAAGGAATTAATGGGAAAAAAAGAAAGAAATTTCTTAGTGAATATTGACAGTTAACATTATAGATTATAGAGCGCTAAAGTTATTCTGTTCAATTTTATTAATTTATTTATTTTCGACTTTTCATCCGATATTTTAGTTTCCCAACTTTCTCTATCAAAATAATGGCAACTAAAACTAAATTTCAATTATAGCAGATTATTCATAAAAAAGAAAACTTTGTTTTCAATAAAAAGATAAAGGAACTTGTTCAATAACGTTGAACAATAGAAAAAATTATTCAAATGCAATATAGCAAAACCCCCCCATAAGGTAATAATCTGTATAAAGTGTCATTTTACATGTACATTTCCAAACCAACAAGAAAAAAGCCAAACACAATTTTTTTACTTGAAAGTGTTCAGGGACGAACTGGGCTGGGGTGTTTTTGGGCCTTTTAGATAACAAAAAATATTTTTGTTGTTGCATCGAGCGATCCAAAGAAAATTTCAAAGTAGCTTAAGAAAAAAATTATGCATGCCTAATATAAGAAACTACCTGGTGCAACATGATATGTACTAATAATATGACATATGCAAATAGAGGCTTGCTTCAATATCAGACACACCTTTATAAATACAATGTGTTCAGCGAGGAATGGGATGTTTTGGGAACGAATGCAGATTTTGAAATTCTGAAAACTTAGTTATAAATGTAAGGTAGGGGCACATATTTTGTGATAAAAAGTTTTTAAATTAACTGCGTCACCGTCAGGTGGCGCTACCTAACTTAATGTTTTTAAATGGAATATCCTACTTTTTATTCGATTTTTGGAACTTGCAACATATTTGTGATAACTTTCCTTATAACTGCTACCGACCTATCTGGTTTACTTTTTGGGAAAATAATAATTTTTATAAATTTAACACAAAGATGTAAAAGATTGTATTCTGTAGAGATAATATGCAAATTCTACTACATTTCTGGAAGGGGTATACACTTTATAAATGTGCCCAAAGAAAGTAGTCTTAAAGGAGTTAAATCCGGAGAACAAGCTGGCCATCTTATAGAATCATTAGTACCTATCCATTGTCTCAGAAATACCCTGTTCAGATGGTCTCTTACTATGTTACTGTTATGAGCAGGCGCACCGTTTTGTTGAAAATACCTTAGCTGTCTCAAATTTAAATTAATATTAGCAAAAGAGGTAGCTGATGTATTAGGGTATTTCCGAGACGATGGATAGGTACTAATGGTTCTATAAGATGGCCAGCTCCACAAATGTAGAAGAATTTGCTCATTATCTCTACAGAATACAATTTTTTACATCTTTGTGTTAAATTTATAAAAATTATTATTTTCCCAGAAAGTAAAACAGATAGGTTGGTAGCAGTTATAAGGAAAGTTGCCACAGATATGTTGCAAATTCCAAAAATCAAATAAAAAGTAGGGCATTCCATTTAAAAAAATTAAGTTAAGTAGCGCCACCTGACGGTGACGCATTTAATTTAAAAACTTTCTATCACAAAATATACGCCCCTACCTTACATTTATAATAAAGTTTTCAGAATTTTAAAATCTGCATTTGTTCTCGAGATATTGTGCTGTCCCATTCCTCGCTGAACACACTGTATATTTGTCTGTCATAGCACACTTTTATTGAAATTTCTTTTGATCACAAGCATCATAATGTTAAAATTTTTGGGCCCTAGGATAAGCCTTAGCATCCTAGCAAATGCATCTCAGCCCACCTCTGGAAGCACCCTAATTTTAATATTCTGATTGGCTTGTTCCAAACAAAACAAATTTGGTCTACTTATGAAGTCAGAAAAAGAATTTTTGCATGGTGTGACAGGTCTACATGTAGTGCTCCTCAATAAAAAAAAATGAATTATAGAAAGTTATTTTGTTTTTGTTTTCACTGCAGTTAAAGTAAATATTTTTATAAAATAGGAAGATCTTTTAAAAAGCATCATTATATACAAGTTATTAAATCCACCAATCTTACAAAAATTATTTTTCAGCAGATACTCAATATTAATCATAAAAAAATTCTTATTTTGCTTTTATATAGTTTTTATTGCTGATAAAATTAAAGGTTAAGTATAATTCTAATAAGAATACATTGTTGCTTAAGAATAGAACTATTCCATGTCCAGAATTTTCTATTTTTTTACAATACAAACATATGTAGCACATTAAATAAAAAAAATTGAAAATCCTGAACACAGAATAGCTCTGCTCTCAAGCAACGACATGTTTATTTCAGTGTCTGTCTTGTAAATGTGTCTTTGAAAGATTTTACTAAATCTAGTCAATTTTAATGTGTATTAAGTGGGTAAACTCCAGTCAATATGTCTGTTTATAAAAATGTTAAAACCACAGGGAAAATTATTAAACGACAGTGGACTTCCATAAGGACTGGCGGGATTCTTGACTGGCCATCCAGTAATAAATAATAAACAATAAGTAAAAATAAAGGGCAGTATTATACTTGTTCAGTAGACCAATTAATAAATGTCAACGAATATTCAAATGCATAACGCAGCTGACTTATTGCCTAGTACTTATGGAGATCCACTCTCGTAAGTATCAGCCATGATACAAAAACTGCTTGATTAGTTTTTGTTTTACAGTATTAGATTGATTCTTTTAGAATAATATTGCAAAAGTTGCAGTTACAGTGAAGAAGATTTCTGAATATCAAGCTTCATACATAATACAGGATTACAAGATGTTTCAGTTTTCAGCAACAATTTAAGTTAAAGAATGTTAGCTACTTTTAATAATGAATAATAAAGTCTGTTATTATTATTATTAGATGACATCATTTGATATGACCATTCCCATCCATTACCTTTGTTTTTCCTTCAGAATTGGAAATCAACCATGAGAACAATGTAGGTTATATCAGTATATTGAGTTCTTGTTTAATTCCTTTTCATTTTTTTTTCCTTTAGAAATTTTATGCAAGATTTACAAATACTTTTTCTTTAATAACAAAATGAAATGATTTATTTTCAAATGTTTAGCTTAAATTTTAAATTGTAATTTTTCAAATTCAAAAATGTACTGCCAAAAGTGCTAAGTATTCTTAAGTATTCTTGTGTTCATTCTTTGTCTAGGTAACCTTGGACATATCAAATGACATCTCACACAATGGTCATTTTGAACTTTAGTACTTGTTTCTTGTAAAATTATCATCAAAATAATGATTTAACAGATTTGTAAGACTTACTTTGTTCTTAATCAGGATTTTTCAAAAATCTTTTTATCTTTATCTTTAAGCTTAAAGATAGGACTGTAGTTTGCATTTTGCATACAGTACAATATGAAAAACAAGGCTAAGGTTGTTACAGATACTGAACTGCAAGCAAAGTGTTAAACAAATTAAAACAAAAAATGTCAGTATTTTTAAAATCTGTAAGAGGCTTGATTTTAACACTATTATCATTATTATTATTTAAAAAAAAACAGGATTACTGTAGCTGCTCAGGGAACTTAACAATAGTCTTCATTTAAATCAACCATAGCAACAAGAAGAAAATGGAACACACTATCATGATAAAAAATAGCAAAGCAAGTTTTTGCTTCTGTGGCTGATAAAATTAATTTATTTTTTTTGCATTATATTCTTGATGTGATGTCATGTATTTGTTTATTAATAAAATCTTAATTTTATTATTAATATTGACATACTTCAATAATAATGTTTCCTTGTTAATTTACTTTTAAACAAGTTTAGGTTAAATAAATAAAACTAAATTTCATTTTTCCAATTAAATATAAGTGGAACACTATAACAATAATAATAATAAAATTATATTGTATACATACATACAACCACACACACTTACATTCGTAGTCAAACATTTACTGTTTGTAAATAATTGACAAACATCAAAATGTATTAATAAGAAGTTGTTCTTACCCGTCGTCCTAAAATTTGATTGATTGCGGCACTTTCTTTTAGGGTACATTCGGCTACTACCTTTGCACGCATCTCCTTCATGTACAACATAAACGCGTTCAGGGGTTTTTTAATATGAGGCTTCTTTTTCTCACCAGCATTTGTACCATCTTGATTATTTTTATTATCACCAACATTATTTTTTTGATCAATTTGTGCTCTGAAAATAAAAACAATATCCAAATAGAAATCACAGTTTAAAGTAATTGTAAATAAATAACACGAGCTAATTTTATTCATATTTTTTTTATACAAAAATTTAAATATTCCAAAATAATTTGTACAATGGAAGTCAATGTCCTTCGTTCTGTTATTAGAAGGTGGGTTGGTTGCTGTAAGAGAATGGAAGCTGTTTTAGGATAACCATACTTTTTGCAGTGTGGTGCAGTTATAGAAGATTGCAATTTATCCTGAAGTATATAAAAACATTAGTTGGTTTTAAATATTAAACTTGACAATTATTCTAACATTTTTTTGTTAGACTTTAGAGCAAGCTTACACTAATGTATTCAAAGCAAGTTAATTTTATGCTTTCACTATGAAATATGAATATTTCCATCATTGAATCATAAATCACATCTATTAAATGATGAATTATTAATAATGATAAGCAATGAATAACTCAATTATAATCTCATATGAATTGCATTAATTCTGGACATCATCACAGCATTTCAAGATCATTGAATAAATGACAACCATCCTAGCACACTTCCATTCAATTAAAAGAAAAAAAGAGATGGAAAATTGCATCACAAAGAAGAAAGTCAGAGATGAAGAAAAATAACAAACTAAATAAAGCAAGCTTCGTGTCAAATAACTGGCAAATGAAGGTTGGAATGCATATTTTTAAGCATGAATGTAAAAGAAAAAAATTACACAGTCATTATTTTTAATAAAACAAATGCTCTTCTTAAATTCTAAAAATATTTTTTTGACAGAATTATTAATGAATTTTTTTACTATGAAGATATAAAAAAAAGTGAATTGGAAGTTTGATTTACTTTGCGACAAAATTAAAACTTAAAATTTCTATGTTATGCAACCCATTTAGCTAATACTAGTTTAACGGGTTGCATATACACAATTAAACGTATCTATTTTTACCCATCTATGGTTGTAAAGCCAACGTTGATTCCATTTTTGGTGGGTGACTCATAACATTCTTTAGACATCTCGTTTTTTATCAGCGTGTCGAGGTTTAACGCAGATCTGTCATCTTTTGGAACTTTTTTATCCAAGAGATTATTCAAAATGCTATTATTATTTGACTGTTGTTGTTGTAAGGATGAATACGTCAGATTTCCAGTAAACATGGAATTCATATACCAAGCAGTAAGAAACTTATGCTCAGCTAAATAGTTTATCATGGAATAAATATTTTCCGGCGCGACAAGATTTTTGTTATTAAAATTTTCGTACAGATCGTTTGCTTTGTATACTGTATTCATTATGTTTGTTTTCAGTTCTTGTTCTTTAACGTTATCCATAAATGATTTCTTATTATAATTATTTTTTATTTCGTTTACGCATTTATGCAAAAATTTTTCTTCTTGATTGGAGGAATTTAACTTCTCGTTGTTATAATTTAGTTTATCGAATTTGTTAAGTTCAATTGATAAATCGTTGCGTTTCTTAAGCGATAAGTCTTGTGGAAATTCGTCATATTTTTCAGAATTGAAGGCACTATTATAAGAAGAAAACTCGTTATTATCGTTCTTTCCTTTACTATTATTATTTGTAGTTTTTAAATTCTGATTGGTGTCCACTATAGAGGACGGAGCTACGATTGCCACCGGTTTTTTCTTTATTGTTAGATTCAGGGGCTCATCCGAACCATCCATCGTTATTTAACAATTACGAAAAATTAACAATAGTAATTAATGTTTCCGATGTTTACTCATTTAATTATGAACATTTCACTTATATGCTCGAGATAAATGGAGACGCGCGTCGGGTGTTAAGCATCAAAGCTGTCACACTCAAATCACGAAACAGATTCAACAAGTTTTTTATTCCCCGTTTATCACGGAAAATCAATATGAATGGCTGTGCCCGTCCTTTGTTATCCTAGGAGAGAAACAGACAGAAGACACGTGGTTCGTATAAACAAATGCACCACCAGGAAGCGGAATACAACACGCACTTTGGAGTAGACGAGCGTAACGGACCAGACGCTTTTTTAAGGAAAATTGCGGATGGCTCGGAAAAGCTGCCAGACAGGTGGAAAGCGGCACAGTTATGACCGATCACGGCGGCGTTGGGCGCACATATCGAAATGTTGAAATGGATAGTGCAAGTGTCTGTTTTGATTGCAGTGCGATAGAGACGGAAATACGAAGAAACGTTTGTGCAACTCTTGATGAACATGTTTGTCTTCATGGGCGCCAACAATGACAGGAATGATAAGGCATCAATGTTTACTTTCGTAATGAA
Organism: Ignelater luminosus; assembly: GCA_011009095.1. Taxonomy (NCBI): domain Eukaryota; kingdom Metazoa; phylum Arthropoda; class Insecta; order Coleoptera; family Elateridae; genus Ignelater; species Ignelater luminosus. The sequence goes on along the minus strand of VTPC01089915.1, from coordinate 417,037 downwards.
TTTCAGAATAATTGTATGCACCTTTCTAATATATCTATTCTCATATTTGCTAGAATTTATCTGAGTTTATATTCATAAAAATTCTGCGATAAATAAAACAGAAATAATTAGTGAACTGAATGGATGCAACTGAAGGAATGAATTTAAAGGTATCTCAATAATAAGATTGAATAAGACTGAATTCAAAAAGAGAAACGATCAAAGAAATTTCATTTATAAATGTTCAAATATTACCGATCGAATTCATGAAATACTTACATTATATGCACAAAACCTCAATAACGATACGCCTCTGATTCGCCTGCAAGCGCATCTCGTTCATTACCTGACGACGACGTTCTAATGGAGATTTTCCCAAAGCTACCAAAAATATGGTCTCTTAGCAAATGTAATAATGTTGCTACCTTCAACATCAACATTTATGTTATTTTCTTTCCCCATTCTTAAAACAAATGCTTGTAAAAATGGAGTACTAACATAAAATGACATGTCATCAAAAATTTTTCATATTAAAATTCTTAAAATTCATCCTTTAAATGGATTTATTAAGCCTTGAGAATTTAAAATAATATTCTCCTTGTTTCTCCTCCTTAATGGATCCTAAATTTAGTTTTCTGGGCCATAATCTTCGAGAAACGACATATGTATATATGGGTCGTATTAAAATTATAAGTAGGACTAAATAGGAGTAATAAAAAATGCATGTCATTACAAGCTTAGAATTACATCAAAGGGAATTATTGATTAGGTGTACAAAGCGGGGCCGACCGTAGCCTGGTTGGAAAACAGCAAGAGGAGAGAACCAGTTTGTAGGAGTAGTTAGGGGAAAAGATCCCTGCAACACGCGGGAAAACACAGAACGACGGTAGGAAAAATATAGGAAATCTATGTGTACGAATCACCCTCGCCGTTACACAGATGGAGTTTGCTTTATTATAGTGCTGATGTTTATGTGGAATATACCGATAGAGAAAATCTGATTAGTGGATGATCTCGATAAATTTATATAGAATTTATATCTTTTTGTATAAAAAGCTCTTTTAATTTGGATTTTGAGAAAAAATTCTTGGAAATTTATAAAATCGATTACATTACATTACATAACTGGATAAGAAAATAATTCTAAAGAATTCATTAAAATCAACTCATTTTCATGATTATTGCCAAGACAGTTTTATTATAGAGAGGAAATATAATGAACAGTATAGGAATTAATAGTAAATATTGTGGTACACCTTGCATATAATTTTAATCAAAACTATTCTTCATTATTTATTTATTGGTCCTTTTAATAACTTCGTAGTTAGCTAGAAAAAAATATTACCGTCTTGGTGAGGGTTGTTTATCTTGGGACAAATTATTACTTGACTTTTTTTGACACAAATACAATCTAACCTCAAACTTTTATGCCATGGAACGAACAGTTTATGATAATAATTTGTAAGAACTCCAAGGTAAGTGATAAAATAAAGATCTTACACATTCCTCATTCAAGAACTTACCAGTCATGTAGAGGTGGACTTTTAAATTATTATGATCTATTTTTTAGAAGATCCTGTTGATTTTCTTTACTTATTTATTTATCAAATAGGAATCTAACACAAAATTTGAAATTTAAATTCTTTCCTAAGAATATATTGTGCATGTCTCGTTTGGTAAACTCTATAATTATCAAAAAATTAGGAGGATACATTTACGAAAAGCAATTATAATCTATAGCTATGTTATGGTACACTTTGTATCAACAGAACCTGTTGCCTAAAATTGCTGTAATCAAATCAAACACCTATCTTCTTACAAAGGCTTTCTGATTCTAAATTTTTTTCTGGGCATCTGACTTGGTCAGTAGATAGCAGTGATGACACTCTTGAGTTCAATATTGTTCGAAGAACACTAAGAACTATTGGAAAATCTCTCGCGTCCCGTCTTTTTTGAGACATTCTAAGTAATAAGTAGTGAAATTAGAAAACTGGTACATATACCGGCTATTTTTAATGCATAAACAGATCTGTATGGATTGTTCCTAATATAAGTATAAATCAAATAGGTCTTGTGCTGGTTAAGAAAAGCACGCAACAATTAAACAAAGTCAAATTTGAAATTGCCTCAAATGATACAAACTACACAATAGAGACAAAATCAAAGAAAATTAAGTTTGAAAACCGAAACTTTTGGCATGGTAACATCTGTATTCTACTATTATATCATACTTGCTTTGCTCCTACATTTCCATCAGCATTAGTAAGTCTGCAATAGAATTTCTTTGTTTGTCCCGTAATAAATACAGTAAGAATCATAATTACAAATGTGTTAATTGAAAATATACAAACACACAGCCAACAACATTCCTTCCAACTTCTAACAGACGCATTTAAATAGTATGTGCTTATTTTAGTGGCCTACTACATATTTATGCGAACCCTTCCATCACTTTCTACATGTAATCACGTACATAGGTTCGTATGCGAATGTGAACAAAGAATGTCGTCAAGTCTTGCACGCTACGAGTGGTAATTACGAATTCGCGAGAGTCGCGCTCTGCTAACGCGTCATCTCTGCATATAATCAATACCACCAGGTCACATGCATCTCAAGTACCTTGTATGTATATGCGTATGTATTATATACTGCCATTATGATCACATTTTTTACGCAGCAATATCGAATAATGATGACCAAAATATCCTTTTTCTCATTAATTTGATGTATGAAAGCTCCTTGAACTTTTCGTTAATTTCAAGTGTTGTATTTCATCAGCAACGAAAACACTTCCAATCTAAGGTTTGAATTTATTATACACGTTAGCGATTTCGTGTCAATTGAAATATGAAAACGCCACGGCTAGAGAACAAACATTCCCAGAAATGAAAACCAAACAAGAACTCAGAAGGGCGCGGCGTCGTTGGCAACCCTTCTGGTCCGCGGCTGCGAAAGAGGGTTGCCTGGGCAACGACTGACCAATGGCCGGTCGTCCGATAACCAATCTTGGATCTCATTCCTCGCATGGCTGCTTCGAATCAGATTATTCACGATTGCAATTAGCGAACCCCATTAAGATGCAAAGAGGGCCGCATCTGCGGTGGCGGTGACAACATTGACGACGGATGAGAGAATATTGTAATACGAAAGCGTGCGCTATGGATAGATAAGATAGATTCATACTGCGTGTATATAATACTCACCTAGCATACCTATGGTTGAGATCGGGCAATTCCTGTTTGGGGCCGGGGGTTACGATGGCCGGATGGGATCCCAGATGGGGCCCATGGGGCGACAAACCCGGATGCGGTGGGATCAGACTCGTCGGTGAGAACCTGTAAAGGTCCGTGGGTAGACTCGACGTCGAGATCGGTAACGTTGTAGGGTACGGACTTCTAAAACCTGCACTCGGAGACAAGGGGTACATACTTGGGGTGTGCCTGAAAAATTATAGTTAAGAATTAAAATTAGAACCCTGGAAGATTTCTAATAAATCCTTTATACAGAAAAACTAAATTTAACAAAAACTTCCATTTGGTTGATATACGAAACGTAATTACTATTGTTGCTATCCAGACAAATTTGATTATTTGCGGGAAAAAAACTATAAATTATAAAAAAGATGTTAATCTTCTCAGCGTTATTCGAAACTAATTCTCTTAGGTTATTTATTATCGAGAATTATACTAAAAAGCAGCAACATCTTTGCCAGATTGATTTTCAAATTTTATTTATTAATTGATGGTGGTAACTGAAACAAAAAAGAGAAAAACAACGAAAACTTGAAACATATGTCCTAGCCCTAGAAAGTAGGATTGTTCCAAATAAAACATATATTCGGGGAAAAACAATACCTCTTAACTAATTGTGATTATATCAAAGCAAATTATAACGAACAGAATTCTTCATGTGCATAAACTAGCTTGAAACTCGATCAAACTAGAATATAGTGTAGGTGTAAAACAAAACAAAACTAGAGATATTTGGTGTTCATACAGCTAACGCATTTACTTTGGGCGGTTTTGTTAGTTCTCACAATAGTAATTCAAAACAAACATTACTGAAATATATCATTTATGAGAATTGCATGGGAAGATCAAAGAAACTATTTAAACTTAAACTGTTGCGAGGGATCATAAAATTCTTTTCCCTCTTGGATAAAAAAAAGACGAACTGTTTGATCATTGTGATTTTGCAAACGTAACTATTATGTCAGCTGAAATAAAATGTATATTTCAATAACTTACCATGAGGCCGCCACCTGTGACATATCGGGGCTAAGCATTGGGTACGGATACTGTCCGGCCGAGAAGGGGTACATGGGAGGCCTGGTAAGACCTGCAAAAACAAACATTTTATGATTTCAAGATCAAGATTAACACCATTGCACGGTTACAACTCTAGAATGTTCCAAATATGTCTAAATTAAACATTAATGCATTTAAGAACTATTTGTGCTGCCCACCCCAGCGGTTCAAATACACTAATCAGGCTTTACTGAAAGTAACTAGTAAGTAATTAAGGAATGCAAAACTTTTTTTGAACAAACATACTTTATGGTGCATCAGGCTGTTAAAAACTATTATACATGATGGACATGGTAGTGGTGACATCCAAGCAAGAAAGCACACCATTATTTCCGAAACGGTTTAAGATACAACACTAGAATTTGGAATATTCAAATGAAACTTTATGTCGCATGTTTTGTATTAGCTACCATTTCTTAAACTACAATCTCTGAAAAGTTTAGACAATAAGCAATAAATCCATGCCTGAAACTTTTCTAGATAATAATTAACCAATTTTCAGTACCACGTTGGTTTTCATCAAGGCATCCATAAGACAATAAAACGCGCCAAAAACTATTTGCCGCTGGAATAAACCAATGATAATGTTGTTTAGGTGCGTTTTATTGTTTTATGAACGTCTCAGCCTACTAGTCCGGTCAGATCTTGATATTGTATCTCAAAACCGTTTAGAAAATACAGTCGTATTTACTTATTTTTCTGCGACCCTCTATGAAAACAGTAATAGATTACAATATTCATTCTTCTAGTCAAATCTAATATCTTTTTAATTAGCGACTTCAATCAAAAACAACCCTGCGTATCAAGTTTATGAATGACTTCCCTTTTCATTCTCGTCTTAAAACATAGCAACTCAGCATAACAGGTGTGTGGTTGTCTTTTTGTTTCGCTACGACGATGGACTATAGATGCGATTTTTTCTAATAAACCTCCTACTTGATTTTGATACCATTTTCAAGATAATATCTAAAAATAAAAGTTTTCAAGTCTGGACCACCAAAATAAGGGCAGAATCAAAGATGAATAAAGGTATGTTTATAAAACTACCAATCGTTATCAAATTCCGCTACTCCAAAAATTTTATATTCTTATGCTATATTCCCAAAAATACAAACTGCATAAAAAATATTTTTGGAAAAACACCAAAACAATTTTCAAACCTTCTAATAGATAAAGACAGTTTTTAGTTTTTTCATTCTGAGGTGTCTGGTAAGTATCGGCTCTTTTGTTGCGCGATAAAGTCAGATTTGCATCTTCAATGTCAGCTCTACCAGGCGCCTCCAATTTGAAAGTACTCAACTTTTAATCGAAGACCGACATGAATACAAACCTCTATATTAACCCAGTCGCAGAGAGAAATATTCAGCCTGAATACAGACAACTGAGTTTTTGCTTTGAAAAAGTTTCCTTCAAGTCCAAACCTGAAATGTTCAAGTTTCAAATAGAAACAGATACCTTACGAAGATAGAAATCTACGAAAATTACTCTTCCTGAAAGATTCTCACAATGTACAGTGTTTACAAAAATAACTAACTTATTAGTGTCTGTGTCACTACAACACAGCTTCATTCAATTTCTTCAGAAGGAAGAATCAGCTTACAAATCTCAATAATCATAAATATTTAAGAAGAAAATGTTAGGAAATTCTTTTGTACATTTCAATGCAAATCAAGATTGTTATCATTGTTAAATTTTATTCATTGCTAAAGAAAAACACTTTGTATGTATATAATCGCCTAGGTCAGTGTTCCCCACTCGGTGTGCCGTTAGATGGTATTAGGTATGCTATGAAGCTGTTACCTCAAGTATAGCGATTAAGAAGTAGTGGATACTGTCAGGGTAGGCAGTTCATTCCATCTTTTACATGCGCGATATCAAGATCAAATCTGAGCAACTGAACCTTATCTTCGAAGCACCAAAATTTTCTTCAACATCCTTTCCAAAATACTTTAGAAGTCATTGTCGACAAATCTTCCAAGTGAGTATTAGGAACTAGAAGTCCAAATTCTGGGCAATTCTACGATACTACCTTAACCTTTAAGGTAGCAAGATTTTGTTCACCAGCCTTTCCCAAAGGAAAAATCAAAACTGATAAAAAGCAAGTCATTGTTGACAAATGTTCAAATCAAGCACGTTCTTATTGAGCTGAGGTTTTCAATGTTAAACGACACCTTACAAAATCTTAGCAAATGTACACCAACTTTTCGGGCAGCAGAATTTTGTTCAACATCATTTTCCAAAAGAAGAGCCAGAACTGATCAATAACCAAAGCTATTCAAGTCAGTGGCGACAAGTGTCCAAACTGAACATTTCCTAATTAGGTAAAAGTCTGAATGTTAAGCAAAAGGAAAGAAGTGTAAGGTCACCACTCAATTAGCATTAGGAACGAGAAAGCCCAAATCTTCTAAGCCATCGGAATCTTGTTGAGCATTCCTTCTTATGTAAAAGAACCAAAATCATTGTCGAGAAACTTTCAAATCGAGCATGTTCTTATCAGCCGTGGTCTAAAATGTTAAATATTCAAAAAAATTGTATGGTCATCACTCAATTAGCTTTAAGAACGAGGAGACCCAAATTCGGGCAATCGTACTACCTTCGCTTTCAAGTCCTCGGCATTTTATTTTTTCTTTCCCAAGAAAAATGTCAAACTTGATCAAAAACCAAAGCTTTACAAGTAATTGTCAACAAATCTTCTAAATGAATATATTTTCGTTGTCGTTAAGTTGAAGTCTCAATGTTAAATGACACAAACGGAATGAGAACTTCCAAATCTTGCCAACTGTACTACCTTAACTTTTAAGGCACAAGAGATTGGTTAATAATCCTTTCCAAAAAAAAGTCAAAATTGATCAAAAACTGCGAATTTTCAAGTATGTAAGTCGTTATGGTCATGGTCTCATTACACCAAAGCCTCAACGTTAAAGATACAAAAAAGTTGTAAGATCATCACTCAATTAGCATTAGGAACGAGCAAGCCTAAATCTTGGCAATTGTGCTATACACCTTCACTTTTAAAGCAACACGATTATTTTGTTCAACGTTGTTTCCCAAAAGTCATTGTCAACAAATCTTACAATTGGGTATATCTTCATTGAGTCGGAGTTTCAATGTTAAACGACGCGAAAGAACTGTATGGTCACCATTCAAATTAGGAATGAGAAGGCCAAAATCTTAGAAATTGTACTACCGTATCTTCTCCAACATCAGAATTTTGTTCAGCATCCTTTCCCAAAGAAAAAATCAAAATTAGTCAAAAACCAAAACCTTCTAAGTCGCTATTGACAAATGTTCAAATTGAGCATGATCTAATTCAGTCGGAGTCTCAACAACACTAAAGGGTTACAAGACAACAACTTAATTAGCTTAGGAGCTAAAACGCCCACACTTTGCCTTCACTTTTAAGGCGCTAGGATTTCGTTCAGCATTCTTTCTCAAAAGAAAGTCAAAACTGATTAAATACCACAGCTCTACAAGTTATTATCGACAAGACCTACCAATTGAGCATGTTTTCGTTGAGTCGGAATATCAATGTTAAATGAAACGAATTAATTAGCATTAAGAACGAGAAGGATCAAATCTTGGCAATTGCACTACTTGAGTTTTTAAGGTATCAGAATTTTGTTCAACATCATTTTCCAAAAAGAATCAAAATTGATCAAAAACTATCCAAGTCATTGTTGATAAATATTCAAGCTGGAATCTCTACGTTAGTGACGCCAAAGAGTTGCAGGATCACAAATGTAGGTATCTCTTTAATCAGGCTCTTGAGAATTTCGACTTAGATATTTCTCATGGCTTGGTTGCAACGAAGGTTTTCTTAAACAGCGAGAAAAAAAATGCAGTCACGATTTTCGTTTATTTATGGATAAAACGGAAGATGGGCTTGATCATTTTATCCACCAAGCCTATATTGAGGACTATAAATAGAATTTCTCAATCGAGATAACATGCATTCTGTGTACAACAGCAAAAGTGTTGGTGGACGTGATGATCACGAAGGCGACGGTTGTAATCTTTTGACGCTGTGACTAGTCTCTGTGAATGAATAGTAGTACTTGTAGTTATTATGTGTAAAGTAGGAGGCTGACCTTTAGAAAGAAAAATAATATTCCCGTAATAGTAAATAATTCTCACTAGGTACTCATCCATCCTTTATTTAAAATAATTATACTTCAGAAGATACATAAATCTAAAACAGTAAAAATTAAAAATGAATGTAAAAGAGTACAAGAGACAAACATACTGCAATAATGTAATGTTGATTTTTAATGGGGAAAATAAAAAAAATCGCGTGCAAACCTAAATAATAATTCAAACCATTGAAGATACTGTCCTAACATGACAGAAAAAATTATAGGGAATTATAAAAGTTGTAGGGCGTGATCCTGGTTGTAAATGGAAAGAAAGGTAATAATTTGTTTTGGTTGCAAATAATCATTGATATTTTATTGCGTGCGTTTTAAATAAAACTCACACATTTATTATTTTTTATAATTTCCTTTTTCTGTTACTTTATTTATTATCTTTAATTGCATTCTTTGGTTTGCTAGAAACCTTCCTGAGTTTTCTTTCAAGTCTTACTTAATGCCAAAAGGTGAATGATGATTTTACTTCGAAATCTCTCTTTTTTTTGTTACTTCCTTTCGCGTGTGCCTTCTATATCGAAGATCAAAGATCAGGTGCAGCTAGTGACCTAGAATTTTAACCGAAGTAGTAGTGATAGATAATTCAGAACTTCAAGAAGATCAAGTATTTTATTGAGAAATGCCCTTCGAGTTCAAGTCACATTTGAACAGCCCTCGTATATTAAAGGTTTTTTTTATTGATTGAATAAGAATTTCGAAACTAAAAAATTTATTTTGCACATTTTACAGTTTTCAAATTTACTGAAAAATCTTCAAGTTGACGGTCTGGAAGACGCAGGCTCGAGTCCTGTCGAAGCTAAAAATTAATATCAATGAATGTTAAGACTTTTAGAGTAAAATACTCGATAAGATAATAAAGAAACTTTTTAAAATTGCGACTTTAAGCATAAACATAAAACCGTTAGTGATAATAAGAAAATAAACCTCCTAAAGTGATATACGCGTATAAAACAAGAACAAATCGCATGTTTATGACTTACATATACAGGTTATAACTTTTATATTATGTTTATGACGTTGTAAATTATTTTAAGTAATTTTCAAACTTGCTCCTACTTACTTTTTAAAACGTTTTTACTTGTTGGATCTCTTATCTTGGCGTCAAGAAATAAATCCCGTTTTCCTTTAATTTAAAAATACGAATTTGATGATAAAACGATTTAACACTTAACTTCCTTCCCTTTTTTTATTGTCGCAACAATGTATGCAAACATTCACAAATTTTAGGAGTTTTGCGGAAAAATAAATCAAGCTAATATGTGGTCTTTTATGGCCACATTTGTAAAAAGGAAAAAGGCGTAATTAATTTAAAATTCGTTTAAGATTATAACTTAAAAGTTACTGGCCAGTATTATTCGACGAAACGTAAAAATATTTGCCTCGTTATCATTGCAATAAAAATTATGGCCCTACGATTTAGTATCGACGGGTATAAACACAGTCTAGTGAAAAAAGTTTTTCGTGCCCAGCTCGTCATGGTTCGACTGTTTCAACGATTCAGTGAGTCATGCATTATCATTCCTCTCGACTTCACACAGTTTTGATTCATACGCGAGCAAGTTCAGAAAAAATACAAAAACCATTATGAAATAAAACACAAGAATGAAGAACAGAAAAAGATTTTCTTTCCATCTTTCTTCTTGATGGTCCTGTCAACACACAGGAAAAAAAGTTTTTATTAAGTTTGTGGAAAACAAATTTTTGGATGCCAAGAAGACTCTTCATATCTATCGAGTATAGACGATCAATCCTAAAGGATTTACGTCCAAAAAGCATAAATGTACAATAAATAAATTAAAGAAAAACAATAAATGATGAGAAAAGTTTGTCAAAACAAAAATTCAAGACACGAAAACAGATACATAAGTGTCATTGATACTAGAGAGAAATTACCTTAAGTTATTAAAGGAAAAAGTAAAACCTAAACAGTCTCCTACTACAAAATTGATTCTAAAATTTTGAGTTTGACTCAATCTATTCCTTCGCCATTTTAGCAAATGCGTCTCTTCTCAATTCTACTCATATAAACAAGATATCGGCAAAAAACAAAAAGAAAAGTTTGCTCGTGCTCGATAGTCTTGCTGCCTGTTCTGAAGAAAGACAAATTTGGCAAAATAAAAACCAATCTAAAAATCAATAGAAAGGCAAGGGCTGATCCTTTTTGGGTTTGGTCTCAAACTGAATGACTCAACAACCAACCTTGACCTTTAAAAACTGCAATGGTCCGAAAAGCTCTTGAAATCATCTGACGGCTTTCTGATGCAATTTTGGATCGATTTTTGTGATGTAAAAAAGCTTCCAAGGTACTTTAAATTTCATCAGATTCATTCCGAAGAAGCTTCATAGTCCTTCAGTAGTTGCAAGATCACAGTCTGATAAACTTCTGAAGCGATTTGGGAACGATCTAAAATGATCGGGTGCAATGAAGACGCTTCATGAGCACGCTACTTAGGTCACTTTCAAGGTATTGTAAGCCGTATCAGATTACTTCAAGCTTCAAACTAAGACGGCTGAAACGGTTCTAAATGGTCATAAAGCAGGCTAAGCTCAATCAATTATTCCAGAAGCAGTCTAAAATGGCTGTGTTGTGGAAACGCATTAAAACGCTTTATTGAGTACGCTCAATCATTTTACTTGAACCAATTTAACGCCACTCTGAAGCAGTCTAGGTACGATCTGAGGTGTCTTTCTACTGTGGAAACGCACCGCAACGCTTCCAGAAAATTTCCCGTCTTCAAGGAAACTTCAGACTGAAACAACTCAAAGCGCTCTTGAAACAGTCTTCCAAAGCAATTTAGGCATAAAGTGTTCTTGTAATATGGGAACGCACAACGTTTTAAGAGTACTCCAGACCGTTTGCAAGGTATTTTAAAATTGCATAAGATCACTTCAAAAAAGCTTTTCACAGAAATGGCTCGAAGCGTTCTTGAAACAGTCTGGTAACGCTTAGAAACAGTTTAGACATGATCTGAAATGCCTTTGCAAAGCAGAAACGCATTACAATGTTTCAAGAGTACTCCCGATCGTTTCTAAGATATTGTAGATCATAGATTACTTTAAGATTTACACTGAACCAATCCGAAGCGTCCTTGAAGCAGTGTCTCTGCGATCTGGAATGTTTTTGTACCGTGGAAAAGCATCACAGTGCACCAGGAACACTCCTGATGGTTTCCGAGGTATACTAAATCCCATAAGATCACTTTGAAAGAGTCTCAGATTGAAACGGTCCGAAGCGTTCTTGAAGCAATCCAATAGCCTTTTGAAGCAGTTTTGACAGGATCTAAAGCGTCTTTGTACCGTGGAAGCACATCAAGAACACTCCCAATCGCTTTCAAGATATTTTGAATCGCATAAGATCTCTTCAGGGGAGCTTTAACCTGAAACAGTCCAAAGCGATCTTGAAGCTGTCCAACCACCTATTGAAGCACAATAGGCATGGCCTGAAAAGTGTTCTGTCCTCTGTAAACCCAAAATAATGCTTTAAGGGCAGTTTGCAGATTGCTTCCAAAGAAAGTACTTTAAATTGATTCAGATCACTTCAAGGGTGTTTCAGACTGTTTTGATCATTTGAAATAAAAGTTGTTCGGCCGTTTAAAAGTCATCGATCTAAAGATCAAATGAAGTTAAAAAGAGTTAGTTAAAAAACTTAAGTATCGATCACGTCCTCTGTTTAAGAAAAAAATGAAATTTCGGGAACAAATTAGACAAGATTACTGAGCTCACTGCCTTTTCAAAGTTAGCCCAAACAATTCTTTTCGGACACGTTTCCTAACTAAGGCTTCGTAAGCAAGCACAGCCTATGCGAAGGATGATTGTAGACGAATGAGAATTTTTGCTAATTTTTGTCTTTTTTTTACTTCAATTCAAATTAATTATTGAAGAAATTTGCAAATTGCAAGTTTCCAACTATTTGTTAAGGTTTAGTAATGAAAGAGTACTTTGAAGAAAATCAAAAACAGTAGATTAGTTAGTTAACCGACTAACTTCAGAAACTGCTAGATTAATGAATAAAGAAGACTCAGAAGATAAATTTACAATTTTCTGTATCTTTAACCAAATATAGTTAAATGCACGATTAATATTAGAAATAAACGCTATAAAAGGTTGAAGAATTTTGATAGTCATTTGTTACCGATAATTCTAATAAAATACATGTCCTTATTCAGACGTACATATTTAAATGGCTGTGTTAATGCAAAAACCTTGTTCTTCAAGTCCCATATTTATGCAACCTCTTAGGGAGATGATGATACATTTGATGAGATTAGTTAAAAGTTCTGAAGATCCATGTTCTCTATAAGCTATCGAAACAAAAATGGTCGATTTTATAAAATCATCCCCATCATCTCATGCACAAAGCAAGTGGCATCATCATCAAACAATAATAATAATGATAATAATAACAACCGGAGTATCTAAATTAGGCTAGTGGAAGCGGCAGGTGCTGAAGTGGTGCCCGTTATCCTAATTATCCTGGTCCTTTGCATATCGCCGCGCTCCTCCACAAAGGACTCGGGGTGTTTTCGCAATTCGTAGCAAGAGCCGCCTTTGAACTTTGCGAATATAATTTTCTCTCATCGCTGCTGCTACTGTTTGGCGTGTTGTTTTTTCCGCTTTTCAATGAAAAGCGGCCCCCCATTTTCACATCGGTTACTAACGCGTAAAAAAAAATTATGAGTATATACAGTTATAGTGTAGTTGCTTTTTTTTCTTCTTATTTCAACCGTAAAAATATTCCTTTTCATTTATAAACGTGAGGTATTATATCGGGACAAACCTGTGGTTGCAAGTTAAGATCAACGATGCATGTTCAGAGTGTTGACGTGCATGCAGGTAGCCTTGCAATTAGCCATGCAAATGAGCAGGTGAGAGCCAATACTTGATCATCACTACATTAAAACGTAAAACGATCACGATAGTATGCATTTTGACGTACGAGTCGTGAAAGACAATCTGAAGAATATAGCAAGAAATGAAAACTTGGCGTATTTGCAAGTCGATGTGTTTATTTGAACATATAATTACCTGATTTGCATTGAAATGAACGTTATGAAATCACCGAATTGAAAAGATTATATTGAGTATAGGTAATTAATACCCACAACTGATTAATAATTTGATAATTAAAGCAGGAGACGTATCATCAGTTTGGTTACAGTTGAGTACTTAACCGTTAAATGTATTCACAAACAAGATTAAACAACAAAAACAACAAAAAACAAAAGAGAAAAAATTTACTAAAGACACAATGAAAAAAATTATGCTATAGATTCGACTAATTCATATCAATAAATTATTAGTTTGAGTATGTAGCAGTGTCCCTACCTCGATGAGATGGTGCTCCATCGCGTTCTAACAACACAGTTGTATTTTCAATGTTAGAATATTCTGAAAAACCTTTACTAATTCTAAATATATAACAATATCAATAAAATTCGTCTGTCTCAAACCTTCTTTGAATTTGGTCTTTGCAATCACATTAGCTTTTCAGTCGCTTTTTCTCAAGAAATAACGTTAAAGACCAGTCCAGAATATTTTTATACGAAGCAAAAGTCAGGCCCCACTACAGGTTTAAAATGTACCTCCAAATGTTGATTTTTCTGTGTAATTACATAACAAAATGCAGAATTTAAGAAACTGGTACCTAAACAAAAAAAAATTAATAAATTAGAGAGCAACCTTTGTTTTCGGAATTTAATTACTTCAACTTTTTTCATCATCAGCATAGTTTTATCACGCCCATAATGCGCGTCTTCCACACTTCCTTGCTACCATTAAATCACGCCAAATGAAACAAAGGTATGTTAGACCAAAATAGGTAAATCTGAGAAAGTTATTTTCAGTTGTAATTCAGGGTTTCCTCTAGCATACGGAATTCGGCCTTAGGTAACATTAACTGAGTTCAACGTAACCTAAATAAAAGCCCAGAAGAATCATCAAGACTATAGTGATCAAGGACGAACCAGCCCAATTTGGCCCTGGCGTCTATAGATATTTTAGTTTCTATATGATGACATAATATTATGTGATCGCGCGGCAAGCAAAAGGAAAAAGATACAACTGTTTTCTAATCTCAGTTATAAAAGAGCACATACAGCACTTAAATTCCTAGTTCCCGGGTCAATCCGTTTCAGCTCACGAAAAATATAAAAAATTGCGAACTAAGAATCGGTACCTTCATTGTCAACAGAACATTTGAATATCACGGAAATTTCGAACATCTTCTACCACATCACGATGGACACTGTCTTGTACAAGTACACAGTCAAAATCCAAATGGAATGAAGCAAAAGCCCAACAGGCCCAAATAACCGAATCGGTCTGAAAAGCTTGTTCGGAATGAGTATCCCAAAACATTCCAATATCGACTCAATCCTGGAAAGGTTGTACAGAAGCTTGACTTAAAAGCCTAATTCGGTTTCGTTCGAAAAAGCCAAATCGGCTCAAGCAGCTTACCCAGTAGAAGGCCTGAGATATCATTTAAAAAACTTTAAAAACAAAGTAACTCTCAATAAGAAAGACTGGCAACTTGAAAACCCAGAAATACTAAAACGTCCGGTTGAACTACAACGTCGCATCAGATCGGCCCAAAAAGCCAAAGCGGTACAAAAAGACCAATCAGCCTAAAAAGTTTAAAATTCTGAGATATTTCAAAACTGCTCTCGTGGAAGAGCCGCGCCGAATAATGTTGCCACATTATAAACTTCCTTAAGTAAAAGTAAAATTGTGAAGTCAATCTATAACGGCCAGTAGTCAGGGTGCAGCTTTATGCCTGTAAGTCTCTTTTATGCAGATGAATTAAATAAAAGTGACTGTTTCCACCCTTCCTAATTCTATATCTAGTGGCAATGTCATAACCATTTAAAGAAAAAAGCTAAAAAGTGCGATGACCAACTACAACAAGAAATAGTCAAATTTGATCGGTCGTAAACATTTTTAGAAAAAGCTACGTGGGATAAGAGACTTAGTATTAGGGCCGCCTACGGCAGCCACGCGGTTAAACCTCAATCTTACTAGCAATACTACCTCCGACGGCAAACGTATTTTTAGGAACATCTAAGAGAATAAAGACAGTCCAAAGCCGCCAACGATCGAAGTTCGACAGTAACGGTCGCTACAATCCTTCATTAAACAAAGCTAAGTGAATTAAGTGTACAAAAATATCCCTACAACTCTTCTCTTGGGAAAGTGAAACCGCCTATGGCGGCCAACGTTCAGAGTTCAGCCTTACTAGTAATGTTGCCTTCATAAACCGACAACAAAGGCCAATAGTCAAGTTTAAGAGACAATGTCTGCCACAGCCCTTTTTAGGAAGAGCTGAGCAACTTAAAAATGATAAATATCTCAATCGCTCTTTTTTTATTGAATCAGATAAGGGTGAAGGTCTTCGCCTTTCCTTGCTTTCTCGCATCTGCCGATGGCAGCAACCAATGGTCGGACTTGATCGATCGTCAAGCTTTTTACGAAAAACCAAGTAAATCAAGAAAACAGCAACATCTTTCAATATTTGTTAAGAAGAGAGCCACGTGAAGAAGAGCCGACAGTCGATCTATCGTAATAGCTATGCCGCATCCGGCGGCTACATCTACCCCTTTTTAGGAACAGCCTAACCGAATCAACGTTACCCACAGAAGCCAATGATCGAACGTCGATAGTAACGGTCACCATAAACCTTCTTAAGAAAAGTTAAATGAATTAGGTGTGCGCAAATATTCCTACAACTCTTCTCTTGAGAGAACTGGATCAAATAAAGTTTGCGGTTTGCGTTCTTTCTTAAAGCTGCCTGTGGTAGCCAAAGTTCGGACTTCGGACTGATTAGTAAATGTTGCTTCCATAAACTTTAAGCAAAGATCAACACTGCAAAGATCGCCTATAACGCCCAATCGTTTTGAGCACTATGTCCGTCATAAGCCTCCTTCGGGAAAGTTAAATGCAGCAAAGGTGCAGCAATATTCCTGTAACTCTTCTTTTATAGAACTAAATCTGACAAAGGTAGTGGCTTCTGCCTTTCTTAGTAATCTCGCCTTTGGATAAGCATTAGGAAAGCTTCAAGGTGTAAAGTTCGTCTACGATGACCAATACTCGAACTTAATCGGTTAGAAGCCTTTTCAGGAACAGCTAAATCGAGGAGGCTGCAATATCTCTTTTCAATATTTCTTAAGTGGTTCGAACTCAGACTTAAGGCTACTTTTAATAGTAATGCCCTCGCTACACCCTACATTTCTTTTAAGAAGAGCCTAAAAGCGTGAAAGTCATTTACAGGGACAAGGGTTAAACTTCGACAGAAACAGTTGCCGTAATCCATTAAGAAAAGCTAAGCGAGTTAAGTGTGCAAAAATATTCCTACAACCTTTCTTTTGGAGGAACTAAATCGGATAATAAGAGTGGTAGTTTGCGGTTTGCGGAGTGGTAGGAATTTCGCCCACAAGCTTCTTTGGAAAAGTTAAACATCCTCCGGAGGCAACGCTATAAATCTTCTTAAGAAAATCTAAGAAGTTAATTAAGTTCATTTACCGTAAGTCTTCTTACGAAAAGCCGAGCGAATTAAAAGCTCAGCAGCATTTTGGGGAGGCGCCGAGTCAGGTTCGCGTTTTGACTAAACACCTCCTGGGACGGTCTGCAGTCAGTCTTTGACCTTCCCAAGATACCAAAAGTCTCAGGAAAAGCTTTCGTCAAGCATCCACTAGCCATCTAGCTATTAAAATGGCAAATTTATCAAACTACAAATTTTTGTTGACGTCAGCTCATACGTTTATGTAAGCTACACGCAAGCCCATCTGCCATAATCAGTAGCAGGAACATTTCGACCTAATGCATTTATCGTAGTTTATTACGACTGAGTGTTTCGCATCTTTTTAAATAAGGAAAATATCCGTTTGGCTTACCTTATTTGTTACCTTTTGTATAGGGAAGACTCATAACCGATGGTGACGCTGTAAATCAGAACAATTATGGCACCATCAAGACAGAAAACAAAGTGATCCTCATCTTCTTACGTGATTTTTGGGCATATTGAGGGTACAAAAACACGGAAATCAAATGTCAATTTTTCGTCCATTAAAGTTTACAATAGTTACACTAGAGGTCGTATCAAAATTTGAGTTTGTCCCATAGCCTATTTCAATAATCATCCTATATACTTCCAAGAAAAATAACGTGATAGATTTACATAGATGACAACAGAATTTCAAGTTAAGTTAGGTTAGTCTCCGTTAAGGTTAGGTTATCTTCTCTACAGAATATTAAGACTTCAAGATTTTTAAAATATTTATTTTGAATTTATCGACTTGAATTCATTGTGTCAATCAAAAGGGAAGACGAATCACGAACATCTAATGACTCTTAATCGAAGTTTTTGAATGTTGTAGTACATCCTGAATTTTCAACATGCATATTCATAAAACTAGACAACGTAGTACGCATTTAATATTAGAAAAGAGAGGTTTTCCTTATACAGAGTTTGAAACTGAAAGGAAACGACAATGCGTGGCAGTCTGTTGACGGGAACACAGTTTAGTTATTCTAGGTCTATTAAAACCACATGAGTGCAACAAGCACGTGACTGGGATAATGATACCTCTCAGGGACACGCAGCGGGACCCATACGCTTGTCTGTATTCCCACCCATCGGATAAGTATTTCTATTCATTTATAAAATGCTAATGAATTAAAATGTACAATTTGCATATGTCGAATTGTTACTTTTTCTTTTGCGTTTTTTTCCGCATCATTGCATTCTTTCCCATAAATCATAGGAGTTTGAAGAAGCTGGGTCCCTCTCAAGTGCTTTTAGTTCCTATTTTTAAAAATATAAATATACAACGAGGTTCTTAATTTTAATTTTAATAACACATAAGGGGTTGTCCTTTGCAGCACTGATACTCGGTTCACCAAATAACCAGAAGGGGACACGCGTCAAGTCACGTGTAGACATGATCATAGCGACTGTCTCTTTAAATTAGAGCACTTTTTGTCATTGTAACAATAAACCAGTCTATTTTCCATCCAACGCAAACGTCACATCCTTCCAGAATCGCACTGGTCGACTAAACACGTGCCGGTTGTACTTGTTTCGGCAATTAGTGTGGTCGGAACAAGTAACTCTCTCTCTTCTGTGTTCAGCATATTCAAAGTTTGTTAATTGGACTCGAAGAAGGCCCAGCTGAATGAAGATTTATATTTCTCAAAATAAAAATCTAAAAGCAATATAATACGTATAAATACTACGCTTTTCCTATGTGTCTACTATAGCTTGCAGCATCAGCAATTTTATTATTTGCGTAGCAAAGGTAAACGTAATCCTGATTCAGAAACGCTAGGGGAACAATCAATTCGCAATTCAATTCACAAGAACCGCCACGGAAGACTATCAAATGACAAATGTAATAAAAAGTCCCGATGTTCCCCGTTGTCATTACAATAAAACGTTGGATTTAAGCCGCGTGTAATTGTCATCACGGAGAGGGTTGAACTGACGACTCTCCTCCTTTTGTCTGAACAGGAATCGATATAAACATACAACATACATGCAACATACTACATTTGGATACCACAAAGATGTTGCATTCATTTATTTTACATTTTAAACAAAACAAAAATCGGTTGCCAATAATAATGGAATAGTACGGCAAGAGCTAGATTTTGTTTTTATTCAAACATGAAATGTCCTTACACATTTGTTTATTCATGCCAGAAGTACACAAAGGTATTTAAATTTATTGAAGAAAATAAAATCAAACATCAATACTTACCATTTTAAAATGCTGCATACATAGCCAATTCGATATTAAAATAACAATAAATCAAACGTAGTAGTCATGCTTGCATTAATATTCATTATTATAACTGAAAGAAGAAAACCTAATGTGACAACAACAGCCATATTATAATATTACAATCACTTAAAAGTGCGTTGTTGAGTTTTAATTCTAAATAATCACATATGGTCATTTTGTTTTTCTAAAGTTTATCAATTTGCACTGTTGCAATCAATAGCAAGATTAGACGTTTCGCTATTTAAGTATTCTATCTGTGTGGTATTCAACTATTTCATAGAATCTCTAGAAACAACATAATACCTGAGCAATCGCGTTTCAAAGATGAGAAAATTGTAAGGTCTGCATAATATGATCGGAGTATGCAAAAACCAATGCGAAAATCTTTTATCAAGAAGAAGCAAAAGAACTGGAAATAACTCGTGATTGCATAATCTAAATTTTCTCTATCAAGAAGGGTATACACTTCGAGAAAACGAAACCCATTGATCTACAGAACATAAATGCTGGCGATTACTGTGTTCCACAATATCCTGTTGCAAATTTCATGGTACTAAAACCCTTTGGTGTCAACTTTCAGTAATCTCACAAGCATTTTCAGACTAAAAGTTTGCTTGACATCCAATTACACTAACAGAAGATCAAACGAATGTTGTCAGAATATTGTTAGTATACTATGGTTTTGCGTTGAAAAATGACCCAACCACTTTATACATCAGCATTTTCGGCAAGCCAAATGGTAAAATCAATTTTCTTACTAAATTCGTCTAAATCGACTCAGCTAAGATGTATATTCTTTGGCAACACTCTCAATCTGACAAAAAAGGCAACGAAGCACTTCTTTTTTGATTCAACAAGAACATTGTTTTAAGACAATGCTATACTACTGATGGTAAGTAAATCCATATACTTACCAGGTGTATACCTATGAAATGAGACTTTCAGCTATTAGACCACAGATGTCGCTAGGAGTATTTTTAAACTGTCCCAAATGTCTTATTTTTTTCGTCTGTCATCTGTCAACAATATTCAATTCATTGTTTGTGATGTTTCATACAACAACGCATTTTTTCGCTCTTAAAAATGTCGAATTTCGTGCCTTCAAACTACGATTTGCGGACATCGTTGATTTTCTGTTATCAATTGAAGAAAAACGCTTCTCAAGCTCATCAAATGCTTATAGAAGCTTACGGTGGACATGCTCTAAGCAGAGCACAGTGCTTCAGGTGGTTTGAAAAATTCCGAAGTGGTGATTTTAGCGTGGAGAACGAGGAACGTGGCCGGCCACCGAAAAAGTTTGAGGACACCGAATTGCAAGCATTGTTGAATGAAGATGATGGTCAAACGCAAGAAATGATGGCAGAGCAGTTGGGAGTGACCCAAAAAACCATTTGCAAACGTTTGAAAGACATGGGCATGATTTTAAAGGTCGGAAGATGGGTGCCGCATGAACTGACTGAAAGGCAGCAAGAGAACCGAAAAAACCACTTGTGAAATGCTGCTCTCCCGGTTCAAAAGGAAGTCTTTTTTGCATCGAATCGTTACGGGTGATGAAAAATGGGTGTATTTCTCCAATCCCAAGCGTAAACGATCGTATGGTCCGCCCGGCCACAAGCCAAAATCAACGGCCAAACCAAATCGGTTCGGCCGCAAGGCAATGCTGTGTGTTTTCTGGGATCAGCATGGTATGATTTGGTACGAGCTATTAAAACCAGGTGAAACAGTTGACGGTGCACGCTACCAACGACAATTGGCCGATTTGAACAGCGCTATACACCGAAAACGCCCAGAATATGCCGATCGGCGTCACAAAGTAATTTTTCTTGATGACAATGCACCACCACATCGAACAAGAGCGACCCGGGAATTGGTGGAGACGTACGATTGGGAACCGCTGGTGCATGCGGCTTACTCACCAGACTTGGCGCCTTCCGATTATCATTTGTTTGCATCGATGGGCCACGCACTTTCCGAGCAGCGCTTCAATTCTCACGAAGAAGCCAAAAAATGGCTCGATGATTGGTTTGCGGCCAAAGACGGCCAATTTTTTTGGCGCGGCATTCACAAATTGCCTGAGAGATGGGTAAAATGTGTCGCTAGCGATGGCTATTATTTTGAAGATTAAATTTGTAACCATTTTTTGTTAATAAACGTTTAAAATTGAAAAAAAAAGTCTCATTTCATAGGTATACACCTGGTACACATCTGCTGATATAAACATCAATACAGACATCAAATATACTCTATTCAGGAATGTAGAGGTCCCAAAGAAACTTGGCTCTAAAATTATGTAGTTTGGTTGAACTTGTCAAATGGGAATCCAAAAGAACTTGTAATATTCCAAACTTTCTCAAGTATAATTAATTGAGCATATAAGACATTGCAGTAGTTGAAGAGTGAATGTTGAGATTATAGATAGATTATTCAACCCCCTACTTGATGCAGATAAACATAAAACTGGCCTTTGCTAAATTTCTTTAAATAAGGTTTAGGACCTTCTTAGCTAGGATATGAACTCAGTGATAGGGACAGACAACTTTTCAGGTAGATTCAGCGATGAGGCACAAGAGATAGGAGAAGGTGATCAAGAGACCTATAATTAACTTGTTGGCTGGACGTTCGATCCACCTCTAACCATTATGCTACTGCATTATATTTAATCTCTTGCTTGTTACCGGATAAAATCTCAAGTCGGTCTTTCCGTTTCAACTGCAAGTCACCAAAAGTTTAAGAATTAAGACAAAATTTAGAAACCTCTTAATATTTTGAAGTAAGTGCTGCTTCGTAATTTTGAAATGTTGGTAAGTATGAAAACTGGATCTCAGAAAATTCAAAAGATTTCATGTTCTCGTGAAAAAAAGTCTTGAGAAATTATGAAAACTGCAATGTGACACAAATGAGCTACATTTCATAGATGACAGGCACGCCATAACGAGTTCTTAGATGTCTTATGTCAGATCAGCAGAAAAAGACTCGAGCTGCAGATAAGAAAACGGAAAGTGTTATAGTCATCATGGTACTCGCTAGTAGTTGACTTCAAGTTCTTGAGCTAATTGATTTATTTAGGTAGTTCTTCAAATAACTTTTGTCCCTTCAAGATCAAAATATGAATAGGTATTCAATACAATAGTGCAAGTTCCTTGCTCAACAGTGAAAAATTTAATATAAAATCTAACAATTCTGTGTTAGTTGGTGTGGGCAAGCCTCAAGACTGGATATAGCATGTCTAGTTAGCCAGTATCAAAGAGATTCGTTTATCTTGATTAGTTGCTGCTGTAATATGGACTTGGTAGAATTGTTTCATCTTGATTTCGCCAGGAAGATTTTTTTCTTTAGATTATAATTCTGAATAATTCATTTGGAATCATGATACTCTGCATGTAAGCAGTTTAAATCGCGTTATTCTTCCAGTTCATTTCAAGTTTCAAGCAAATTCGCTTATTGGAGCAAGAACGAACAGCACATTGAACAGTTTAGATGTTAAAAAGCGTCGTAATGTTGTTTTTGGCTTTCTTGGCCTGCCATGGAGTAAACCCAAATTTTGCCGAATAAGTACACAATAGAATTTTTTATTTTAATGTTGGACGGCATTCAATACACTTCTTAGAAGATTTTATAAGTGGCTAAAATCAAAAAGTTTTCTATATTCTACAACCTCAACTTCAGTAGGAAAATATTAGACCAATTTTGCCATTGTTGGTGTTGTAGTCAAAACAGTAAACTTCTCAAGGCTTTTCATTATGGTTTCCCTAGTTGCTCTTTGACATAGATGATTAATCGGTTTCGCCTGAACTGTCAACTGTGTAAATATTAAGTTAGTAAATTAAGTGTTGGTATGGTCAAACAAACAAAGACTTTCGCAACATTTGCAATTATTTTATCAATAAATTAAATAAAACGGTATTCTATTATTCTGTGTTTAAATCATCGTGTATTTCAAATCTAAAGAAAATCGTTGTAGAAAAATGTAAACGTTAAGAAACAAACGACAAGTTCTCTCTTTTGTTTTAACCATTCTTTCTTCTAAACTGACGTCATTTGTAGCGAACAGAAAAGTCAATATTTCAATTTTTGACAAGTTGCGTCATTCCCATAGACTTTCGAAATACCAAAAACCAAAGATGTAACCGCAACGTATTATTTTCTTTTTTAATTTTCGAATTGGTAACGTTTTAAAATAATTAATAATGTGGTTTAGGGAAACCATGCGTTCTATAAGTTCGCTTTTAGGAAAATAATTATTAATGATCACACAGGCGTTGGTTTCGTTTTTGTTCTAAAATGGTAACCCGAGCTAAGTCGCGAATGCGAAATATTTCTTACGGCACGTACAGCAATTAGCCTGTAATTGGGTTTTTGCGTTTTTGGTAGATGTTCGTTAACAGAATTTGCGTTTCAGTTGTTCCCGTTACTACTTCTATACATTCATTTCGCTCTTTAGGACGTGAAACGAAAATGCACGGAAGGCAAGTGCGGTTGAAACATCTACAGGAAACGATAATTGGGTAGCTGTGGATTGTGAATAATTTAATTGCTCATTATTCCGTATGTTTGTGGGCGCGTTTCAAAATTTAGTTTTGTGTTTCGTCGTCTTCGTCGTCAAGAAAATACGGGGCTCGCGTTTGTATTTATTATGCGTGTGTGTATGTGAGTGCGTTCCGTTAATTAATTTTGTTGGAATCGCTCTTCTTCGCATTCGTCCCGTTTATATAGAAGAGAACATCATCGGCAAAATGTCATTTAATAAATTTAGATGTCGTAATGCGCCAGTGAATTTCTCTCTCCTGCGATTCATATCAGTTTTGCGGGGTTGTATACAAATTCTGCCGACTGGGGCGAATGATCACAATGGGGCCCGCATGGCACAGTGATCCTGAATGGAACTTGTTGATATGAGCAGCCGATATTACTGCTCCCCACAATAGGACGCGCCCTCGCCCCCGATCACCAGAAATATTTAATACGGCAATTTGTAAATGGGAAATGATGACTCTCTCTCTTTTTGCAGATTATTATGTCGTCAATGTTAATGTGTAACAAATATACATTTCACCCTCTTATGAAAATTAATATCTGATAGGATATTTTAATTGTAATTTAGACAAGTAGTTAAATAACTACACTGCGACATCTAGTAATCTTTAAAAATAAATGAATTTATAATTTTTATTAATAAAAAATGCTCGTAATATCAGAATGAATCTATGTCAGCACCTGGTATATCCCGATACAGTCCGAAAAGTATTTCCATTATACAGGAAAGAAAGTTACATATAACCATAAAAAATTTAATTACGAACTACAAATATATAATTTGAAATGAACTACATGCAAAAATGCTGATCACAATATAGCATTATGGTGGTCTAAACCTAGCAGTTCTAAAGTTACTGAATCGCCCCGTATAAAAAAATATTCATTTCAAAAGAATAAATATTCTTACTTACTGTAAGGTTCTAAAAGGTAAAAAAACCCAACTATTAAGGAAATACAAAATATGCAATAAAAAATAGATTACATGTGTCACTCTCTTATGGAGCACCTTGTGTAATCGAAGATAATTTTAGATAGTGCAGATGATCGTTTTGTACAACTTTTCTTTTAGTACAATAATTTGTTGCTACAACTAACGACGCAACGCTATCTTCTGATTTCAGAACTGTTTAGGACACCCTGTATAATGATCTTACTTGTATTTACTTTCCTAATACTAAACAGAAGCAGTTTGGTAGGCTTTTATAAAAATATTTTCGCTCAATAAGTCAATAATTAAAAGTTCCTACTTAAACAACTGATGGCGGTAGAATAATGTACCAACGATCAAGGGTGGCTATGTTTTTCGTTGAAATGCATAGTATTTTGTAACTTTATACCATGTTGTTATTTATGCTATACTGTAATTTTGAAAGCGAACATCGTTATATTACATACACACTGACAACCGTGCACTAACTATCAATAACATAACCTCAACACTAAAGAACTGAAAAATATTTACCCAAACGAAATCTACATTAATACAGTCTCAGAAACATTTATCTACAACAAACATGAATTAAGTACACTTGGTGTATGACCCTAATTTATATTACTTTTATTCTTATATCTTCCATCCTACTCATTTTTCTAATAAACTGTATTTCATTATTTAGCATCCCACTTTGTACATTTTGATTATTTCTACAATCAATATTTAATTTAGCTTTCGAAATTAAATCATATACAACCCAATTACTTCACTTTTAATACACCAGTAAGTTGTTTTCTTTCATAGGAAAGCGGCAGATGGCGCTAGTTTTACAATACTCATGCTGAATTTAAACAACAAAATGTTGCCTACTGCCCTCCACCACTTCCACCACCAATTAGTTACTATTAATGTGTAAAAGTTAAAGTGGATCATAAATCGACACCATCACCAGATGATATAGTTCGGTGGATACCTGTGGCAGCGAGCAGCGGGCCGAGACGTCTCCAGTCACCAGGGCTGAACTCACCCATGGTGCCGGCCTTTCCGTCCAACTGGTATGGTGGAATGCCCATGTGAGCGGGTGGTGGTTGTGACAGGGGGTCGCCGTTTGGACAGAAGAACGGCAACGCCGCCCCCGGGTGCGTCGGACCAAGGCCCATCTTACCGGCCTGAAAACAGAAAAATTATGCTATCAGTAAAACAGACAAAACAATAAATTATTATAATTTTGTTTTTTTTTAAATTGTTTTCCGTTGATTATAGTAGTACATCAAGGGAATTGAAAAAACAAATCGGTTGTTTGAAGTGCGGATGTAGTTCTAAAGAAATTTTGAGGACAACAAAAAATCTAATTGATAAATGTAATACCATAAATTAGTCGCTTCAGCGGCAAGAACAAAGCAAGCAGGATTGTTGATAGGGGTTATCATAAATCTACACATTTAAAATAATATAAATGTTCATTAGTTTTCTGTTTTGATCTGAAAACAATTGCAACAAACATGCCGTTGATACATTTTATTTGTAACTACGCACTTATTTGTGGTAAATTTGTGCATGTAGTACTTCCATATTTTAGTTTTATTATAAGTAGTACACTAGTAATAATGGTAGAATTATCAAAAAATTAAAAATCACTTTATAAAAATTACTACTTTTGTTTTACGTTTCTTCTATGACAAATACAAAACAAATATAAGCTACAAAAGCTTTCAATTGTTTTTAGATAATTCTTTCTGCAAGAAAAAAATGTTTCATCTGTTTTTTAAATTTCATTTAAATACAATTACAATTTTGAATCATTTTAATATCATCAGTATAATTGCTCACTCTACACTTTGTTTTTTTACATCAAATAAATTATACGGTAATGTAAGGTTAGGAACTTACAATTAAAAAACTACATGATCACATACAATTAGAAAAAACCCTGCAAGAATAAATTTCCAAAAAAATGCATCTTCAAAGTTTCAAAAAGCATCAACGCGACAACTGGACAGAACATGAGTTCAAAATTAGTTCAATTATAAAACCA
Organism: Ignelater luminosus; assembly: GCA_011009095.1. NCBI lineage: Eukaryota > Metazoa > Arthropoda > Insecta > Coleoptera > Elateridae > Ignelater > Ignelater luminosus. Next base: position 390,326 of record VTPC01089915.1, on the reverse strand, counting down.
AAAATAAAAACCTCTAGTATAAAAAACAAAAAAACACAACGCCAGAATAATATGAATAGTAACTGATATTTAAAAATCCATTAGAGATTCATAATTTCTTATTCAAAAGTGAAATTGCCAGAAATAACTTGGATTTTACACAAAAGTGTAAACGATGACCAAAAATGTTATTAGCATTTCATAGCTCTGCCATAACAAAAACATCCAGATAAAACCTTAATATCGACGCAAACGGGTTTTGAATCTAACCTACATTCTTTGCAAAATATACTGTTTGAGACCCAACACTTTTCTAGAAACCAATCCTCTAATGAACCCGGAAGGTTTTATAATTTCAGTAAAGTTTTCGATTCCAAATATATCTTCCGTCATGCGAAGACCGTACAGATTCATAAACCCAAAGCTTTTGACCGACGAAAATGGAGCAAAAACAAATGTCCGAATACTAAATGTAAAGTACATATCGTTTGAACAATTCTTCCTGTTCAATTTAAAAAAACAACCAAATGACAACACATGAAATGCAAATGCTGCCCACAAGATAAATTCGTGAAATTCTTGCGAAGTTCAAGTCAAAATTTCCTTGGGTACTTAATGAAGAGCAAACCAAACCGGACATAAAGCAGAAAATGAATTCAGGGCACAATTCTTATCATCAACTTGGTTTATGAAAATCAAAACTATTTTCTAGTCACTGTTGCTTGTGGTATCAAAACATGATATTCAATTGTTCGCAAATATTCAGAATCAGAAAAATTGACTGGTGCTCTTTTAGCCAATAAACACAATAGTATGGAAATACCTTCCGGGATGCTCTTGTCTTGAAATTTTCTCAAAACCAAAAGTCTTACAAAATTACCAAGCTTGAAATACGTATGTCTTCCCAAATAGAAATATTTTAGAAACACCAACTATTCCTAGATTTGGAAACATTCCCTTAAAACCTTGTGGTGATTAAATATTGGCATCTTGGCTTTTGTCGAAATAATGTTAATTATTACCCAAACATCTTAAAAGCAATTCAAGTACTTTAAAAGAATTTGAATTGGAAGAGATGTTCCCTTTCCTTTCAACATTATGTCAACCATTCATTTCAGTCCTGTTTAACACAAAGAAACTAATTCCAAAAAAAATATTCTCTTTTCTAAACCATTTTTGTAGCCCAAGACATGTTTTGTCTTATTTTTACAAAACAGAAATAGATAATTCTATCTTTTGGCGAACGGTACAAAATTCAAATTGTCATACACTCCAAAAGGTTTTCCTTTTCCCTTGCTAATGTAATACAACCATCATACCTTTCCAATCATGGTGAATTTCAAGAAACTTGCCCTTTACTTAACCAACACACTACTAGTGCTGTTATGGTCCAAGCATCGTACTAGTAGTTTTGCGATGCGTTTGAAACAGACCAAAATTACTTTAGGGTTGCCCAGTTCTATACTTTAACAGGGTAACTTTTCAGGCTAAAAAACATAATGTTGTTACAAACATCCTAATTTCGGTTGTTTGGTTTTTTAGGTTTCTTCGATTTTTAATCAAGTAGATCATTTTCAGAGTAGAATTATATCAACTTCTTTACAGCGAATAGTCCAAAGAACAAGATGATAGAAAGCATTTCTGCATAAAAACGATGCCATTAAGGCATTCTATGATGGTTCCAAAAATGATCAAAATTCAGCTTTCTGGAGGAAGTTAAAAGAAAAACGAATATCACGTATACCCAAATTTTGTTCGCTCATTTATAATAAAAAAATCAGTACCATATTGGTGCAAAAGATACGAATATAAATGATATCTCACAGAAATCGTCGTGGTGGGGGTAATAAAACATGAGAAAACCGAATGAATGCTGCACGAGTCTTTTTGGGAGGCTCCATTTTAACACATTCTCGAATCTTGGCGCAATTGATGAATATTTACTTTCTTTGTTACCATTTTTCAAAACGGCACAAATTAGCACTCCTTCCACATTCCCAACTCTTTTGCTTATCGAGTAAACAGTCAAAGTTTGGTGATTTTGTTCACCTTTCAACAACCATTCTATTGAGTTCGTAAGTAGATATCCAAATGGATGAACATCTTGCTCCTATGGCATGGGAACCTTGCAAGTGTGGATCTAAATACAGCGTCCCAACTTCCGTTTCTCAATTAAATGCCTTTGGGTTCAATCAACATTTCAGATTTCTATCGCTAAGGGCCTTTCTGGTTTGTAGTAGTAATAGATTATGTAGACCAGAAAATGTAATCTTAAATTTTGAAAGTCATTTTTTATAAGTTGGGCAGGCTCGTTCTTCGTTGCTATGAAAACATCTTCTGATGGCAGAAAACAATTGGATAACATGACCGTTTTAGGTCGTTACGGGTTAAGTAACCTAAAAGGGTCAATAGCTCTCCATTGCCCCCTGCTCTGCAAATGTCTTTCTTGATTTTTTGGCTGAGTATTTTTTCTCTTCTACAGAAGAAAAATGTAAAAACATTACTTTTATACAATTTTTATGCTTTTCTCAAAATATCTAAACGAAAACAAATGAAAAGGGAGCAAATGCAAACTGATACTTTGACCTAACTTATAATAATATGCCCCGTACTCTTTTAAATATCTTGAACGTAGAATGTTTAAGCAAAAAATTAAGAAAAAAAGAAAAGAAATGATTCAGTAGGCCGTAGGTAGTCGTCAAAATACATTCTTTTGTTTTGTGTTTGTTAATTTTCCATGAATTAATCGAGTTACCAGTTATCATTGTAACTATAACTCTCCTAATCGGAGTTCTATTGTTTGTTGAATTTTTCTCGACATGAAACTAAATTAAATACCTTTTGTTTAGAAAATATTTTAACACAAAATTAAAATACCCCTAAGTATATGGATAGTGAGCGAGTGTATAAACAATGAGTTCTTTTCATCCACATTTTTTATAGGTATTTTTATTAAATTTTATTAAAACTCCATTTTTTGTTTCTTATTTAGCAAAAGCAATAAATTAGTATGTCAATAAAGTTATGAAAGTCACATTTCTTTGTTTTTTAATTTTAAATGTCACTTGATTGGGAAGTTAAAATTAAATAACGAATCTTGCAAATTTAATTTACTTTTGAAACTGGGAAATATTAAATAATATTCTGATATGTCTTATCATGTTAAACTTTCTTATTAGATGATATTAATATTTAGATCAAAACCAGCCCTCGTAGCTTACTATTTTTCTTCTAGTGTACCAAAAAAATATCATTTCTATCAAATTCACTTCTTAATCTTGAGCTTCCTAAATTTGCATTTAACAAAAACCAGAAAAAAGTTTCCGAAAAAAAATATCAACAAGAGACAAACTTAGCAGTTTGGTTTGGAAGGATAAAGTTTCTCTAAACTTTGGAGAGCGGGAGATGTTGACTTTCCGTACGCTTCTGCTTGAAAGTTTCCAGTTTGTTTGTGGTGCTGCTGGTACGGCTGATTCCACGTAAAGAAATTTACAAGGCTCATTGCGCACGACACCAGCCAGACCGGAAACTTTTTAGGAACACAACAATGCATGCAACAGTTTTGGCTGCGGTTATTAAAAACCACTTTATTTACAACTAATAGCCGGGCACGCTACGCTTTGACGAACACTTAAATACTACTGGAATTATGTATGTATGTTATCATTAGCACCTGTTTAGCAAATATCATCAAATCCCATAACAGAAGAGGAACGAGGAAATGAATCGGTTGCGTTTCCGTCCACTGATGTATCAGCTCGAGACATTTTACAATTTGTTCCGGTTTTGGCGCATCAACGGGTGGTGGATGTTTCAGTTCAAGTTCTTCTATTTTTTGGAGGTGGAAAACTTCTTTTATATTCAGAACTTCCAGTTCAAGTAGGTTAACTGTTTGTTGATTTATGATCGTTTCAGTTAAACAATCAAATTTCATGGTTAACCAGGTTTTGTGAAGGAAACGAAATGATTCCTTTATGGTGAATTTGTGTGTGTATTTTATTATATCCAGAGGAGAATCACAAAAGAGTTTTAAGTCTTCTAAGATCAGCCTTTGATAAAGGAGTTTAAACTCCCTTATGGCACCCTTTTGATTCACGTAATCTAAAGGATATTTTTGCATTGTAATCGGGTATTTCAAAGGATCCTCCGGATACAAATCTTCAGGAATGAGAAGGACAGATGAATGTGAAGGTAAATATACACTATGAAGCCACGTTTCGTATACCTCACGCACATCGTCATTGAAATAGTACTTCACTGGTTGAGTAATCGCATTAACACCCAACAACAAATCTAAACAGTTTTTAGAAACCTTTTCCGGAATAATAACAGTTATTTGACTACGGCAAGTTCCCGAAACATTACCGATCATTAGTATGAACACTTCACCGTAATCTTTAACATAATCGGCGCTAAGCTTCGAGAAAATCTCTTTAATGTCGATATTAAAGCTAAATAAACAATACATGTCGTTAGGATCGAGATTGTTCGGACTTTTTGTACTGCAACGTTTCAATTTCATCCTCTTCCGTTTGAAATACGCCAAAATTTGTCGAATTTTCAACAACTTTCTTCTTCGAGCTACCAGCCGTTGTTTCCGGATTAATTTTGCCAAATTCCCCATGTTTTCCTAGTGGGAAATATTCACGGAGACACGAAATGCAAGTGCGAACGGTAAGGAGCGTCGTTTGAAACTGAGCAAAAGTGTCGACCGTCGGTCCGACAAACAGACGCGCGGTAGAATCAAAGTAAGCCGGATCTTTGGAGCGACAGAGACGCTCATGAAGTACACGGCACCGCCAAGGATCGGCGGCCTCTCAAAGACCGCATCAAGGACGGGAGTTAAAAACTCTTGCTTTTGCTTTTATTTTATAATATCCCAGTTACTTTTTTTATGCACTTTGTGGTTAATTCTACTTTCATAATTCGGTTTAGTACTTTCTTCAATTGTTAAAAATTAAATTGTTTATGTCATTAGAAACATAATACTCATGCTGCTTCACTTTAAGATTGCAGTTACAGTAATATAGCCGCGTTGATAACAACGTCGCGTGTAAAAAGGAATCAAATCTTTGATGGAGTCATACCGCCACTGTGCGACAAAGCAATCGGAAAATTAAATCTAGTCAGCTTTTCTTTCATACATGTCGAAATTGTGAAACAATCCTTACCTAAGATGTATACGAGTCGTATATAACTCTTCTTCCTAAATCTCCGATAAAAAAGCAGATCTATTGCGATACCTTTTCATAGAGATAGCGCTTTTTGTAAACCTTTTGGAGTTTCGTCGTATCATTTATAAATTTTTGATCATTTCTTAAAAAACTAAAAAGTTAACAGAAAAGAACTATCGTCCAGACTTTCGGGACTTATTTATGTCCTTGTCAGCGAGCCATATCGACTCTGCATACTTGCAAACTACGACAAACGTTACGTAAACACCAATTGGTATGCATCTATCACTCTTTCAAAATGTATAAGTTATTAATGCACAATTTTAAAGAAGTGTAACATATCAGTTAGATACGTCAATAGGCGAAAAACTAATCTCAAGGCGCCCATCAGGATTTTCAGCACAAAAAAAATGCAAGAAAATAAAGAACAAGAATACTGACAAGGCAAGAACAAGAATACCTACAAGGCAAGGAATTACAAAAGAAATTTGAAGAGTATGACTTCAATTAGGATTCCGAGTACTTTCTTGAAAGGCTAAAGACAAATCTCCTTTCGTCATCTTCATAAGCATGTTCCTATGACAAGTATAAGTTAAAATAAAGATTTCAACCAATAACACCATCAACTAACAGAGACAACATTTCAATAGTGAAAACACGATTTCACAAATTGTATCAGAATTGAGGATGTACTGAACACGTATACATGTAATCTTTTAAGATTAAAGTTTCAACATGATGAAGTTGGTGCAACTGTAACGATGAAAACTACAATTGGTGGTTACATTTAAATAAAATATACTTTTGTGTGTAGAGATCTGGAAATTTACTTCTTGGAGTTTAGCAATTGTTCTATACTGTTATTTTATGTTAAGCAAAGGGAAACATATTAGATGTATTTACAATCTGATTGGTCCTTTGAGTCGGATTCACAGTTCGACGGGGAAAGAAATAAAATGAATAAAAATAGGCAACCTAAACTCAAACAAAAAAAAAGTATTACACGGCTTAGAAAGGCAAACCTAAGTTTCTTAAAACCTTTTATGTTACTCTTTCTCCATGGCCTACTCATAGATTAATGTACCACAAAAAAGGGCAGTAGTTTTATATTTGTATAGTAAAACTTCTTATACAGTCAAAGAAGCATTATCTCGAAGCTCCTAAAGCTTTCGAAATCACATACAAATGCAAGCAATTTGCGTCATGAATAAATAAGAAGCAGTACAGGAAGCGAAACCCGGTAAAACAGAGCAAGCAGTTGCAGATACGGCAAAGGAGGGTAAATAAATAGCGGTAATGTTTATTCATAACTGCGGCAGTGCCATATTTAACCTCAACAACAGAAAACACAATTTATCTTACTTCTTAATATTTAAATGAAAATTGCAAGAGGGTAAAAATGAAACAATCGAATTGTTATTATTACTACTATCATCATTATAAAAGAGGGAAAAACAAAGTTGAAATAACAGAACTGAAATTATACATGTAGGTATGTGTATATGCCTCCTGCCTGAACGAGGAGAGTAAAGTTACGCGTGCCGGGGAGTTGTCATTTCCATGTCCCGACTAGTCCTGAGCGAGTCCTGCAGGCATGTCGTCATAGCAACCGGGAGAATAGACAGAGAAAAACGCAGACGCACTCCGGTACTCCAGGCGTTCCGGAGTAGAACGAGCCGCTTCTCGTAGATGATGACGACCGACTAATTACTTATGACGCATTAAAAATTTAACGGTCGAAACACCTTTTTGTGTAACCGCTTTAAATAGAAACCTGGAATTTATGTACTTTTGACAATAATCGGGGAAAAAATTAAAGAGCAAGAAAAAAGAAAATTTTGTTTTTGCTTTTGTTAATAATGGATATTTTAAGTTAATTTAGTTGTCACGTTTTAGCATTTTTAAATTTGAAGTGTCAAGAAATATGAGGAACATGGTGAATTTACATAAAAAGTACATTAATTAAAACAAAGTTTTCTTATCCAAATCTTTTTTGTTCTAAATTCAACTTTAAGGTTTCGTTATTTGAAGTCGCCATATTGAAAAGCACTGAAAAATACCCATGGTCGTATTTTATGTAAATTTTGAAAATTACAGATCCACGCATTACCAAATCAGTCGTATTTAAAAGAAGAAGAATCGTAGAGTGTAATAAGACAGATTTAATACGCAATAAATCTTCAGAATAAAAAGAAAATGAAAAATAAAAATAATTTTTTTTTATTCCCAGATATGAGTCATACAACTTCATTATATTATAAACAATACATTAAAACTGAACATACAACACAAAGTGATAAAACACTGTATTTTCTAAGATTTATACAAAATAAGAATGTGAAAATGTTAGCACCTTCATTTTGACCATTTAGTTCACTAGGGTGACTGCTAGGGGCGCTTTGATAGTTCAACACATAAAAGTTAGCGCCAAATTTAAAACATACTTGACGTTGTTTGTTACCGCAAAACCACTTTTTATTTTATTGTTTACGTTACATTATTATTAAAAGCCAAAGTTAAGAAAATTGTTTACGACTATTCATGACTAAAAATAAATGATGCATGAGCATGGTATAAAGATGGTTTTTTTTGTTCATTTTAGGAGAAATTCAACTTTTTTTATTCTTGATTACTATCGTCTGTTTTGTCTTTACTAGGGATATTTGGGATATAGTTCAATAAAATTTAACATTAGGTACTTATTTTATTCACCATATTATATTACATAGTATAATAATGACAGTTTCATATTATTCATAGCGTTTCTGAGTATCGACTGTTTTTTGAGTCCCGGGACTCGAGACTTTTATTCTTCAACGTCAATTAGAAAGCCATTTTTGATACATTTCATAATGTTAACAACTTTTATAATTTCTGATTTTATAGAATCAACGAAATACATAATTACTACTTTTTTAAGTAAATAAAAAGCATTAATTAGAATTATAAAAAGTTCTACAATTTCTTAATTGTTTATTGCACATGAATTAAAAACAGAAAGCTGGTTTCTTAGATATTATACAGCACAAAGACCGGATTCATACTAAAAATAATGAGCTTTCGAAATATCTTTTTGTAATCAGTTCAAAAGATTCTTCAATTGTGATCTTATTTAGTAGGTATAAATTTTAAAAGTTTGTGTCAAATAAAGACATTTTTAGTTTTCCAACATTTCTTATTATTCGCTTCCAGTTATCGTTTGCATTTTAGTCATTCACATGATAATACAATGCAGAAAATAACGGAAACAACCTATCCCTTCGAACATGTTGTTTACAAACTACCTGTATTTCTAAAATTCAGCAATTGAGGTAACTGTAAAATTGAAATTTTAGAATCAAGAAGTGCAAGTTGTAAAATGTTGAAGGGGTAACAGCTTAGGACGACAGTAGTTCATTGTACCGCTTATAATGCACAGCAGGTGTAAACTACAGGTAACATAAGTAAAGCGCTGTCGACGGTAATACATTATAAATTTGTTGGATCTTCCAACTAGATAAAATATATTGCAGATTTTAAAATATGTTGCACCTATAAACTTAAATTTTTGAAAAGGCTCGAGTCTCGAGCTACTATTCCCGGGAATCGAGACCAGAAATTTTGAAAATTTCTCGGGAATTCTCGAGTCAGAAATCCTATTCATATACATTATAGTCAGGAGATTTCACGGAATAATCATACATCTAGCCCAAGATTATAGTCATTCGCCCACTTCTACAATTTGTAACCATTTCTCAGCTTTTTTGGAAAATGTTGAGAGATCGTAAGAGCAATTAGCTTGTAGTATCGGACATATCTTTTCTTAATTTTCAACGAACTCCGAAGGAGTCGTTACTGAATTTGCGAAGTCTGTCTGTCTGTATGTCCGCATTTTTTGTCAAATTCTGAAATTTTGGCTTCAGATTTTGATTCTACATCAAAAACTAAAGACCATGTGGTATCTTCGTTTTTTGATCTCTTCGGGAATATGGTCAAAATGCGGCCGAAAACTGGAAAATTTTCAAAAATTTTTTTTTACTTTAGAATAGCATTCTACATCAAAAAATAAGACAAACGTGTACTTTTAGTTTTTTTATATCACCTGGGCCACATGGTCAAAATGGCTGCCGAAGTCTAAAAAAAGTAACAAACGGAGTTCGTTGTGTTTATGCTTTGCATTCCCAGATGTTTTTTACTGTAAAGATCAGCGGCGAAGAATTTCTACATATTAAAAGGGGGCTCTACCGACGCTCAATTTCAAAAAATTTTTGCCAAAGAAACGCAAGACTACAATCTTTTCACGGCTGAAATCAAAATAAAATTTAAGTCTATCAATTAATTTAACAATTATGAACAAAAAACCATGAAATGTACTACTTGGTTGTATGCCTGCCTTTTAATTGTTTTTTTGTTATTATTTCTGGCAACATCCAATTAAAATAAAAGGTTTTTAACTTTGGTAGCATTACGTTTTTCCAGAATTCTTCATCTCTTGCTATTACTTCGACATGAAGAGGATGTTCATCATCAACATACACAATAAAGAAACACAGATTTTTTTTGCATATGTTTAACTGGCCCTGTATCTGTAAAATAAAGGTATATAATAAAACAAAACAAGTTATTAATAACCAATAGAAGCGACTGATATTACACTCACTTGGTAATAATGATTGTGATTTCGTTTTAATTTTAACTCGCCTGTTTCATTCAACTGAAGGCAAAAGTTTGAATTTTTCTTATGATTCTGGGCTGCTTGCTCTAGGGTTATTTTGTTCTTGTGCACTTTAAATAAACATTTGACTTCAACAATGGAATTTGTGTTCAACAATCCTTAAAAAAATGGTATAGTAATTTATAACATGAAATTGCAGCTATTTGTACCATCAGGCGAAGCACCCAAGTAGGGATGTTGTTCATCTATAAACAATCCGCTGTCGTCTATTTGCACTTTCCTGGCAGAAGCAAATTTTGCGATGGCTACTTTTTCTTTCACTTTTCCATAATTGACAGCCTCAGTAGTGAAATGCTTTGGGTATAAAATCGGTGTGTTACCAGGACTTGTGGTTCTCGATTCATTCGTCTTTTGCACACTTCACCAAAGCGAGATGCAGTAAGTCGGCCTTTCCGTTCCATGATGTATCGAGTATTGTCCCACTGACCCTTTGTATCAACCTCTATTTCGACAATGTCTTCTTTTGTTACCTATAGGACGACAAATATCTCAAAGTAACACAATTTATTACAGTTTCTTTATGTGAATGATTTCAAATGATTTTATTAAAACTGTTACCAAAATAATAGAGACCTGTAGGTTTTGTAAAATTCTTTGTTGCTCTGAATTATACTCCGTCTCACTCATTGTGGGCTCAACTGCATTTGGACCATAGTCTGGTGCTGACGACTGTGCTGGTTGACTAACACACGGATCAGTGAATGACAGTTTACGCTTGACTCCTGTCCTTGTGGTTTTGTTTCGCTCTTTGCGATTTGCTTCCTGGTGTTGTAAGCTAGCTACATATTTTTTGAAATGTTCACCAGGACTAGTACTGGTGATTTGTTTCCAGGTCTCTGACTGCCAGCCAATCACTGATATATTTGCTCGGGTTTCGAAGGATCCCCGTTGCGTCAAGTTCAATCGTTTCCCTGCATTGAATTTACATAAAATTGACATATACAATTCTGCCCTATTATTGGTTTCATTGTCAATAAGTTGGTGTCCTTTAGCAACCAGTCGATCTAAAGCACCTAAAAAAACATCAATTGTTATACATTATTTCACTAAAAATTCTGTTTTCTGTATACCGTGTACATGATGATATATACCCGTATTCTTTAGCTCAAGTATTTTGCTATTCTCTTTGTCTCCTACGCTTTCACAGTATGTCTGCTTACACTTTGAATGGTCATTGTAAACATGATTTGGTCCATTTAGCAAATCTGCTTTTAAATCTTCTACAAGACCATGCGCATTGATATATAAGACTTCCATTGCAATATCTTGAAGTGCTTTAATATTCTTTGCTGTTAGAAGTTTTCGACCTGTTACTGCTACACTAGTGTCATTTCTGATTTTATACAATGCCTTTCCGTAGTTCTTAACTGCACGATTGGTGCAATGTATTTTCATGACTTCAGTACCATAAGAAACTTTTTCTCTTATTTTGGCAAAAACTGAAGAATCGCCATCTGCAATAAATTTTAAATATCTTACGTTGTGGGTGGCAATACTCTCATTCAATCCTTCCACTATGATGTCTGATTCCATAGCTCCATAAGATGCGTTCCAATTTTTAAAACAGACATGTTCACGACTTCTTTCGTTCTTGTTTTCTGCACGTGAACATACGCTACAATATTTATTTCGTACGCGCAAAAACAAAGATTTCCCAGTAGCCTTTCCTATTATTACAGCCTAGGGATTAGAAAAATAGCTGATGGAATGTGCAATGCAGAATTAAACGTAGATTGTACTTACCACACCTGACGATGCATTATAACTGTGACCATAAGAACGGTGACTCCAGCCACAATCTGTATAGACAACTATCCACGCATTACCATCTTTATCTATTTGCCCTTTTTCCAACGCCAAATCACGTTCTTCCTTGCCAGCTTTTTCAATGGAAAGCCAAAGATTTTCCTCCCATTGTTGGCTCAGGGAAACTTCTATTGTTCTGAACAGACTGTATGGCATTGGTGGAATGTCCATAATATCAAATGTCATATTACCTATCATATTGTTTTTTTGTTATGAAAGAATATTCATGTAATGTATGCGGCGACTGTTGTGGAGAAGGAGTTCTGCTGGTAGTTGTTTCAGTATGTACTGTTATAGGCTCTTCTTGCAGCACAGCATGCTGCGTTATCGATTCTTCAGTGTCGTTCGAAGTTATTATCTCTTCTTTTGTTATGTATGAATATGCATGTAATTCATGCGATGACTGCTGTAAAGATGTAGTTGTGCTGGTTCTTGTTTCAGTATGTACCATTGTAGGATCTTCCTGCAACACAGCACGCTCCGTTATTAGTTCTTCAATCTCATTTGAAGTCGTTATCTCTTGAACATCATTTGAAAAGTAATCATGGTCATGTCGAACGTTATTGCTAAAACAAAAAATGTAATTCCTTTGGCCTATATTTTTCCAGAGAAAATGCATGTTCAAGAGAATTAATAATGTTACAGGATTTTCCTTACTTTAATTGCGCTATTTCTTCACACTCATTTGCAACTGAAATCCTTTTTCTGCATTGCCATTCGCGCATTCTTGCCTTAGATTTCCTATTTCTTTTTCGGTTTTTATAAGCACGATCTTTATCCATATTTAAACCAATAAATGCCAAACAGCACTAACTAACTAATATATCTACAACATTCAAATTGTTGTTATTATTATTATTATTATTTACAATATTAAACGGCAAAGTTGATATCGTATTCACGGTATAATTAGAAAATCATTTGAACTTCAATAATTATTTTTTTTGTAGAATCATAATCAAATAGCTAAAACGTAAAACGGTGGGATATTTGATTTCGTGAATTGTGTTACAAATCAAGCACGTGGTAAAAAATCATATATAAACCACGGTTGGGAAGTCTATTATATTTTTATGTTATTTAGCTTCGCACTCTTATTTCTCTCCATGCTACGCATATCGGGAAATAATACAGCTCGGCTATAAAGAATGTCTTCTCTACCTTGGTATATAGTTTCTATTTTTAGTCTGCGAAAAACAATTGTAAACGCTAATAACTATAAATAATAATCTAATAGTTACAACTATTTACAATAAAAAACAGCCAAAAAGCAATTTCACTCAATAGCACTAGTAATAAAATTATCTATTTACACTAGTTATTCCTGGAAAGTGTAGTATTACCTGTAAAATGCACGTAAAATTAATTAATCTTATTCCTAAATAATAATGTCCTCCAAAATCACAAACTTCCACTGTTTCAAAGCTTATAATATTCACAGATTACCGTCCGTACTTTGTAACTAAAATATGTAATAAATAATAATGCAACAAAACAACTTTTTCGATTATGCGGTTATACCGAATAATATACCTGAAAGCATGTAAAACCAGTAGGTAGAAGAAAAGGGATTAACTTACCGTTATCTTCTTTACACCCTCGAACAATTTCCAAAATTCAAAAACACCACTCTCACCACATTTGCACTCACGGTGACATCTGTTAAGATAATTAGACATTATTTTGGCTGTTAGTACTAATTTTTACCGTTGGTGGCAATAACGCGCCCTTAACGCAAGGAATTATTTACAATGTTGCCATATCGATAGTTATTCAATATGTCTATGTCTAGTTTATTGCATCTTCCGACAACTTCTTAGAAAAGTCGTCAACCATAATTTTAGGTGTTGTTTATTGCATGTAGTATAGGCATGTACTTTAGGTAATTTATTGGTATATAAAATCATACGCGCTTGGCATGATAAATGAGCATCTACATTCTACATTCACCTATTTATAAGCACATTAGTTCTTGCATTCTCTATAGTATGCATTTTGTGAACGTCTAGATTAAATAAGAAAATCGAATAAGTACTTCGAATCTAACTTGCAAGTTTCTCGATTTATTTAATTTGAGGTTATGAACACGCCACGTCGATAGCATATGTTAAAGGTAACGAATGAATAAAACTTTCAAGTTTGTAGTCTTGCACCAAATAGAGTATTTGACTAAATAATTTAATTTTGTTACTGTTGCTCTGGACAATGTCAAAATCGAAGAATACATGAAAATACAAATTTGATAGAATATCGAAATATAAAGAAAAGACAAAGTCGGTTGAATTGCTTGAAGAAAGTTAATTTAGTTATTACCAGTCTTTGCTCTCCACCTATGGTAGCTAACGATCGGACCTAAACTCTTCGTCACGGTAATTAACTAATTTTGTCATGCAATTTTGCCTCCACCACGCCATCTATGGTTGACTAATCATCGAGCCTTAACAGTCTGTGGTGTATCACCACCAAGTGGTTGCTGCTAAACGGTTACAAAAATTTATGAAATGTCACCTTCTTATAAGGAATCGCTAATTAAAATTGAGAATAGAAAGGGAGGTTTTTGCCTGCAACTCCTACAAAGTACACAAAGTATAGAAATTTCCAATTACTCTATTCGAGGAAATAATAAATAGATCTCCATACTAAGTACCTTTTTCTAACTTATCAGATTGCATAAGTCTTATGGTTAACAAGATCCCTCTGGCTTATCGGTTTGTATAGACTGTATATGCTTGATATAATTCTAGTAAATTTGAAGACGCCCAAGAGTTTGACCAAACTTTCAAAGTGTACCTGAATAAAGAAAAATGAAAATTACGAGTCATCAGTCTAGTAGTTCTAGTTTTAAATTGGAAAATAAAATCAACTTATACAAAACCAAAGATAAGTTTAACTTACAGTAACTAGAGCCAGAATCAACTAACTTGATTAACAAAAAGTTGAAATGTTGTTAAGGATAAATGTTGAGAGTCGATATACAAAAGCCTTCCAACAATCTATCTAATGAAATATGACAATGTAGTTTTGTTCTGGTTCCGTTTCGACAATCAAGGCAAAACCGAAACCAAAACTAGGATTACTTAAAAACATCAATATCAAAAGCTAACAAGACCAAGACTTTTCTAAAAACAGATTCACTAGAAATCTTGCACTTGGTTGTGGATTTTCTGCACAAGTTTTTTCAAGGAAACATTCTGATCAGTTCTGGGCAGAAATATTTGAAATACCTTCTCGTTCGTTCCTCCTACTTTCAAGTATATCCATGGTGAGTATATTAAACAGTTAATTCTTGATCTTTTTAAATCGAGAATACCAAGAAGGTTAAATTAAGAAAACCAAGACTATCAAATCGAAAAAACTAAGACTGACCAAAACTGTTAAATACCAAGTCCAAAAGGTAGATTGGTCAATATTTGCAATTTTGCTCAAAAAGACAAGCACAATGTTACGATTTAAATTTGTCCAAAAATCCTGTGTATGATTACTGTCAAATTTAACTAATCTAACAGAAAACTGAAGCGAAAATGGAATTCAAAAGCAAAATAATATTAGGCTTAGAAGAACCTTTTCGTTTTTTTCTTTTTTTCCTTTTGCCTTACGGCAACCGTTGTAAACTCAAACTTCAAACTTCAAATTTACGGATGCACTGAATGAAATATGACCGTTGATAAGTATTAGGTTTCGCAAAAACAGTTATGGGAACCATTGGCAAACTTGGAATTTGCCGCTCTCTTGATACATACATTGCTTGATTATAAGTATAATATAAAGAATCGTTTCCATAATTTATGAAACACATTTTAATATTCGTTTTATCTTGTTATCATTTAAGCATGCCATATTTATTTAATTTATGTCTTGGTTACATCAAACTTGCCGCGTTAAGTTCAAGTTAGATCTCTTAGCCTGTAGGAGCTTTAAAGAAAAATTTAAATAATGCTGAAAATGTTTGGAATTTAACTTTGTCAACTTTGTCATGGTAACACTAGTATTATACCATTAAAGCAGGCTAAATTATTACATGCTCTGTACAAGCTGAAGAAACAAATTACTAATTGATTTGAACTCTCTTAAGCAAAAATCCTCATAATAAAACCATTTGGCGATTTTTTTTATTAAAACAACAATTTAACACACAACTATATACACTAGGAACATAATAAACCGGAACAAATTTATAATACTAATCCTCCGATGCTTTTTACCTCAGTTGAAAACAAACAACCGTCAATTTGTTTATTAATCACCGTGAGCCTCAAATTCCTGAACAAGAGAATCAGGTACACCATATGTAGAGAGCGATGCGTGCCCAATGCCGCGCGCGCTAATAAGCGAAAGGGGTCCGCTTATCCGTGTGCCAGGACCAAAAGCGGCGAGCTGCCGCTCTGTCATTAACTAAGCAAAGAAACGCCCAGGTTTTATGCACTTAGGTGTAATCACATGCGGCGTTGATGTGTCAAATATTCCTTGTCAGCAACTCATTGGTGCACGAACACCTCCACCACTTTACAATTTTGCAATTACCATAATTAAGTTAGTGCGCCAATTTTAACATTTAACAATTAGTACATTTCGAGATCATTCGTTTTGAATACATAAAAATTTTCATTTTTTGTTTCGTTTTTTAGCAACGAAAGTTATTATAGGAAGTACTCAATCGCTGCTTGCTTTAAAATTACAATTTATAAGTTACTGATCTTCATTCTTAATTTTTCTGATTGTTGCATCCTCTTGTAGTATTATATTGAGCAAACTAAACAAGAACAAGATAAAATAAGTAGAAATGTGATAGAAGAATTTTTTTCACTTGGGCCAAAAATAAATTGGGAAATAAACATTGCGTGCAAAACCTTTCCAACAAACAAATTAGACCAGAAATTTTAAATTGCGAAGAAAATATTTTTTTGCAATTGAAATGAAAATGTTTGCCGTTGAAATGTTCTGGAAGGTTTGTTTGATTCTATTAAAATTTTCATAACAACTGTAAATTTTTGGTAAGTTCATTAAATTTTTCATAATCTTTCCTTTGTTTTCTTTCATGGCTCATATTAAAATCTTCCTTTTAAATAAGTACTTAATGAGCATATGTTAAGATTTAATAGAGAAAAAAAAATAGAGGTTGGGATACGACACACTAAAATGGATTTTACATGGTATGGTAGAGACACAACTTGTAAAACGTTTGCGTGCAAAAAGTGCGAGAGCAAAAGCCTAGGTGAAGTTATTTAGATAAAATAGTCGGCGGCATTGAGTTTTCGTGCCAAGATCAAAAGCGCGATGTGATAACTTCATCTACACATGGGCGGGCCCGGAGCCCGGACCCCCGGATCGACCGGAGCCATTGGTCCAGCACTCCTCTCCGCCGCGACGCCGAAGCACATGCGTACACCACCGTATTTTTAGACGCCTTTGATATTGAAATGCTATTTCTCCAATATGTTTCCTGTATAATTGGGGGACGTAATGCGTTTTCTGATCGTGTGTTGTTTGTTTATTCCGCGCGGCGGTTCGTTTTTCCTTTACATCGGACACGAAACGCTAACAAAATCGTTTAGATTTTAACAACCCAAAAGATGTAATTACATAAAAAGAAAAAAAACTAAATCTCTTTAAGTTATTTACTAAATACATAATTCTTTTGTGTTTCATGGCGTAAAAAGGATTTTTTTCTTTGTTTTTTTTTTGTCAAGTTACGTATGTGGTCCAGAGAAAATCTTATCTTAAATTCCAACTTCATTAAATAGACAACTTTCAATTGTTTAAGCATCTTCTTGATCTAATTAACAGAATGAAAAGACTCTCTTTCAGCTTAAAAAGGGAAATTCAGAAATTAGGTGTTACAATAAGATGTTAATACGAGAATAAAGAAATAGTTATAAAGCGAATTAACATAACCTGCATTCACCAAGAAACTTGAAAAGGGACAACTTCGAGGTTAGAATAGAAACATGAAGCCTGAAGTTAGGTTTAGGCTATTTTACAAAAAAAATTATTAAATACTGAAATGTAAAAATAAAAATGAAATGCGAAAAAAACAATTTATTCAACTTTCGAAAGGAAAGGAGGAAAAAATGTATTTTAAATTATTTTAGAAATAAATAATGTTCAGAGCACCACAAAATTTCCTTTTAAGAATGGCAATCATTAGTATTTCCACTGAAATAGGCATGGCGAGAAAATTGCTTTCGAAACACACAGAGAGAGAACGATAGAGAGCAAGCAGTACAAGCAACTTGTGTGTATTTGTGTGAGAATTACGAATTTACGAGAGCAGAGTGTTTTTGAATTTCGCCTTAATTCTCTCTCCCCCTCAAAACTCACTCGCAGACCTCCATCAGAAAGCGGATTTCGCGTTTTACGCTTAGAAAAGCTTAGCTGGGGAAATGCAAAGCAGATATCAAGGGGAGTTCGGCGAAGAAAAAAAATAAAGAAACACCAAGTAGGTATCCACCACTGCCTGTTGTACGATTCGCTTACACAGCAGAACTGTATATTATTATGCTGAGACTTTGTCGTCGTGTAACATTACCTGGAGAGTATGAGATGATGACGTTGTATGACACGACGGTCAGGGTATTATAACGGATCGATCCCCTCACATACGAGCAGATTATTTTAAAAGCTTTTGAGATATTTAAACTGAATTTTAAGTTTCTGCTTCCTAATATGCAAAGTTTCTGATCGGTTTACTATCGTAAAACACACGTTTAAGATTGGTCAGATGCTAGAGGGGGGGGGGGGGGGATTTTAAATAATTACGACTTATTAATAGGCGTATGCTAAATGCTATTATTCCTTCTATATATTCAACAGAAACAATTTAGTAATCAAATTTAAATTCCATCTAATTAAACGGTTAAATTGGTTAAATGTGTTGCCTAACCATTCAGGCGTTACGGTTACGTCATCAATTTAACAACAAATTGTAGAATTAAATTAAATGCGTCAAAAATAAAGAATTCTTATGATTTTGAAAAACTGTATATTTGAAAATTTTGTTTTGAAAACAGAAAAATAATTAATTTTGTCGATTTATTTAGTCAAAGACAGCGTTTTGTTAGCGACTATTGTTATTACACTACCATTCCAAGCTGAATACGAACAGAGGAGGAAAAACGATGAGAAAACTGTCTCCAAGAAATTATCTTTATATAAATTCATTCGCATATTATCAAGAATGTGTCCTTTTCAGAATTATTAGAAAATTCGTTCTTACTTAATCTTTAATTTGTTTCTGTTTGACTCTATCTAGTTTCTAGAATTCTAGTAACTATCTATCTTTCCCAAAATAAATTATTTATGTATCGCAATTTTTGGGTAATCCGATAAACTTTATTGCATCCATCTTACTAATTCAAGTTTGCTAAGGAAAAAGTTGTCAGTTGCATTTTATTTGCAGGTGACCAATGCATTCTAAGTGACAAAATTAAACAAAATAAGAATAAAAAAGCCACTACTCAGGTTATTAGAAAAGATCAAAACCAAACCTCAGATAACTGAACAGAACCAAATTCAAGACTTAGGTTATTTGACAAAGTCAACAGTTAATAAACAAGAGCAAGATCAACCTCACGTTACTATGGAAGATTAGGCCAAGACTTAAGTTAATCGGAAAGCTCATGAGCAATACTTAAGTTACTGGAAAAGACCACAAGCAAGACTCAGATTCGTAAACAAGACTAAGATTCAGGTTATTGAATGAGATTAAGGACAAAACCAAGGCTGCTAAACGAAACCAAGACCACAGCATGGGCTATTGAACAAAATCAACACTCAGGTTAATAGACAAAATGAAGACCACGCTCGGGTTACTATGCAAGATCAAGACCAAAATTCAAGTTACTCGAAAAGGTAATAAACAAAATTCAAATTACTCGAAAAGACCATGAGCAAGACTTAGGTTACTAAAGAAGACCAAGACTCAACTTACTGGACAAGACTATGATCACAAATCCAAAAATAACCAAAACCAAAACCAAAACCAAAACCTGGGTTATTAGATAAAATCAACACTCGGGTTAATAGACAAGATCAAGACCAACCTCGGATTACTATGCAAGATCAAGATCAAGTTTAGGTTAAATTCTTATACGCATAAGTTCGAGAATTGCACCCCAAGATTCAAGTTATTCGACAAGATCAAGAGCAAGACTCAGGTTACTAAACAAGATCAAGATGCAGGTTACTAAATAAGACCAAGACCAAGATCATCACCGAGGTTGTTAGACGAAACCGGGACCACAGTACGGGTTATTGAATAAAATCAACACTCAGGTTGATAGACAAGATGAAAACCAAAAGTAAGGTTACCGGACAAAGCCAAGACTCAGGTTACTGAACAAGACCAATATCTCAGGTTACTGGATAAGACTTGTAACAAAACCAAGACTCATCCAACTAAACGATACCAAGACTCAATTTACTGAATAAAATCAATATTATAAGTCATGTTACTCAACAACACCAAAATCTAATAGGCCAAGAATCTTGATGAAAGGCTTAAATTTATCCTACGAAGATTTTCTTGTTATTGAATCATCGGAAGTATTATATTTCAAACCAAGCTTGGATGAACAGCGAGTTTCGTGAATATTTGTTTTGTCTAATTCAGAAAAATTCAATAATAACAAAGAACTAAAGAATTTGGCAAGATCAAGACTCATATCGATTTCAGTCTCTTGTTAGATTTTGTCAAGATAAAACACCTCCCAAAAAACTTTTCTGCCTTTTGAATGTGTTCCTGCAAATAAAAACAGCAATAGATGAAAAAGTAAAAGAACACTATACGCCAAAAAAAGCAGCCTAGGAACTAGAATCAAGCAACAAAAAGATTTTGCGTTTGGTAATGTTAGTAAGATCTTGACATTCAAGTTTTAAATACCTCCGTTATTGAATAGAAGAATTAATTAATTGAAGAATCAAAGCGCATCTACTGCACGACTGCTGATTTCGACTAAAGTAAAAATTATGATCTAATTCCTGTTTTAGGTCATGTAATAAAACTGGTTTTGAGATTACAACATTATATCAATTGAAGACTAAAAATCTTTCTGTTTTAAGACTATTAAGTTGTTCACTAATTAATTCTAGAAATCCAAGTACCTTAAGACGATTATGCCTGTCCAAAAGTTTTATACGTTTTGCAAGAATCTCAAATAAATTGAAAAAATCAAAATAAAAACCTATCCAGCTGTTAACTATAACTGCAATGACTGCAGGGGGCATCTTAACAAAGTTAACAAGCTTTAATTAGTTTGTCTGGTCTGTCTATCACAATTAAAAAGGGGTTTTTACAAGAAATAAATTCAAAAATTCGTTTTCTAAACGCCAAAACAATTTCAACCACCACATCACCATCATCTTCTAAACTTTTGATTAGCTATCAGACCTTATACGTTACTAAACTTTCAGAAAAAATTTGACGTTCCTTTGTAATAAGTTAATTATTTTGAAAAGTTTTGAGGATTTAAAAAATTAATTTCCAAAAATTTTTAATGAAATATTAATTAAGACAAAAAGTGTGATAGAAGAATTTTTCACTTGGGCCGAAAATAAATTGGGAAATAAACATTGCGTGCAAAACCTTTCCAACAAACAAATTAGACTAGAAATTTTAAATTACGAATAAAATGTTTTTTTTTGCAAATTGAAATGAAAATGTTTGCCATTGAAATGTTCTGAAAGGTTTGTTTGATTCTATTAGAATTTTCATAAAAATTGTAAATTTTTGGTAAGTTCATTACATTTTTTATAATCTTCCCTTTGTTTTCTTTCATGGCTCATATTAAAATGTTCCCTTTAAATATAAGTACTTAATGAGCAGATATTAAGATTTAATAGAGAAAAAACTAGAGGTTGATACGACACACTAAAATGGATTTTACGTGGTATGGTAAGAGACAACTTGTAAAACGTTTGCGTGCAAAAACTGCGAGAGCAAAAGCCTAGGTGAAGTTATTTAGATAAAATAGTCGGCGGCATTAAGTTTTGGGGATTTAAAAAATTAATTTCCAAAAATTTTTAATGAAACATTAAGACAAAAAAGATGATCCCTGTTGTAGATACTTCCAAAGTTTTCCTTCTACCTACATTCTTTACCGTGTCATTTGTAACAACATTGTAACATAACACTTTTGAGTTTTGTTTTTTGGCGTGTCAAAGAGAAAACCTGTCGCTAACAGCGAGCGGTCGTTCCGATTACCTGCCGCGTTTTCAGCTCACCCAATAATTATAAAAATAATTATGTTGGTATCTGCTGACAATGGAGACTGCAGTAACGAGCACCATTAGTCCGGGGGTTTCATTAGGCGGCACACTAAAATCCCCCTCTTTCTCTCTCACACCTCCTTTATTTTTATTCCAACTTTTTTATGGCCTTGCCAAGAAAAATTAATTTCAAGTTTATTTTGCGGTTTTAACCAGGAAAGATGTATACTTAAAACACAAAATTCACACGTGGTTATCTAAATAAATATAAAAAAGGGTAAATTCAGTTTACGTAATTAAATTATAATGAACGAATGAACAAAGCATTTTACTGAATGAAATGAAAAATAGAATAGGTCGAATGAACACCCACGTTTTATAATCTATGACGAATTTATTGGAGATTAAAGCGTTAAAAAATAGATTTTTTCATGGATTATTTGACAAATTTAAAATTTAATTTGATTAGAACGATCTGTCAGCATTTTTGGTTCGTTTGAATCAGAGAAATTAGCAGTCACTGTAAACAATAGATCATGAATATATATATCTTTTGTTTTGTTTGGTTTTTCTTTTTAAATTCAAAGTAACAAAAATAAAAGAAAAAATATAATTGGATTTATAACTACATGATAAAAACAAAAGACGATCGCAAACAGCAAAAACAAAAAGAATGAAGTGAAACACGTTTTATAATAAAAAAATCAAAACAAATTTAAAGTAGGTACACGTTTAAGTGAAGCAAGATCGATCGCCTTTTATCTCAATATAAAAGATAATTCACATAGTAAGGTTTTATCATTCTGTTACGTCTAATGAGAAAGGTCCAAATTCGTAATACAAAGACGAGGCGGTAGGCAAGTCGTGTGATTGGAGATGTAGTTTGGAGTTAATACGTAAGAAGGTTTTGTTAGTTTGATCTTCCTTGGTTTCTATTTTGTCTTCATCGTTTGCCTCTGGATGATTCTGCTCGATCTGTATTTGTTACTGATATTCGTCTGGTTTTTCTCGGGCTTCCAGGATTTGTTTCAAGATTTGTAGAGAACATTTCTCATACTTCTTAATTTTACAGAAACATCCGACGTATTTTTAGTTCATTCCGATTTTCATCTTAGTTTGCTTTGCATAGATATGCAGTTCCTTCAATATCTCAGATTTAGTTCATTAGAACCAGAAGGCGGTCTTTTATTTTTGCTATGGTCACCTCCCCAAATGTTGGTTCGGCTTCAACCTTTTTCGGGTACACACGCTTTTGCTTGAAATTACCAATCTTGTAGAACCATCTCGACCAATTCTACTCCGTTGTCTAGTTCATCCTAAGACTCTGTTCCATCAAATTAGTCAATTTTTCAATACGTTCATAAGCAAGTAAGTTTTGAAGCAGTTAAAAGACTTTTGGTCATTTTAATATCAAACAATGTTGGACTTTGGACGTGACTTTACGTTGTGCTGTTGAGAGTTACAGTTTAAATTCTTAAACAAAAACAATACCAAAACACGATTCAAATTGTAGTACATCGGGGAAAGTGAAGAATGATCTAGAAAGAAAGTTAAATAACAAAGAGAAGATGAAGTCAAAATCAAGACCAAACGCAAAGTCAAAAATGATACCTTGCTACTGCAACGTTATGATCAATCAACGATTTAGAATCAAAATCAGGACCCTTGGTGTATGTTGGTATCAATAGTTTTCATGTTATTTATATTTAGCTTTATATTGCTTCTTCTCAAGTAACCTGATTTTTGCTCAGGATCGCCATTTCACAAAAGCAAGGCTCGTTTCGAATTGTGGTATAGTGTAAAACGTAGAAGAAAAGAAATGTTAAATGACAAAGAAAAGATAGATACGGACAAATTCAAAACCAACTGAGTCTTGTCATAAGTTCAAGGTAATGGACTCAACGCCAAAACTTATATTGCTATAGAGGTGTGGTTTTTGTATCATTACAATATTCAAATCGGAATATCAACTTGGTTTTAAACTCAAAAGCAAGTATAGAACTGATGAAAATCTTCAGTTTTGATGTTAACAAGTTTTGGTCGAATCCAAAAGCTAAATTCAAACCAAGAGCAAAACGTATGAGGTATCTTGGTACAGAGAGTTTTGATCCTAGTGTTATACTTAGCTTTATATTAGTCTTCTGAAGTAACCTGAGTGTTGTAAAGGGTGGTCATCTACTTTTAGGCTTGTTCCAACATAAATCTCAAACTCGTGACAGTCAGGGATAGTTTGCAACTAGTTTGAAAGTTATGTTGGAACAAACCTTTTGTTAACAAACCAAAACAATACAAAGTCATTTCAAAAAGTGGGAGATAATAGAAAGAAAAGCGAAGATGATGTCAAGACCAAGACCAAGTCACAAAATCCACGTATTGCCCCACAACCTATACTACTGTAGAAATATGATTTTTGCATCATTACAATATTTGATATTTAAAAGGTCTAATCACGCTAAACGTCAAATTTAAACCAAAGTCAAGATCTTGGTGTATTTTAGTATTAGGAAGTCTCGGTCTAGGTATGCTTAGCTTTATACTGGTCTTCTTAAGTAGCCTGAATTCTCTTCAGAGTAGCAGCTTAGTTTTGATGACGAAACAAAGGAAGACCAAACCTCACTTCCAATTATGGTACAGCAGAAAAAAGTAAAAAGGGTATAGAAAATGGAAAGTTGAATGATAGAACAAAAGCAAAATCAAGAATCAAGCTATGGTCTTGGTAATAATGACTTTTGGTGAATTCCAAATGAGAGATTTAAATCAAGGGCAATGCTTAAGTTAATCTCATGATTAGCCGATTTAATTGGATAATTCTGAATTTTACTACTTTTGCAACTGGGCCTTCGTATATTTTACTATGTAGAATCTGGACCTTGGCAAACTCAACTTTATAATGTAATGATCTTTTTAAGTAACTTAGGTTCTAATCAGAGTAGTAACTCACTTTTGGCAATAAATCAAAACGAAACCTAGCCTCAGTTCCAAATGTCACACAGTAAGAAAAATGCAAAATACTTAGTAGAGAAGAAGGAAAACTGCATAGCAAAGCAAAGGCGAAGCCATGAAGCAAATCATAGTCTGATATTAAAAAGTTTAGGTCACATAAGAGATCTAAACAACGGTCAAGATCCTTGGTGTATTTTGATATAAAAATTTTGGCCTTGGTAAACTTTATAATGGTCTTTTTAAGTAACCTAGGTTCTAATCAGGATAGTAGTTTACTTCTGGCGACAAACCAAAACGAGACCTAACCTCAGTTCCAATTGCCACATAGTGAGCATAGTGCAAAATGATAAAGAAAAAAAAGATGGAATAGCAAAGCAAATAGAAGCCAAAAATCAAACCATGGTTTTGATATTAGGAAGCTTTGGCCAATTTCAAACGAGAGATTTAAATAAAGGTCAAGACTCTTTGTGTATTTTGGTATGAAGAGTTCTTGGTTTTGGTAAACTTAGCTTATAATGGTCTTCTGAAGTAACCTGAGTTCTCTTAAGGATAACAGTTTGCTCGTGGTAACAAACTGAAACTCGAATCAAATTGTGGCATAACGAAGAAAGTAAAAAAAATATAGAAAAAAGGAAGTTGAATAGCAAAGATGAAGTCAAAATCAAGACCAACTAAGTCTTGATTTTGGTATGGATTTTGACAAACCTCATATGTTGGATTCAACAAGACCCAGACTGCCGGTAAATAGGTTCGGTTTAAATATTGTTATAACATCCAAAAAAGTAGTATTGGTCTTGATTTCATGCTCAAAAGCAAAATGAAAATCGATGCAAACTTTCACTTTGATATAAATTTTGGCCAAGTCCAAACGTTTTTCAACCACGGCCAAGACTCTTGATATATTTTGGTATTAAGAGTTTTAGTACATTTAATTTTATATTGGACTTATTAACTAAGTTGAGTTAGGTTCATATATTTTGACTTTCGTAACAAACCAAAAAAATATCAAAAATGCGACCCTAATTGAAGCAATAATGGAAATGATACGAAAGGAATTTAACAACTTTCTTAATGGATTTCAGGACGTTAAATGGTTGAAACTAAAATTACTTTGGCTTCTGAGAACTTCAAGAAGATTTTGTAAGATTCTCATAAAAGGTCATATAAGCATTTCAAAAAAATGATGTAGATGGGCTGTGAATTATTTAAATTTTTTGAACTGATTGAATCTAAAAGTGAATCTATCGCGCCTCTACATTACATCATCTATCGTCCTCCATAAAATTTCAATAGAATTTTTCCATAGTTAGAAATTCATCTTTTCCCTTTTTACTATTGTTAGAAACAAACAACAATTCCAGGTTTAAAATGTTATAGCGAAAGGAACCAACAAATAAACTGTAATATAAGAAGATATCAGAAATCAAGTGTACAGAAGGAAATAAAAGTTTAAGCAAACAGAATTTGTAAAAAAGAACATTCATCAAAAGG
Source organism: Ignelater luminosus (assembly GCA_011009095.1). Lineage (NCBI taxonomy): Eukaryota > Metazoa > Arthropoda > Insecta > Coleoptera > Elateridae > Ignelater > Ignelater luminosus. The sequence goes on along the minus strand of VTPC01089915.1, from coordinate 364,016 downwards.
TTTATCCTGCCGATGTTAAAATTGCTTCAATTATTCCTATTACACATAAATACATTTCGTGTAGTAGGCGCGAACCGCGCGCTAAAGACAGCTAATTTCGCGGGTTTCATCTGGAGACCTTTTCAATCCTCATCAAGCCGTCACATTTACATTTTAAACAGAGATGAGACTTCTTTTTGGCCCCACGTTCTCGTTAAATGCAAATGGCCGCCCCGTAATGAAGCCACGGATGATGGAAAAAGACGCCGATATGCTATACGCCATACGAAAAACAAAGCGAACAAATCAATGGTCCCACAGAAATGAGTTTAGCTCCTTAAAAAATACCAGCCGAGAAACGGAATTGTAAATGACGTTCATTTTCGTTTCAGCGCGTTCCAGTTCGCGCAATTTAAGACGAATTTGGTGAACCCTATGTTGTTTTATTTCTTTTTTCCCCGTCTTTTCTTAGCCCGAAAAAGCACGAAAGTAATGTCTGCGATTCTTATTTATTTTTCTAAGTTTCTCTTCTTTTTTAACAAAAGAAGCAAAATATTATTTTAATCCAGAAGAATCAATTTAAAAAATGAAATTCAATGTTCGTCCTATACGGATTCAACAAGGAGTAGTGTTTTTTCAGGATTGACAGTATAAAACAGGAAGTGATTGGCGAAGGTAAACATTACGGGAAACTGACCGCATCCGGGCCCGAAGAAATCCGGGATCAAGTGTCCGGCCCATTATCCTGATTGCTGCTCCTTACGCTTCGTCTCTTTAATCCATTTATGGCTTCTTGAGTACATTCTTCGACGCCCTTTTCGTCGTTTCCCCTACGTTTATTCTCTTTTCCTTCGATTACCACAACTAAACTCTCTACCAAGTCGGCGAACCCCTCCTCACCCTAATCCAACATTCATTTTTTTTCATTTATTTTTCTCAAAAATTTCAGAATAATTAGAATTCTTAGTCAAAAGGGGAAAAAAGTGAAACGTTTCCTGCTGCTGCTGCTGTAGCTGCACCTAATAAACATACAATGGGCGCGTCTGTCCCAAGCTCACATAAATTCATCTTTCTACTCCTCCGTGGAGGTTCCGGGTTTTAAGAGAGCGGCCGCAAATCCGGTTTAGGAAACGAGGGCAAAACACCAGTCCCCGTTTGCCGCCCACAACTTTAGCGAATCGGACTAATTCACAATCCAGACATAATCCCGATTAAATCTGCCTACATGAGCGCGCCTAGTCAGCAGATGGGGAACCCCCAACGTTCCCTACGTAATCTGTCCCCCCACCCAGAAAACCAACAGAAATGAGAAATGAATTAAAAAACTGAATAATTTCTTGATTAACTGAATGTAATGTTATGTTGTAAAAGGTTCCATATTTTTGTATCACAGATGATTAGCTGGCTATTTCACTTGTTTTTCTGTATGAAATACTGATCGTAAAAAACAAAATCTAAACCAGATTTGTCATTCAATAAACAAACAAACCGGAACGAGCTGCACACATATACCATACTATTACAGAATAAAAGTAAATAAAACTTGCATCTAAAACGGGTCAGGGTGTATTTTAGTATAATACCCCCGGTAACCTTATGTCAACAGGGGTGTATAAAACACGATGCATTGTGTCCAACAATGGTTTGTCCTCACGATAATAAAGGTCGCATGACGGGCTTTTAACAGAATGAGTGGTCTACTATAGAGATAGTAAAAACGTCATCCACATGCCTGATTTGTCCCTTTTTGTCAAACGTAAATAAATAAGGAAAGAAAATCCATACAGCCCCCGATGTTAACTATCACGGTAATTAATATACTTACATGATGTATATCGGTTGTAATGTGTTCTGGGGTTGTCCCTTGCTTGTCGATTGTCAAAATTATATATTGTTATTGTAAAGCTAAATCGAAGAGATTTATCAGTTTTCTATTTGAAGGGGGTTTCGTAATAACTTTCAAACAATTATTTTTTACGTTCACATTTATGCCTTCACCATATGGTAGAAAATTGTTCCGAAAAGATCATGATTGAAGTTTTTTGAATTATGACATTTTTGCGAATTGTTCACGCAGAATTCAGACTTATTTCTTTTATTTATCGACAAGACTTTATTTGCCATGTCTAAATCAAATCTGTCTATTTAAGTATTTCATTGCCATGATTTTCTTAGTTGCTAATGTGCATATTAACATTTCTACTCAACTTTTGTTTGCTTACTTATTATTCGTAATTTCCTTTAACTACCATCGTGATGTTTTGGTGGAGGCTTTGAGCATCGATTCCGACACAGCCAGCTAGTTAAGTTTCCTACAGCTTAAGTCATATTGTAAGGTATGTATTGGGTTTTGGGCCGCTAATCCGAAAAGGTGGTCAAAGTCTGGCTTTGTTTCTTTTCGATTAACACTACAGTTGAGTGGAGGTATAAGATACAGCTAACTTCATAATGGAAGCATCTTGTTCTAAGCTTCTTCAAAAGTTAACATAAGATAGCTTTTCCTGACCACGGTCCTTTTTATATAAGACGGTTGTGCCCGAGATACTGGCAACTAATAATTTGATGTTGAACTACCCTTTTAATTTTCTTGGCAATCCAAGCAATCTCACGATATGAATATTCGGGAGTGTGTGAGAAAACCCTATTGTATCAAGACCGTGTTCGGTAACCGCTATGCGCACAAGCATTGCAAATGTATAAATACTTGTATGACATTAGATGCTAATATTACTAAAATATTTATGAGACGAATCGTATGCCTCAAAAATCCTTCCATAAATCTAACTGTCTACATGGACTCAGCGGCGTCGCTTATAGCTTGGTCGTCTGTGAGCGAAGTTTTTCAATGTCAAAGAAATCAATGTCACAATTTTCCTCTCTGTGAAAACAGCCCATGTTTTATGCAGACGGCCGCGTCAAAATTTGGTGCACCATCAAACTTTGTCCTACATCAGGACACCTGCAGCAGTCCAAGATCGGGTATTACTCCGCAATAGGTAATTTGCTTTGATTTCAAATCAGGCTTTGTCCTCCACGTAGCCCACCGTCGTCTTTGCCCTGCAGCAGATCATCTGCGTTGGTTCAAAATCGAACTTTGCCAAGTTTGATCTTTGCCCTTCACCAAGTCACCTGCTGTGGTCCAAATTTGGTTTTTGCCGTAGCAGGCGGCCCAAAATCGGAATTCACTCCACAACAAATCACCCTACCTTTTACTCAACTAGCTTTAGTGACCAAAAACTGAATCTTCAATTATACCTGGCCCGTAAAAAATTTATTTATTCCTATAAATTACCATATTAGCAACGGTACCGCAAAGATCTTGACCTACGGCAACCTCACTGCATATGGTATTGCGAATTCATGAGTAACTTTATAATACTAACTGGTATTTCCAAGAACTGGAAATCTAATGAATTGGAAAAATACTGTCGAACATGATCCAAGAAGATCCAGTCCATAGTGTAACCAACAAAATTATCAAGTGATCATGAAGTCGACCGCGTAGATTGATGCATTTCTGAAGATTGATGAATTTCTAAAGCCCTCTCGAAACCTCAATGTTATCTCAAATGTAACGAGAAACAATTCGATGAATTCAAAGAGAAAGAAAATAGAAAAAATCATTCGAAAACAGAAGATCAAAGAATTTTGCGAAAATTAAAGTCACGAGAAGCCAATTTACATGTCTGAGCAGGAGGGATTTGGTACTTATAATTTTCTGTTCAATGGATAAGATAAACAATTAGAAGCACAGGAACAACACGAGCCAAGTCGCAAGTTACGGGATGTTTGGATTTGATTTAGAATTTTCTCAGTAAACCTAATAAATCTCTTTTCTCTTTACTGCCCAAAGCCGTAGTTTTATAGGAATTCAATGTAAGCGTCCAGCGTTGTACTCTCAAGTATCTATCAATGGATAACTTCATGACGTAAGTAGTAGATAAGGCGACAATTGATAATGAGTAACGAAGGTTCAGTTTTTGTATCTGTCCTTGCGAACCATAGAGAGAATTTGGGCTTTATTGCTATAAGAGGCAAGAACTTACAAAAATTGACACTCAAAAGCTTGGAATGAGAAGAACTGGAGGAAAATGGATATGATATTGCTTTGGTGGCGTTTCCAAAGAATATCAACTAAGATTTAACCGGCAGTTTTCACATAAACTCTTTCAAGAGTTGGGAGATGCTGACTGAGGGTGCAATGTAGCAATATGTTGGCAGTGAGATAAGAAACTATCGATGATGGAACTTTCCTGATATTAGTAGGTCCATGCTTCACCAAGTTTTAAATAGTTTCAATTAACGCTCCGCGAAAAATTCTAAACAACACTTCATGTTTTATTTTGATTTTATAATTATGGAGAATAAGTAAAAGTGTAGAGCGTAGAAGCAGACATTCATTAATGGGAACTAAAATGACTAGTGCTGATTTAGTAATAACTACTTTTGAAATACAGCTATTTGTGCTGCTTTATTTTTGCTTGACCAATACACATTGTAACAATTCTGTTCATGGATCTTTTGAAATTGTATTTCGTGTTCTCAGTAGATATTAAAAACTGATTAAAGTACTTAATCGCTTTTACATTTTAAATATGTTAAGCTTTACAAAAATCTGCTCTTTTCAGGACAGAAATGTTAGTTTGAGTAGCTAGCAAGTATTCTTGGACTGCAATTTCGAACTCGTTATGTCCTCATCATTTTGTATACTTTCAATTCACGACGATAGTTGTAAGCTATTAACCGTTTTCATTTATATTTACATAAGTTTCAAACATTATCTTGTTGTATAACTTGTAAGGGCTGCTACTAAATAGTTAAGTAATTGAAGATCCAAGCTATTTAAGGCGCAAAAAGGAAAATCACGACATTCAGTACTGCAATGCAACAACTTTCCTAGTCTCTCTATATTAAAAGATCTCCCCTTCAAGTGAAAAGATAAATTTACAAACGAATATAAAAAAGTATTAAGAAATATAAGATTCTAAGACTCGCTATGTGGGACGGTAACAAGAGTGACCTAATTCAGAACTTTCAGATTCCGTAAGTTTCAGGCTGATCTTAAATAGAAATCTGCAGTAAAATGGCTTTTCCTTCAAAAGTGCTTATCTGACTTTGTTAGTTCACAAGAAGCCGAGGAAACTTGATTCTGTTCAGTTTAGTCCCAGCTAGTTTAGGTTTATTAGAAATTTGAACAAAAACGTGTGGGGGCTTCAAAAGGGTTGAGACAATTTAGCATAGGGTTCGGCGTTAATCGTGTTCACCTAAGACTACAACAAAATTCTAAACTCAAGTTATTGGTTAAATAATAGACAAGTTCTTACATCACCAGGAAATCTCAGCGTGTCCAATTTTCTCAAGTATGTCCGAGTGTCTCTATGCTAAAATCTTAAGTACAGTCATCACATGTCAACTTTAAATTAAAATCAAGTAAGATAGAAAACGTATGCAACTGAACTAAATTGATGAGTCACTTGCAAAATAGATATACGAGGAGCACAGAGCGGTGAGGAAACGAGGAGGGCGGCGAGATCAAAGGAAGCCGCCCTCCAAATCAGATCAGCTCGGGGGTGGGCGCCATTACAACAACATCTCAATGCTCATTTAGACATTTCAGTCCCGTTGTATTATTATTATCGTCATCATATCGTGCATTCTTTTATTATTAATTTTTTATCATTTGAATGCATGTGCGTAACTTTTTTTGCTGTAACTATGCGGAAGGCATTTTTTTCTTTTGAAGGTTGCTCCTTAGTGCTGACAGGTTAACGAAGGATAAGTTTGAGAAAAAATTTAAAGTTTCTTTTACTGAATTAAATTTTTTTTAGATCAGAAATTTCAATTTGGAAAGTTACAAAAAATTCATCCAAACAAGCATCTGATGCTAAAGTTATTTTAAAGTTATTTATGTAAGTTGCCCAGAGGAAAATAGGGGATTTTAAACCGAAAGGCATTTATCTGCATTGATCTGAGTTATTATTACAATGTATTACATACGTTTTAAAACATCCTAAAATTAGCATGGTGCGAGTATGAGAGAGTGGAATGCCGAGCAGCTGTTGTATTTCTTGTAGCAAATCGCGAATATTTTAGAGCAAAGCGTGGAGGTTACACTGTTCTCCAAAGTCCAATTTGTAATTGTTATGATATAAAGTGAGAGCGGCAGTGAATGAGGTGAGTGGGTGGCCCCTGTTAGTTAAGGGCCCCCGCGCCGCGGCGCTGATGTAGCTGCAGGCGGCTCAGCTCAAAGGCTTTATAAATAACATAACACAATCTACCGGCGACGCATCTGTGGAAATTTTATTAGTCAACGAAGACGCGCCGCCGTTCTGTTTTCCGAGCAACGTCGAGGCGGCAGCGCCCGTAAATGGACGAGTGTGAAATATTCCGAACAAAGAAACTGAGAACGTTAGGGCTAAACTCGAGAGATTATGAGTAACTTTTTCTTTTCTCCGATTTTTCAGTTTTCATTTCTCATGTTATTAATGAATCTTCATTACGAGTTTGATCAAAGTTTCTTTATAAAATGTTTGTTTGGTTTCGTTCTTTATCTATTACGCTAATGAAATACCTGTTTAAACGATCCTTTTATTTGCTTATTATCGTAATTGAATAAGTAAACACCTCATCATTAACGTTACTACATTATGAACATTTAATTATCATCATTACACTGATTACTATTTGTACATTACGCTTTACAAATGGAAGTTACATATTTTTCAGATTTGAAAAAAAAACAAAATAGTATCAAAATTCTGATGTATGCTTATTTAATGAAGCATATTTATCAAATAATATTGATCTCCATGTTTTGGGCCAATTAAGATATTGTGTAATTTTTCGTTTTGACCAATCAAAAAGTTTGGAACAAGAAGAATTATGTCCAAAATCAAAAGCTTTGGTCATGGAATAAAACAAAGAACTCAAGAGTACCTCAGGTAGAAATAGATCTATAGTTTGACTAGCCTTTCGACATTTTGAGCAGGTTTAGATTTTTCTTCTTTTGAAACCAATGTTTAGTATTTTCGCTCAGGGAAAATTTCCACAGTTCTAAGCGTTTGATCAAACTAATCACAATCTATTGTGTATTATAAACTGGTGACTCTAGTTGGCCTGATATAATTAAACAATATTCAAAGAAGGATATCTACAAATATTACAGGTTCACCAGAGGTTAGATTGAGGACAAAAAGACGGTTCAGGAAAGATAGCTCTGACCATATAACTACAAACCAGACAATAAGACAAGTGAAAGATCTCGATGACATTTAGGACGTTAAAACTTGACAAGAGAAATCAAACAGACAGGATAACCTGAAAAATTCGTACGACTTAAACTAGAGAATTTTACATGATCTCAAAAATCCTGATATTCCAATAACCTGAATAACAAAGGCCCGAATCGACCGTTAAATCTGTTAAGAAGTTTAGAGCAACACAAAGACGATTGACCAATCGCACTTGGAATTAAATCTAAAACAAAACTGGATGAGACCTACAGCATGTAAGCACAAAAATTAATTAAACAATGCAATTGGTACCAACAAACTCAATAAGCTCTTTGGTTGATGATGACACCTTCTCTAATAGTTACTAAAAGTTACTATAACTCCCCAAGAGAACTTTTCTAGAACTGAAACATTTGCTTGAGTTTTTAAGTAAAATCTTCCCAAACAATGCAGAAAGCAAGTTTTATGTTTTTATTATTATTGTTGTTGTTGGTAAAGTGATGAACTTTTGACCAGATACAAACCAAGTATTAGCTTAGTTGCTAAGTAGAAAAGCTCTAAAACTATCAAGCTGTAGCATTTATCATAGACATATTGATTCTGTTTGTTCATTTGCTTACTTTCATAATTATTTTATTGTCAAAAGCTGTCCAAAATGTAAAAAGATGAATCTGCTATTTTCACTTTTGTAACTACTTATTCAAAATCATCGTAAAGACAAACTCCAAGCTCCAAATTTCGATAGTGAAACTTTGGAGCTTAGTGTTTGTCTTTATGCTTTGATTTTTGCGAGAAAGTTTCCACCTCTGCTGCAGAGCCGGTGGCCCTAGTAGTTTTGACACCTATGGCAGATTCTGCTAAAGCGTTCTCGCGCACTCGCGCAGTGAACAGGGTGAAGCGTATTGCGTTTAATATCAGTTTCAGCTGACGCCTAGTTACCGCAGCGTCTATGGCAAGTTGTCCCGCTTCGCTGAATAAAACCCTTTTGATTATATTCCTTGTAATGAACTCTATTTCAGGAGACTTCAATTTTAACTAAACAGTTAAATATCGAATCTATCACATTCATCTGCCTCTTTGATCTCTGTTGATTGTAAATGCCGGCGAAGCCAGTGGCTGTTTTAAAAAATCGGTGGATAAGTTGTTGGTGTAACAATCGTTTGTGTGATGGTGGTGAAGTGGATTTTGCTAATTTCTGGTGTTTTCGTCGAGATATTTTGAGCTAAAACATCTTACGGGAACGTGGATGGTAGCCATGGGCAAGCCGTCAGTGGACAGTCACTGTGGTGGCCGGCTGGTGGTTGGTCCTGCTAGCAATGGCGATGGAGATAGATGAAAATTCCAGAAATATAGAGAAACGGTGGAAAAACAGCAATGAACGTTGGTTGGTGATGGTCAAAAAACGTGTGGGCCGCCAGGGGAGTTTTCCGGTACCATGATGTCGATTCTGCTGAATTCATGTGCACGACACTGTACATTTCTTTTGAATTACCAGGAACCTGATTCCACAATTATTTCATCTTCCGCCTAAAATATTTGATTTTGCATGTCCTATGCAATAATTATGACAGGGAATAAAAAAAGAAACGGCCTGGGCAGGACTTAAATGTCCACAAGATGTTAAGAATCTCTCAGCCTGCTAGGATAGCTACTTGGAATATAAAAAGCCTATTTCAAGCTAGAAGACTTCACAACACAATTAAGGAAATGAATCGCTTACATTTAGATATTCTTGGATTGAACAAGGCGTGATGGTCAAAATAGTGGAAAAATAACTACAGACGGAGGTAATGGAATCCAATAACTCTCCAAAGTTCATATAGAGGAATTCATTCCAGTCTCGGATAGAATTATTATGATATGCTTAAAATCTACAAATATAAAAGTCAATACCTTACAGGCTGCGGCAAGTTTCGAAGAAGACATCAGCTAGAAACAATTATGCAACGAACAAAGAATCATGATTTGAACAGAATATTAGGAGATTTCAACGCCAAAGTTGAAAACAAGAGATGCCAACTAGAGAACAAGAATGAGAGAGCAGAAAGAATGATACAATTCTGTTCGAAACCAGACCAACCCTAATGAATACATGCTACAAACTACCGAAAAGAAGATTGTACACTTCGCGATCGCCTGCAGATGCCCCTGGTCATATAATTCGAAACCAAATCGGTAAAGACATATCCTGGAGAAGATGCGGCATTGGACCACGAAAGCCAATGATAAAAACGTAAACCTAGAAAAACTTAAAACAACTGAAATACATGCAAAAACAACGGAACTTTTTAATAACATTCTGAAAGAGAACTATAAATACGATTGGGACGTACAGGAAAACTAGTCAGTGTTACAGTTAACTTTTAGCAACACCTGTAACAAGACTCCAAAACCACAAAACGAAGGGCCAAAAAAAACCTGGATCACAAAGATGAAACGGAGAAAAATTTTAAAACTCGGCAATAAAGAAAGGAAATACTAGGAATTACCCTAGGCAATAAGATAGGAAATACAGAAAAAGAAGAAGAAGAACTGTTTAGAGCTAGGCAGTAGATATCTAGGACCTGTAAAAGTTAATGAGAATGAAATTCTTGAAATAACCAAAGAAAAAATAATAAAAGCCATAATAAACGGATAGGCAGGCAAGGCGCCGGGACCAGATGAAATACCATCTGAACAATATCTCGGTATTAGTGGACCTTTTCAATAACATATATAGAACAGGCATACTACCAAAAGAATGGCTGCGCTCGACATATAAGGCATTTCTAAAAGCCAATAATCCAAAAAGATGTAAAGATTATCGCATAATTAGTTTAATGAGCCATACTTTAAAGACATCTATCTGAATAACAATTTGGGTTGGGCTGGGCACACAAGAACCTCAGTTCATCATGCGAACTGAAATTGAAAAAAATTGTTATTCAGCAAGGACTGCTATCTAACCTATATTCCAAAGATATATTCAGAAAAGAACTAGATAGGAAGAGCATGGAAATAATTTTAAATGGAGAAAGAATACAAACCATTCGTTATGCCGATGACACGGTGCTGGTAGTAGAATCTGAGCATGAACTGTAAACAATGCTGAATGCAGTCTCACTTATCAATGCAGAATATGATCTAAAATAAATGATATAAAGACTAAACCAATGATAAATAGCAACTAGGAATCCCAACATCCCCGACATGTAGAACTCTACACAGCAACAATGATGCAATAGAAAAAGTACCCCACTTTCGCTATTTAGAACCATGGATCAATAGTGACGGCAACTGTCTTCAAGAAATTAAGATCCATACTGAAATAGCACGTGCAATCTTTAAATCAGTGAATTTCATGTTATGCTCCAACCAAATACATATTAAAATACGAACCAGGCTACTTGGATGCATGGACATTAACCAAAGAAGCATTAAGAATAATAGAACCATTAAGAAGAATTGAAGCCTTTGAAATGTGGACGTAGCATCGAATGTGCCACGTCTCATGAGTGGATAGAGTCAGCAACATACAAGTACTGGGAAGAATGTAGAAAGAAAAAGAATGTGTCAAGACCATAGAGATACACAAGTTAAAGTATCTAGGACACATTATACGGAACCTGAAATATCGCTTGTTGCAACTAGTGTTGCAGGGAAAAATAGAAGGACGACATCTACCAGGTCGTAGACTCATCTCCTGGTTGAAAAACATCAGGGACTGATTGCATTTAACATCAAAGCAGCTATTCCGAAGAACAGTATTCAGACTCACTCTTCTCCAAAGGATACGCACTCAAAGAAGATGCAAGATATCGAACACATCTTATTGATAAATTTTTCTGAGTTCGTTTGAAGGTTTAGGAATCAATAGATTTTTCTAAAATGTGTATCTTTTCCACAGTTTTGTTTTTTAAATAATGAGTCAGTTTCTTTTTAAGTAAATACAGTACGCAAAACCTTCAATGAAATGCAAAGTGATGCTTCGAATGCACATTCTTTATTTGATAATACAGAATTTCTTATAATGTGGAGGTCACGATTCTCAAAGGGATCACGAAGTTTTATAAATTCACAATGGAACTGTAACCACGAGCAGTCTGGGTGAGTTTTTTTTTGGCACTTCTAGAAACTTTCGTCCTGTTTGTGATTGTAAGTTTTGAACGTCCATGTCTGACTTCTGTTATAATTATACCTTTCAGCCGGTTGTTGCTGCAATCTATCATTTAATTTTGCGCTTTGCCCTACAGTTGTTAACAGTTTCTGCAATTCTTTATAATCTTTTGTTTATTTGGTAATGCAGCATTAATTTGATATTTTTGCATAGTTTGCTGGTCTGGGATGCCTTCTTTTTTTGGGGGAAGACATTGTGAAGTCATTCAAAAATTAAATTTAGCATTCAGAATATAATTAATAACTCTTGGCGATTTTAAATTCCTTAAACTCTGCAAATGTGGCAAGCTACAATCTTCAAAATAAGACATCTTGAGAGGCTTTTTTAACGATCCTTTCTTCCTGTTTATTGAGTTCAAATTATTTATTCCTTCCTTATTATACCATTAACATTCTAATAATATACATATACATATAAAGTTGTTTATTGAGTATATCATGTGTTAATTAATAACATACTTGGAAATTATTAAAATAAAAACAGGGGCACACATAAACTAAAACAGTCAATTACCATGAAGTAAAGAAACGATTTATGTTTCAGAGTAACGCGTAATACATTACAAGATCATGGCAAATGAAACATGGCATTCGCAATCACTTAACGTTGTTTATTCATTAACCGTTTTTGCAGTAGACAAGAAGGAATGAGCATAGGAAGCCATGGCGATAGAAAGAATCAGAAATACAGTAAACACACATAGTATTATACACATACACACAGGCGTGCTCTTGTTAACTACTAAATATAAACGATGGTTAGCAATTTATCCGGTTCTTTCTTAAAGGAAGCCTTTTATTTTCCCTCTTTCAACTCGGTCTGATTAATCAGATGCCAGTGGCAGGTCTGCGCTTTCAAAAAAGTTAATTTCAATGTTAGGCAGCTAATTACACGGCGCAGCAGCTCAGTGTTTAATGTTCTTCGGATCCAGTCTCGCTAACACAAACCCGCTATTCATAATCCAGCGTTCACGCTAAATCATATCTCTCGCGTCTTTCAACATTATTATTTACTACTGAACGTAGACGATGCTCGTTTATGTATGTGTGTGCGCGCGCGCGCGCGTTTTTTGTTATTCATCTTTACTATAATTATATTCCCCTGTTGTCATTCAACAATTCTTTTGCTGTTTTAACCAAGCTTCTAGATAATTTAATGTGGATTTGGAGTATACGTTTGTGTACATGTAATCTGTAAAAAGTGAAAGTGAAAACAATTGACACGAGTGTTCTTGAAAATTTAAAAAATTGAGGAGTTAATTCAGATCTAACTTAATTAATATCTTCATAAGTAACTACATATATGTCAGCCTAGTTTAAACAAATTGTAAATCAGTTTTCTACTAATTCGAATTTTACTAAATTTAGGTGGTGGCTGTAGAAACAACTTGCAAGAAGAAATTAAACTATAAGGGTGCTGTATGTTGAAACAATTGAACCAGCCAGATTTAATAACCATTTACTATCATAACTTTATATAATCAAACCTATCCAGGCAATCTTCGCGCAATTAGTCTAGTCTAGACTAAACTAATAGTATTGGATACAATGCAAACCAATGCACACTATCCAACTCGGCTGAACTAACATCAACATAACAGTGCAATGCAAACTGAACTAACCTAATTGAATGAAATGCAACTAAATGTAATGGAACTCGAAAATGTGATCCAATAATCCTTTGGATCAATTAATTTTAAATTTTAATACAAAATATTTTTCATCGAGCTTTATTCTAGGAATCCTCCAGATCACTTTTTATATGTATGTAGTTAAAACAAGCAACGCACTTGTTTTTGTTTTTGTTGTCGTTTCGTCGACAAATTGCTTCACTTAAACCCACAATTTTAACAAAGGACTAAAAACCAGAAACAACATAGTGGAATGTAATCTTTTTTTTCTTTTTCAACAAAGAAAATATTGAAAATCATGATGAAATAGACATTTTAAGGTTTAATAATTCGGAGAAGTGTGATTTAGTCAAGGGAAAAAAGGAAAGAAATCGAAAAGAAGGTAGATTGTACATCCATCTGAGGATAAGTTTTGTCTGGGGCATCGAAAGAACGAGTGATTAAACAACATGGCGACGCGTGGAGGGAAAGCAATTCGCGCAATGTGTAATATCGAGCCCCGTATTTGAATTCCTGGAAGTCAGAACTATTCGGGCGGGGCGATCGTCCGGAATTTCATCAGCTCCGGCGACCGGAAGGGCATCTCTCGTTTCCTCCCTCTCCTTGGTCCTCCTAGCGTCCGAACCGAACCACTCGAGTGTATTGTAATTAGCTGTCTGATTAAAATATATCTTCAAAGTGGGAATCTGTTATTAGAAACTTTAAGCGTGGCGATCGCAAATAATATAAAAACATTAACGAAAAGTTAAACAGGCCGTTACTTCCACTTCGGAGGAGAGATTCCCGGAGTCCTCGTCTTTCTGTATGTTTCTCTAACACATTAACAAAACACAGATGTTGTTTTCCTAATTAAAAAAGAGCGCATTCGTAGTAGTACATACAGAAAAGAATGATAACTGACGCGTTCATTCGCTCACTAATTCTCCGAGTTCATGAGCACAAAACGAAAAAATCGGAGCATGATTTAGAAACAAAGGCGCCATGTGCAGCTCTAATTAGGGCCGCGGTGGTGGTGGTGTCGAGGGTTGTTCGATGCGTGCCCTGCTATACATTAAAAACCCCAGTCTTCAACTCGAGCACTGAAAAGTTTCTTCATCACCGAACCTTCCTGAATTCAACAAAATATACGTATATCCCCCTGCAGTTTGCGCACTTATCTCGTTGGTAATTTACATTTTAGTGTGCGGAGCAAGTGCCTTGCCACACTTAACGCTTAATCACCTTAATACCCCGTTGAAAAGCCATTTTACTTCGTGTAACAAACGCAAAACGGTAAATTCCACGCGAAAATTCTAATTTTAATATTTTTTCTTTCGTTAATAAAATGATCGATTACATACAGTGAGTTAGTTGTTCGCGTTTAATGTTTCTTTTGCATAATGTTTCTAGAGTAGTTTAAAACTTTGTTAAGTAAATATTAAGTTATGCAAGCTTTATTGAATTGTGCTAACTACAAAGGTAGTTTTAATACTTACAATAACAAAAGCGACTTCCTGATATTGTTTACATTCTGCATAGGGTCTAAATTCTACCAAGATAAAATATTAAATAAAATGCGAGGTTATGTGAATGTTTTTTAATGGAATAACCAATAATTCCACACATTTACGGTCTGTGTTCAATTTAGAATTTACTAATGTAAGATTCAAATCAACAATCTTTGCCGTTTGTTGTATTGAATGATTTTTACTCCACCTTAGATCTAAACAGACTGTAAAAGATGTTACAGCGCTCTAAAGTGTTTAAAGAAGTTTTGTTTTCTAAACCTTCGAATTATTATCTAGGGTCATCAAGTGTCTCCACATATCGATTCTAGAATAGCAGAGCCAACGTTCCACGGGGATCAATAGTTGGCCCGGTCTTGTGTAACATTGCAAAATCAGTCGTAATCCAATTACAGATGTTTTCTTTAAAAGAAGTAAGTGCAAATACATCAAAGTGAATAACAGTAAGTCCTTACTTTGAAGACAGTATTCAACGTTATCTAGTTTAATAAATAATAACTGACTTGATACAAATTTTGAAATATCCCGATGAGAAATTCGGATTTTTAAGACCCTGCTCGACCATATCTCGCATTGGCTTTGTTGGCACAGAATCTGTTTAACTGAAAATACTAATTACCAAATATCTAACTGGCAATGTTGTAATTACCAAAAGCTGCCTTCCAGCTTCAAATTTATAAATGCCAATGATTTCGATGAATGAACTAGCCAAATTGGTCATATTGGTTACTAACACCAAAGTCATCACAACAATTAAGCTACAAGGGTTCTCAGTATAAATATTAGCCAACTCATGCAGCTTTTCTAGATAACTTGTCACGACCTGTTAAATCCCTCCAGCCCATAAATGGAAAGTTTTCTAATGAATATATCAAGGAAAGTTTTAAAACTGGCACAAATTGGACAAATTATGGTGGCCTTTTAGTATATACTGAGACGATCAGACATGGAGTTCTTAAAGTAATAAAAATAATAATAATTAAATTAAAACGTCTTATGGATCCAAAACCAAATACATCTCAATACAAACCCCACGTCTAGGCTATCATTACACAGTGACTTTGCTTTAACCATCAAATATCAAGGTAAAAAATATAATGTAAAGTTTCAAACTGCAAAAAAAAATTCAAATGGAGAAATCTTCGTTCCACACGCAAAACTATGAGCATGCTGTGATTTCCGTTACGAAATGATATCGAATACCCGAATAATTAGTTGACCAATCGGAAAAAAGTGGGCAGCATGTCCAAGAACAGTCTCTTCTAGAATCGAGAAAATTGGGAAGAAACAGGAGAACCAATCAGTTTAAAGATCGCTTAGAATTCCCTCAAATGCAGTATGTAGTATTGTGACTGGGCAAGTAAATTCCCGAAGGTACCTGTACCCTATTAGTAAACTTCTGGACTCTCTTCTGGATATGTGTAGATCATGAAGAAATAGATGATCCTATCCACAGCACCATTAACTCAATTATCTTCTTCTCATCATTTTCCTTATTTTCTTTATAAAAAGAAATTTCAAGGCCGACAAGGTGGCCCTGTCTATTTACAGGATCACGACTACGCAGCCTAAAGTAATTCTCATCAGTATCTTCAGCAGCTGATACCAGATCAGAAGAGTTGGGAAATCTTGAAGAAAAAGATTTTTATGAAGGAAATTGATTTGATGAGTTTGGCCAATGAGCAGATCTATAAGCAACAGTGGGCAACCAAGCCGAGGAAGCAAAAACATAAGCTTAGAGTGACTTACAAACTGTGCTTTATGGCGTCAATAAAAAAGTTTTCGCTTTATCTAATCTACGAGAGGTTGCTCTCCGTAAACTTAGTGATAGCGGGTGTTCATAGTAAGTTTTTACGTTACCGTTAATCATCGAGATACAATTTTATAAAGCAATAGCGGCTGCTACAAGGAAGCTAATAAGGGTGTGTCCTATACATCTTAAAAATAAATAAAATTTTAGGATTAACTTGCTTAATGCAGCTAATAAAAAAAATCTCTTCAAGACTCAACGTTTCTGGTGAGCCTACTTCAAAAACCTCCGTTCTATTATTTTTAAAATAATTTTTTATTTTGTAATCTAGGATCTGTTATGAGACTGATGCGATGTGAACTCAATTTGCAATTTTGTCTTCTATAAATATCCGTTATCTCAATTTTTCTCCAGAATGTATCAAACAAAATAGCAAGAAAACAAACCGATTAAAGCTAGGAACAAGCACATTTAGCATTGCATGTTGGAATGCAGATTAAAATAGTTCGCGATTGGTTGACATTCCTTAAATATCAGGATCATTACTGATGATTTAATGTCGTAATCTCGCTAATTAAACTGTACGATTCCATATTCACGACAGTTTTTACGCGGCAAACGCTTGCATTGCCAATTAATACGATTAATTGCTAAGCAAAAACAAAGAGCTAAAGAAGTGCCCGTTTATGGGCTGTGACATTCCCACAGAGGAAAGAGACCAGGTGTCCCTTCTAGCATATGAAAAACCTGTCGGACGCGCATTTATATGCATTTTTAATTCTTCTCTGTAAATTAATCTGGAACTAGAAGAGAAAAGAATTTAAATACCGAATAATTAATAATAAGCCTGGCGTTTATGAATCGGCTGTGCAAATAATTAGATGCTTTCCAAGAACTGAGATTGTAATAATTGGTTTTGTGTGGAAGTGGTAACCACCCAAGTATTATATTATTGCGGATCGTTTGGGAAAAATTAAACGTGGTGGTCATCGAAAGAAGAAAAGGTGAGGCAGTTAGCAGTTAGCGGGTTTTTAATAAAGAACCGCAGGCGGCCGCTGTTGGTAAAATAGATTTACAGCTTAGGTGGGCGGGCACTCCATTCATTTCACAGAATTAAAACTTTGTAATTACACTACCTGTTGTTTGTTGGTTGTCCTAAATACATACAGTCTCTTCTAAGGAGTTTATAGGATACCCGAGAGAGAAAAAAATCAGCCGGCTACTTAACGAGCCTGTAGCGTCGTCTTTTAAAACGCTTGCCATAATAGCAATAAAATTAAAGGGGATTAGCAAAAAACAAACGCCATAAATATGTTTGTAATTTAATATTGGAAGAGTTATTTATGTATGTGTGGAGGATTATTTTAAACGTCTAAACAAAGTCACATCGGGATAAACTAAACGGATGTAATTTGTATGGAATAACAGGTGTTGGAACTAAAAAAATTGCCTCATTATTTTTTCTGTCGCCTAAATAAACTGTCACATACTGTCGAATCGCTTATCATTAAAAAGCTTCCTAGTTAAAATGTTTCCTTACAACGTTCATGTAATAAAATTAAAAAATAATAGCAAACAGTTGTTTTTTCAGGAATATTTCAAAGGAAGATTATCACTAGAAAATAAAAAGGAGTAACAAGATAGACACAAGATTTATTTAAAATTCGAATGATTAAAACATACATACAATCACAATTAACACTAACTCCTTAATAAGAAACTTTGAAGAGTCAAAACTAAGACGGGAATTGTTCAGAAAGTGGCTTCACCATCGCCCTGTCCTCCTTTTGATAGCCCTTCTCAATAAGAAATTACTAACCGTTACTACTGTAAAATAAACATAAAATATCGAGAACGTCAATCGCTATGAGCCTATTCCAAAACTATACTTGTTTGTTGCTAACTTCTAACAAAATGACAGAAGACAGTTGGTCAGTTTGCACAAGACCAACTTACAGATGATCTATGTTTCAGTAAACAGTCTGAAACAGACTAAATAGCAATTTGCTACACGTACCATAAGGGAAGTTTTGAATAATCTGAAACTTTAGAAAAAATTTCGCGTTAAGTCTAAAGCTGACGTAGATCGTGGTTACTGGATAGATTTTAAGCAATTGTTAGCAAATATTGAAAACCAAAGCATTAATCCAAACTGACAAATCATTTGCATTCTGTTGATTATTAAACTTCAGAAAGGGCATATTTGGCCCAAAATGATTCGACATAATTGGATTGTAAGACTCCCATGATTGACATAAAATCTGACACGAAGAGATTTCTTCAAAAGCTACTAGATTCCTAAACTAAAATTTTATTTACCAGAATGATCAGTAGTTTCTTGTATTTTTGTGGGCATTACCTGCGCGCATTGCATATTACTCAAAATTCGAAATAGCATTTCCCAAGAATCCTACTTTTTTATCGTTATTTTCACGATATAGTTCAATTTTTGAATTTAGACCCGTTTAGGATTAAGTGCTGTGGTGTACAGTTCTAGTTAAGAAATGACCGTTGTCCGTAGTAGAAGTAAGGAGCTCTGCACACTGCATCACGGTCGTCCAGAAAGCACAAATTAGAAATCCGAAAGTGAATTATTTGAAATATGTTTTATTAGTAATGTAGCATTATTACAAGAGTTATAGTCTTTTCCGATCGTTTATCATTCCTTTTTTAATGTATATGACGCAGAACCATAAGTTAGAAAAGTAGATTTTAAAGAAATTAATTTATTTTTATTTGAACCGTGGTGGGTTAACGCTTGGCAAGCAGGTAGCCGTTTTATAACACTTTTACCTGCATCGTTTATCTTTCTAAACATAAATGAATAGGAAGAGGATACATACAGCAACACAACTAACAAGTATACGCTTATGGATAGCATAATATAAAAAGCATGGGCTAAAGGGAAATAGAAGATTTTAAGTTCTGGTAAACTTGTGCAGTCAGGATAATCCGAAACGGGTCTAAATTTAAAAATTGAACTATATTCTTGGTCTTGGAATTCCGCAGTTAGAGTTGTTCATTCAGTGCAACTAAGACACCATCTTCTGGGTGCCAGTTCGCTTGATCTGCTTAGGATAGTTGGACATCTGCATCATTTATTCATACTGCTAGGTTGCAACAGTGACCTGTCTAGATATTGCATCGACTCAGTGAAGACATTCCAGTCTACCGTCTTCGAAGCAAACTTTTCTATGGTTTTACAGGAACCTTTAGCCCTACCACTACGACTTGAACCATTTTTGGCCTTCATCTAAATGTTTGAAAAATCGACACTTAATCAAGGAAAATAGAACTAATCAAGATATCTGAAGATCATCCCAATTCAATAGCCCGAAAAAAGGTGAAAAATCTCTTAGTCGTCGCAACGTCATCATGCTTTAAGCTTTCTTTTTCTAGTTACATCTATTGCAGGGGTTGTGGTCAATACATCACAAAGTGTAACCAGAAAGGTAGTCATCAGTTAGAAGACAGCCATAGATAAGACCGGACACCAACCATACTTGATTTTTTCTCTTGGGATATCATCCAATTTTAATTCAATTGATTATTACGACGCCCAATTAACTGTTCTGCGAACTTCTAACAATAGCATGAAATTCCCAAACTTCAGAAAATAAAAATTTGGAAAAAGACAAGTTTGTAATGTAATTAATAGCAACTTGTAAGATACTTAATGACGCTGATTGAAAGTATGTTAGTCTTTCAAAAAAGGGCAAAACACTCCTACCATATAAAACGAGACCCAAACAATGTCCGCTAGATAGCAAAAATTCGACAATATCTTTTTTGATGTTCCCTACAAAAATGTTTGTGGAAGAAACATTCTAATTTTAATTGTCCTATCAATTTTGCTTCAATTTCTTACTATTTTTTCAAACATCCCCATACAGATTTTTAGCCGTTCGTAATTATAAAACAAATAAATAAAATAAACACCAGAAAAAAGAATGCGTAATAAAGTTTTCACGGTAGATAAGAATTTAATGATGTCGTTTATAAAAATGAAACTAAAAAACAAATCAAAATACTTCGTTAATGTTAGACAAGTTGACACAAACATACAAAAGCTTATAATGTTAACAACAACAACATGTATGCATTTTACATTTTAATAATATTATAATAAAGGTATCGCGTGATGTGACGAGGTGTGGTTTAAATAATTAGCGCATTAGTGAGTCCCGCCCTGCACTCACGCACCTCGGCACGGTGACCCGACGTATCCAGAAAGTGCTTAAATCATAGCGCACACAAATTAAACTGATAATCTTGAAGTTGGAGGAAAAAAATTATAGGGGCAAGTTAACTTTTAAGTATACATTGGAGGAAATCTATTCAGTTTGGTCTACGTACGGTGTACCCACTACGTATGCACGTACGCTATCACTACTCAAACTCATGTAAGATAGTGTCAGAGAAATCGTAAAACTAAGCTAGCAATTCATGAGTGTAGATAAGACCGAAGGGTTTTTTGCCATTAAAAGGTACGTAATTCTGATAATTTATTGCGAATTTATTCTGGGTAATTACGTTTTCTAGTAAAACTGGTTTTTAAAGTTAATTAGAATTTAAATTGGCACATGGATTTCTTAAACCAACAACCAAGACAAAATCTTTGCTGATAGAGAAAATGGAAAAATCGAGAATTTCCAAAACGAGTTCTATTGAAAAGATTCTGTCAAAATCGGATTTTTGATTTAACGAATTTTGGGGTTTTTCGGAGTTATCAATTTTCAGTCTATGTTGTGAAAATTTTCTGTTTGATGACTAGAACAGAATGAACTAACAGTCTCCAAAAAAAAGCCAAGACATGGTATTTGTTGTAAACGCTTAAAATAAACTAATTTATTTACCTTGGCAGTTACATATATGAAATGCTTCATTTCATGAATATTAAGACAGTAGCACAGACAGAGATTCCGTAACGCCAAAACGTAGATCCTGATTGGTTCTTGAACCTACTTATTCTCAAGAGCTCAAAGTCTTAGATTTTTGTAAACCATGCATTTTGCAGTACTAAACTTGCGGAGCCTCGGTGGCTCTGATAGTTACGCATCTGACTATCAACCCAATGGTTGCGGGTTCGATTCCCGGCCGAGGTCCTGAGATTTTTCACGCGGAAAAAATCTGAAAAAGGATGCCATCCTCTGGGAGGGATGTAAAGCAGTGGATCCCGTGTAACTACGATGAGTTGCACGTTAAAAATACCTACCGGGGTTGGAAAACCTCGGATTCGGCTAAATTCTAGTTGGCGGCGAAATGACCATAGTAGTTGAAGCCACGAGGTCCAAGGGAACCGCGACCTGAAGCCTCAGCCAAACATTAAACATTAAACAGTACTAAACTTGCAATTTGGCAAAACAATGCCTATTACAAATCAATCTTGCTCCATATGTCTGTAATACTATGTGACCAAAAAACATTACAATAAGAAACGCACACATTTGTTGGTGTATAAATCGTAGGGGAAAACACAATGATGAAGGTTTCATTAAGTCCAAAAGGTATGTGTTAACAAAACTGCAACTTTCAAAACTGAGGTAACAATTAGCTTTAGTAAAATCTTTAGTTAAACCCGATTAGAAGACCTGTTTATAAAAACATTTGCTATCGTTTAGAATTTCGTCATAAGAGGTCATAGAACAGTTCAATCAATATTGTTCAACAGATCAAAACATGATATTTGCAGAACGGGGCAGAGATTCAATCTAAAAAAAAAACTTCTTTCCAGTTTCATGTTATTCTCTTAGGGCAAAGATGTAATGAAGCTGCGCATGCGTTAATATGTATGTTCCGCTTTCCGTGAGACACACGGTATACAAAAAATTTTGCATTTTGGTTTGTGCAACCTAAGTGAAGAATTAAGCATCCTAAACTGCATAAAGCAATAACTAATAGTTTATGACTAGCCCCCGTATCTTAATTAAGGCCCAGCAAAATTAATGATCTACACTCATTTAATATTCATTCTATGTGAGAGCAAATGCGGTTTTTCCATTTCTAAATAATTACAGTTAATAATTAAAACCTTCACCTTTACAAATTAAATCTTTTCTATCTTATAGTAGATCATAACATAAACCTTACAACCCACAAGCAAATTATATTAGTAACTATTGTAGCCATAGTACTGTCATAGCACATATTCAGTTGATAATTCCCAAATATAGTATATTAAACAGGAGACAAAATGCCTTACTTCATTTAATAAACGGGTACGAAACGAAGCATCAGGGCAGATTTAGCCTTTAGACGATGTAATTTATTGTGTAAATGGCACAAAGAATCCTTGTTAGTTCTGAGAAGACTCGCCGGGGGCGACTCTGCGTTGCTGCGCTTCCGTTCGGACCTATAATTATCAAAACCCACACACATTCAAATAAAATAACCGGCCCTAACGAGTTCCTCACCTAATTATCATCGACTTTTATATCCTCTTTACGACACTGTGCTACTTTTTATTTCGAATTATATCAAAGGCACTCTTCTGTCTTTTGACTTAGATGTTTATCTAATTTATCTATCATGTCTACTACAATTAAATTAAAATCAAAAATTTCCTACCTTTAAGGACTGTTTAGATGTTTTAGATAGTTTTAATGCAAAGAATGAAAATAAAAAAATTTAATGGGGCAATTTATATAGAATTCTAAAATTAATCGCCTTTTTCTCAACAAAAATCCTTGTAATAACATGATTCACGGGCGTTAAAATCTAAAAACTGGTCATGCATTAAGGATCTTCGCTGTTAATAAGTCCAGAACGCAATGTATTTTAGTTTTTGCATGTGACCGATCATTACGGAACATAATTTATTGGAAAATCAGCTTAGCGTATCGAAGAAAAACCAAATCGGATTCTGTATAATACAACTTAAACTCGCATTTTATGTTTCATTTTATTTAAATAGAAAATTTCATATTAAATTAATATAAACGTTATCAAATGGGAAAATAGATAATCTTTGCTTTAATGCTACTATACAAAGATAAAGGTTAAGATTGCAAAACAAATTGAAAATTCAACCTAAAGCAATCGCTTTAAAATACATAATAATGGAAGTTCACATTTTTCTGCAGATGATTCGAACAGGAAATTCTATCTTGAAGCTATTTCTGCAATTTCGAGTGAAATTTAAGTAAAAAAATACAATAAAATTGAGAAGCACTACTAGGGTTAAAATTAAAAAATCTGCACGGTAGCAGTAGCACTTTACTATTTAAACCAAAATGCATTTTTTAGTATTTGATCAAGTGAAACGGAAAAATTGGGTCAATCAGGAATTATTTGCATGATTGCATGAAACTGGTGAACTGGAATATTTTGACCTTGAGAACTGATTATTTTGATAAAAATCTTCGTGTATTAAGATCCATTTCATTGCTCACTAATAGTGGCGATAATATACAGACGGATGCATTTGCAAAAAGCTTACTTACGCCAGCTTAGGCCGCAGGGGGTGGCACTGCAATCCCATTTGCCCCTGTGTTAAGCATAAAAAACCTGATGACATCCTATTCCCATATGTCGGGTTAAAAGAGAAGAGGAGGAGTACACGGATTAGTTGTAATTATGCTCTCCAAACAGGCGAGCACTGGTCATTGTCGGGGTTGTGGGAATGAAGGGGTGCTACACATGGTCCCTGATAAGAAGCGACTCGCTCCCTTGCCCTGATGATAACATACACACTATATTATAGAGCTAATAATGACTTTGGTGGAACGAGAGATGTCTGATATGATACAGCTGAGTATGCCAGCTTTATACTATTGTGATAGTTTGAATGAAGATCACTGATCAGATTGAAATTCATTAGCAATAGTTACACCTCTACTTGATTTAGGAAGATAAAATCAAAAATTATTTGAATTTTAAGAAAAGATCAATTATAAAATTTTGATCATAAAGCAATACACTTTTTATAATAATTTTCCTTCATATAATACTAAATATATTAATAATTAATGTATGGAGATTTCTTTTTGTTCAACTTGTTAATGTGAATCAGCTTTAAATATGCATAATAAAAGTTGCTCGTAAATTATCTTCACAGTTTATACGGTTAAATGTCAGTTAATCCCATTAAAAGTATAATTTATTAGTGCCAATTTAAATTGGGTTTTTGGGAGGGTACACAATTAAAGAAGAAAAATTCTTGAGATTTCTGCCCGTTCGCTAATTGAAAGAGACATGATGCTTAAGTTTTCTGAACGTCGCATACCTTTTTTGTTTATTTTTAATGTAATTATCTTGCGTTTTTAGTTCATTAAAATGTAATATTCGTTCTAAAAGAAAATCTAATAGGTTAGTTGGAACAGAAGCTACATAAAATAATTAAGGACAGAAAATCCCAACAAGAAGTTGACTTTTAGTAAAATATGCTCGCCTAACATTAAGAAAGGAGGATGTTAGGTTAGGTAAACTTATAATATAGACAGTGTGCATTTCATCGATGGTCAGGTTTTGGTTTTTAAGTATTAATATCATATAAGGATTAAGTTCAAAATTGGCTAAGAAGAAAATTAGGTTAAATCATGTATCTATGTAAATATACAGGGTGTGGAGTTTCAAACCCGTACATAGGACAATGCATGGGGATTCAGATTTTTGTAATTCCTGCTCCCCAAATGAACCTACAGGGGAGGTAATCATCAATCATTAATAAAAGTTCCCTCTCAATCTCCCACTAATAAATTAACCAAAAAATGCTCAGAATTAGCAAAATAAATAAATAATAAAATTGTCCTATGTACGGGTTTGAAACTCCACACCCGGTAGAATACTTAGAACTATAATTTTTGGCGTATCAAACCAATTTTGATTCATTTATTGTATAAATGTATTCCACTGAAAATATACTGATCATTGGTTAGTAAATACAAATAATATGCAATCAACTCAAGAAAGCACGAGTTTTTCTTTAGAGAAACAAAGTGTAGCAAACCTTTAATAAAAACAATTAAAAAATGGAAGTCAAGTCAAACACTAAACCATCGAGATTCTTTACTGACAAACTTTGCTCATGGGCTTCCTTTTTTTTCTTATTTTGTGGAGAATTCTGAATCTAGGAAATTCTGAATCTAGGAAATTCTGAATCTAGGAAATTCCGAAATAGCAGTTTCAAATCTTTTTACACTCTTATGGAAAATTGTCAGTGCAAAAACTATTTGTTGGTAAATTACACTGATCAAACAATTAGAAGATGTCATATGGTGACCTCTTCGAAATCTTTGCATAACAGGCGAGGGCAAAAAATGGTTCAGAGAAAATCAAGTGCTTTAAGGCATCTACTGTAACCTTTTCGAAAAGACCAACACTAAACTCTGCAACAAGTGTATGGAAATATTCAAATTAGAACATTGCTATAGGTAGACTAAAGAATGTGCATTCCAAACTAAATAAGTCCTGCTAAAGACGGTTCTGGCCAATCGTGATATTGTCCAGATGTTCATTATACACGTTTTCGAAACAACTTTTAAAGGCGAAATATTTCTGAAAATGCAAAAATCATCTAAATGGATAGCATATAGTGAATTTGTCCAAACCATGGCACCGGCAGAATCTTTTCCAAAGGGATGCAACATATTTAGTTGCATTTTCGATTATTAGCTTTCTCATGACAACAGGTTGTAATCAATCACCCCCTCCCCACGTCCCCAAGTATTCAGGAATATTCCAATAAAATTCCAATACAATATGTACAGAGTGGACCGACTTCGAGATAAATGCAAGGTATCTAAAGTAGAAGAGTTAGAAGAAAAACTGAATACATGCTCTTGGGCTGCTTTTTTGTGCTAGGTGCTAAATTAATGAGTCGACAGTTTTTCAGCTTCTGAAAGTTTATGACATTCATTCCTGTCAAATTTGTGTAAACAATTCAGATTTTAATATCAAAATACTACGAAGGGTTTTTAGAAATGTCGTTTTTGGTGAAACGAATGAATCTAAGTACTAATTGACAATTGCTGATAACATGCCTAAATACCCTGCATAACTATTCTTTACCAATAATAATTAGGTACCTTAGAAAATAGATTTTGTATTGTAGTTACCAAATATGGACGTAATTGAACATCTATTCTAGGCCTTACCATAGTAAAATATGTCAATGGCGGGAAAATTTAAGACGTGTGACAATCTTAGCTTAACATTAAGTGATCTGCTATTATATATAATCAGCATATCAGGCCTGAAGGTCTATAGTTTCTAGTACTTTTAATTAAATCTTTTTCCAGAGTCTATGGTCAAAGCTATTTCATATAGCCTTGGTGAAATGTCAAAACCATTCGAATGAAATTCTTTGGACATTCGTAATACTGTTCAAGTAAACACTTATATTTATACGAAATTATACTGCCAAAGAAGCAATCTAAAGAAATTCAAATCAACTAAGTGTTTGCTAAAAGTTAAAATCATTTTTTCTTCACTTTGGAACTCTTGGTATCGCTTACATCTAAATACACAAATTGAATTATACATAATTCTTTATGATAAAGCATTTTGGGCAATGCGAGCTGATATACCAAAAAATTCAAAAGAGCAAGTATAACAGAATGGATAAAAAAATTTGTCTAAGACAAAGAATGCAATGATCAAACACGAGAATCATCTCTTGGAAACTGAGTTAAAAATATTCGTGAATTTAAATGGTAACGCAGAAATCTTTATTGATAACGTATCAAATATCAATCAGCGGTTAGTCCTTCTGTCTACAAGCATGGAAAAGCAAAGTTGAATGTTTTTTTCCAATTTTCCAATTGGATAGCAAACTTCTTAAAACCCTATAATGAGTATACCTTGGTCCAAGTCAAATTCCAGTAGATTTTGGTTCTTGTAAATTGTGGTACTGTGTATAAAAATTGTATGGTGTATAACCTGACCGATTAATGTCAAAAAATCAAAATCTCTCGACTTTTCAAGATTTTTTAGTCTGTTAAAGATTCATTAACCACAAACAACAAACTGAAGTGTTGGGTCTTTGGCATTTGTGATATATTTCGTTTGCTGCCAAAACTGTTATTCTGGAAACTGATATTAAAAGGAGTACGGCATTGGTAGCCTCAGCTTATGAGGTAACAAATAAGTCAAGGTAAGTATTGTGCTTGTTAATTCGAGTTTCAAGTCCGATAATCTGGATCTGATATCACGTGACCCAAGCATTTACTTAAAAGATCTCCAGTGCGTAAAATGAATAAAAATGCAATTTCTAGAAAACCATAGAAGGATCATGTGCAAGAAATTGGAAAAACTGAATCCTTCAAACGGAGAATCTCAGAATACATCAAACTAGAAGAGGATTTTCTTACAAGTATAATATAATGCTCGAAAACATGAATCAAGATTGTTCTTAGTTAGATTAGATTCAATTCGATCAAGTTAGGTTAGATTCTATTTTTACATTGCCATTAGTATGCGTTTTAATAAAATTATAAAAATTTATTTTTTATTTTAGATCGAGTTAAAAAAGAAAACGAAGTTCAAACAAATTTTTTTAGTGAAATATGTGGTAGATGACAGTTGAACGTTACCTTTATCCATTTGCAACTTAACATTACGGCAATACCAGGTTACATTCGGATTCTAAATTAAAGAAAGATTTATAAAATATAGTTGCTCGCATTTAAAAATGAAGCTTCTATTTTTGCAATTATAATATTGCAAAATGTTCTCGAAAATCGATTGAAAAATATTTTGCAATGCCTATGATTTTATCAAACCTTTAAAAGCAGTCCTTAACCTTTTTTTCCTGTCGATTTCGTCACGTAATCGTGACTTTTCAGAAACACTTTTTGCGAACTAATTATTGTTTGGGTTTTGTTATTTAATTTTTTATCTTTCAGTTTTGTTGAAATCTTTTTTGAAGAGATTTTCACTCGAGATTACAAAACTTATCATCATTTGTTTTAGAAATTTGTTTCGTTTCGAAAGCAGTTGTTTTATAGGAATCTAAAGCAAACGAAACTTGACAGTTTCAACGGCCATAAAACTGATTGATGACAAATAGATAAACATTATCAGTCACATGTACATATCTCTTGTATGTATAAAAAATGTGCGATAAATAAAATGATAAAAATTGATTGTATTTTTTCTCCCCATTGTGTATGGCATCATGTTTTCTCCTATTAGGATATTCAATTGAAAAAAGAAACTTTGAATCGTTATTGTTTATTAAATATTATCATCGTCATTGCGTGGTAGTAGTAGTTTATGTGTAGGAGTAAAAATTAACAACAACGCCGGCTTAAAGTTATAGTCCTCTAACCGTAGGTGGCCAGAATTCCTGAAATACCACTGAAAATTTATTAGCGGAGTTATTTCGCGATCGAAACCGTAATTTCTCGTATTTGCGTTGCAGCTACCGTTTTGTAATTTATGTGTCAGTATGTAGCGCTGCCGAATGAACGGAACGAGCGAGAGAAGCGGGAGAGAGCGCACACAGTCACGTGGCATAGCCTTTGGGGCTCAGTAAAACTTCAAAGGGATCTGGATCTGACGCTCTACAGGAGCTCACAGGATTGCGCACCGTGTTATACTCAAACTGCTATGTCACCTGTCACTGCCTCTACCTAATTTAGTGCCAGGTAATTAAACGGGGGGATTTTTATATTTCCCTATTTTCAAACTTCATGTTCAAACACAATATACTGGACAGGTTGGAGAAAAGGGCAGCTACGCTAACTAGATGAAATTAATATGTATGATAATTTGATAATGCAGAATTTATTCAAAAACATTTAATAAAATAGTTTAGACGGTACAGAAATGAATGTTCTACTGCATCTAGAAAAACAAAGAATCGCAAATATCGATCATTGTTTCTTTGTTTTTTTTTAATCAATTTAAACAATAGCTTGGGAATGAAGAGTTTTTCCGTTTCGATTTTTTATAGACGAATAACATTTTCGTTATAATTGTCTTTACGTCTTATTGCATAGTATTTTGAGCTTCCCAAAGAAACAAGTTCATATTTGGCTTGCACACTTATATCGTTTAAATTGGATTTAGCGGAAACATTAAAAAAACAGTTTTTTTCATTTTAATCTCTTCCAGTTTTTCAGAATTTCGTAGTTGGTGATCTGAAGTCAAAATTGATCACTTGATCACATGAAATTGAAAAATACATTTTATTTTTCGTTTTCCCATTTGTACTAAAAAATTCAAACCAACTTTGTACCACAAGAAAAAAAATCGACTTGAGCCAATTTTTATAAGAAAAATAATTGAAACCAAGAAAGGAAGTCCTCCAACAATTTTAGATTTTGTTTTATGATCAACTCAGCATGTTGATGTTAGCAAATTAAGCAAATGGAGAGGATATGACCATTTAACTATTGACAACTTAATCGAGATTATTACTGGTATGTACTTGAATTTTATAGAAGCTGATGTATGCCAACAACTACGGTTACTAGATGTCGTGGTTTGAAACTAACTGGCCGTGGTCGAAACAAACTTGACTCAATTCACCAACCTGTTTCATAAATAAAATGAAAAAAAAAAACTTTTGCTCAAGTATCAGAGTAGAGGGAACAGAACAACAATACAACGATCCTTAGCAATATCCGAGGTTTGTATGAAAACCTTAATGTTAGGGCAAAAACGTATTCCGAGTTTGGCTTTTAGATTAGTCCCTCTCCCCCAATCTTAAAGTCAGCTAGTCTAACCTAACCTGGGGAAATAGAAGCAAGAGACACAGGTCTTCTTTGGTAAGAAAACTGCAATGTAATTAAGCTAGCATGCTATTTCCTACCAAATGTCATCCTCTTGGAGAATCTTCAGTATGCCAACTGTGTAGTCACTCATTCGAAAAAAAATCCTATTCTACCTATGCACGAAAATGAAGTATTGGGTGTGCCCATTATCAAAAACGCCCATGAATCAGTATCATTTCCAGGCCTCCAAGAAGCCAAAATGTTGCATTTTTGCAAAAAACTCAAAAATGATCATACGAGTTTGAATTACAGCTGATTTCACATTAGTCAAAAATGATTCCTAATTTTGAAATTTCAAATTGAAAATTTCGGCATTCACGCCAATATCTTGCAAAGTTACAGAGAGTAAATTAGATTGTACGAACCAAAATGTCTATTGATTTCACAAAGCTTTGTTATAAAGCTGTGTTAAGGCTGAAGTGGTTCAAACTTATATTGATGATACATTGAAACTTCTACAAAACGTGCTGAAATCTTGAAACTAGTACTTAATGAAGGATACTAAAGCTTTGGTTAGTATCACACGAGATTATGAGTAGCATGTTACGAAAAACGTAATAGATCCTGCTAATGTTGCACGTGTGCTCTATCGCAAACAAAGAATTAGGTGCTATAATACAGAGACAGCAACTTTTTTTCTTGGTTCCAATATTGGAACTAGCCTGATGTACTCGCTAGATACGTAACACAAACCCTCATCGTATTCCCTATTAGAGTGATACAAATAATGTAATTAATCACGAAGGGTGTAGGTTACCACGTTGTAAATGTGTGACGCTTTGAAGAAGGCAGTCATATCTATCACCTGCACGGCGTTCGAGTACGGTGATCACAATTTGAGCAAGAAGCGAAGTAGTTGCTAGCCATGATGGGTTCAAAGTAGAAATGATGATGTGCTGGAGTTTCTCTTGCAATTAACCTTTTAGTGGAAGGAAGTTGTTGGAACGTGGTCTTAACGTTTAAGTTGTCACTTGTTTAGTAAACAGAAAGTAGACCAACAGTGGGCAACCAAAGCAATTTACACTCGGTCTACTTCATCATCATTACTATTATTATTACAAATTATGTTTAGGATTCAAGGTTAATCGAAGGGGTATTATTTGTTTCAAAAACTGTTTTTAAAAATATTTTTGTTTTCCTAGATGCAATCGATATAAGACTGTTTTTACCATCCGATAATTAGAGAAAGCCGTAGATATCGTTATGTTTGACAAGATAATGTTACCGATATCGGTAAAAATGAAGAAATCTTCCATTTCTCTTACTTTTTCTTCGGTTCTATCCAATTGTAATAATAGCAAATATTTCTCCATTTTTTCGTGAGATTCCTTTCGTTCTCATTGGATGGGATTATCGGAATTTCCCATCCAACTGAACTCATTCTTTATTAATCTTCAATAATACACCAATTACGAAACAAACGAAACAGCCTATAATAAATAATTCAAAATTAAGTTTTTCCATAATCGATTTGATTAGAATAGACAGACCGGGATTATTTTACATTTCACAACCACCACGCATATCTAAATAACATAGGATGGATCATATCCCTTTACTACAAATAGCATACGCACATAATACACATACACATAACATCACTAGAGAGCAGCATTATCAGAAACCCGGTGGTAGAGATAATACGTTTAGATGCGGGTGATGGTTGTTTCGCACATAGAAGTATCAACGGAATAATTAATAATAATAACGCCTCTCGGATGTGCTTTGAAGAGGAGACAGCTCGACGACCGCCAAGACATAAAGTTCGCCTTCGCTTTGCGTTAACGATCCACAATGAAAATGTATAAATAAAAGTCGCGGCGCCTCACAAAGAGACGGACAGATAGAGTCTTCTTGTAATTGGTCTAGTTTAGCGACATGCAAATCAAAGGCGCGCGTGACGAAACATA
Source organism: Ignelater luminosus (assembly GCA_011009095.1). Taxonomy (NCBI): domain Eukaryota; kingdom Metazoa; phylum Arthropoda; class Insecta; order Coleoptera; family Elateridae; genus Ignelater; species Ignelater luminosus. The sequence goes on along the minus strand of VTPC01089915.1, from coordinate 332,136 downwards.
TCGTTTTACTACACTACGCCAGCCAAACCTTTCTCCTTTACAACGCGGTGACGCCGACGTCGTTACATAAACGCCACGAATGTTACAGCTCATTTGGATTTTTCGTTTGAATAAAGATAATAATGATGATATTAATTATACAGCTCTCGTGGGTATATAGAGGTGTCTTTTTTCCTGATTATTAAAATTCTTTCATGTTTATTTATAACAGCATTTCAATCATATACTAGGAAATTGACACAGATTATAGTTTTGTAAAAATTCTGATAATTTAACACCAATTTATAATCATAATTAAGTTACTTACAAATCGAAAGCTTTACTACCTGGAGACATGTTTGTGCGTGTTTGGATTATTACCTGCAACAAAAGAAAAAATAGTAAAAACAATTACTTCCAAATGAAATATTCTACCAATTACAAATCATTCAAGAATTTTGATTAATTTATTGCTCAATTTGTTTTTACACCCTAAGAAGTATAAAACCTTATTAACATGTCACTTTCTTCCAACGCTTCACATATCATTTTTTCGCCGACCTTAAAAAATTCTCTCCCCTGTTCAGAAACAATCGTCAACTTTCAGCCACAAAATGAGAATCAAAAAGCCTACTTTCTAAATAAGGTCAAAGAAAAAAAAATTATTTGATATAATTCCTCATTAATCTATTAACTTCTATTTGCCAAAATCCAGTTTTTCGTAATGGTAGGTACTATAAATTTTGAGCGATCCATGATAAATAATTACATAGCTACTTTTAGTCTAAAACTGTACTTAAAGTCGACATTAAGGAAATTAAAACAACTGAAGTAATATTTAATTCCTGTTCCACAAAGACAATTACGAAGATTTAAAATTGCAGAAACGAAGATTATAATCACGTTTACTGTAGTCCATCCAATTATATATTTTTTAAATTTCATCTAAAGGTCCAAATATTATGAAAAAGAGAAAAATAATATCAAGGAAAAGAAAAAGAATAATAACAAATAAAATAAAAACAAAACGGAAAAAGTAATTTGATTCTCTATTGTCTTTTTTTAAACTAAAAGAATGAAAATACAAGACGTATTAAAACGATACGTTTTGGTGATGCGAAATCGTTAGAAAATGGAAATGGTTAAGTGGTGAAAACATCTGTATGGGCCTTTTCATATAATATTAGAAATTTAATAGACTTAATCGAATAAGATTTCCAAGCAGCTGGTTACTTTTTTCAGGTTTTTTTCTGACTGGTCAGGTTTCTCGAACCATACAAGTGTTTCTTAGAACCAGAAGAATTTCTATTTTTCATTTCTAAAAAGATAAAAAAATTAACGCATAGAAAGCTATTGAAGAACAAAATTTCCTACAGACCGGTTAGGCTTTTTTGGGACAACATTTGTGGAGTTAGAGAAATTTTTTTGGCCAATCTGGTCTTTCCAATTTGGTAATATCATTTTCATATGTATTACATTAGACCTCATTTGGGTTTACGAAACCCAACTAGCAAAAATTCTCTTTCATTTACTAATATCTTACAACACCTTTTTGGGATAGTATCATACTAGATTTCCCAAGCTAGGCCTATTTCTAATGGTTGCTTAAATCTGTGTATTACAACACTTTTGGTATCTGATGCCTGCTCCAAACAGTACTAAGTAGTTTGAACCAAAAGTTATCCTCAAATATTAATTCAGCCAGCAAAATTAAATTTCTGGGTATTAGTCTAAGTACACATTTTGAACTTTGAAACGTTTTGGTATCACTTACGCATTGAAATGGGTTTTTTTTTGTATCGCCAGATAAACAAAAGGTGTATGATATGATGTGATGTACAAGCTAAAAGAACACTTTCAACAAAAATTGAGCTTTCATTTCAGGTCAAAAGTCTTAATTCCTACTATAAATTGTTATTGATTGACGAACTTGTTAGCATAAGAACCAAAAATATATCATACTTGTTACATAAATCCCTTTGGTCAATAATTATAAACTAGCCTTCCAAGTTCTTCAAGACCAAAGTAAAATAAGAAGAACTTGAACAGAAAGAGGTGTCACGACGCATCTCGTGTTAATCTAAAAGTGAATTTCCAGGTCGAAAATGTACGTTTCAGTTGGAGTAATAATCGTTTATCCATCATGAGACTATAATTCAATGCAGAAAACTGTGAAAAACTCGCAGCAAGGGTAACATGTATCAACGCAGAAAGAATTTTGTTGAGGACCCCCCGAGGCAACTTAAATGGGTCTAGAATTGATTTCTATAGTTCGTGAGAACATGCCCTTCTCACCTTAACTATCTCTAACGTGCAGTCACTGAACGTGGTGGTGTCAGTTAATAGTTCTACTAACTATTTTATTACTCATGAAACGCAAATAGCGGGTTCTTACGAGCTCATATGATATTCTGCAGATTCTACCGGATGAATCGTTGCATCTACCCATTTTGTTGCCTTTTATCTAGTAAAACAAGATAATCTAAGTACTTATTTATTATTTTTCTGCAACCCCCACATTTTCATCGGAACACACCCTACAATATTTCTGCAGCAATGCATTTACACTAGCATTTAATTCCTGTAGTATTTTGCTTGGCCGATAAACATAACCTGATTTCATTTTCTAACCATCACAACGAATTCTACAACGAAGTCTTACCAACCATTAAATATTAGCACATACGTGGATGTTAAAATTGCTGCCTATTCATAAGTTTTATGTTCCATACGCTCGATTATGGTTTATCCACACTTATAGTAGGTTATGACATTTTTTTTATTAGAGAAAAAACAACTGCATAACAATCGTTGCAAAATCAACACCTTCTTTCGTTTGTTTATTAGTAAACCGCAGAACTATAGAGAGAGATCGATTAAATAATAACAATCAACATTAATATTCAATTCTTTTGATAAATAAAAGTTTCTTGCAAATAATCAAAAATAGTACAAAATTATTAAACGTTAAAATATAACGCATACATATATGAAATTCATTCGATTAAACAGAAGTGAATCGAGGTTCAATTGTAATTAATTTAGAAAAAATGTTGTTAACGGTTTACATGTTTAAACATAAAAAAGTTTGCAGTACTTATAAAAATTAATGAGAATTATAACTAATGAAACAAACAAAAAAACAAGACAACTTGAACATCGCATCGATCATAAAAAGTTAATAAACCCTTCGTAAAAATAAATACGAGCCCATATCAAAATTTAAATCCAACAAGCGTAAAGTGTACAACACACAACATAACAATACAAATATAAATAATAACTGAAGCTGTATTAACCGCATTAATAACATCCACTTGTCCATCTGACTTCGGCTAACCAAACATCCCTAAAATATTCGCTATATTCTACAGTCGGCCGCGTGAATTCTCCACATAAACCGAAATGGTCGACATAATTGAGAAACATTTAAACAGCTGGATACCAGTTATTATATAATAATTCATAAGCACATATCATTCATGCATACATGCGACCCACCCCGACTATTAGCGCACCCCTCACGGCAAAACACGGGCTCACCCCTATAGACGCTCTCACCCGAAATCAATTTGTACAATTGCTAAGGGTTGATGATGGAGAGATAGTAAATTACAGAGTTTTGCATACTAGAGGGATCTTTTAACGTCGTGATTAAAAAACTTAATGAAAGATATATTAGGATTACTAATCGATGTTCGATTGTTTTCATTTTATACTAACAAGAAAAAAAAGGAGAAAGAATTCAATTATTTTATTTACGACGCAGAAAAATCTTAAATATGCCCTCTGAGAGGAAAATGAAAATAGCGAAGAGGATTACACGAGGGGAAGTAGGGGTCATCGGTGGGACCGATACTATTTCATTATTCGAGAAAAAGCGGCAAGCAATACGTGGGCCAGTTATTGCATGTAAATTCCTGGAGCGAGTCGAGAGTCATCGCTGGACTAGCCGGACGTCCTCGCCAATAAAAGAAAACTAAACAAGATCCCCGAAGAATTTCCCTTCGTTTTAATGGCATGACTCGACCTGCAGTTCGATCACCGCAAAGCTCTCCTTAAAACCCGGATATTCGATTTTTTACGTTTCTTTGTGCCCGTTTCACTTTAATTTTCAATTTGCAAGTCGTATTCTTTTAATGAAGGAGCAATTTAATGAAAATGGTAGGTGGTTTAATCAGTAAATTCCAACGAAAGCGGTTTTCGTATCGAGTTTGGCTTTCAGTGAGCGCGCTGTAACGCGACCCCGACAACTTGAATTTGAATCGAATGAGAATTCTTGGAGCTCTTGATCTTTTCACTGGTCTCGTTTACATCGTTCTAACTCTCCGGGCCCTTCTGCAACGTTGCTTGCCATTCGTACCAAGAACCCTAGCTAGCTCGATGTCGTTCGCATTAATAACACGGCCACTTCGAATCTAAAGCAGGAGGACAACTCGAAAAAGTTCTGCATCCAAAAATATTTTTCGATCCTGTTAATACTTGGAATGCAAAGTGGATCGTCGAGAATGAATGTGCAGCAAAATGTGCAGAGCAAGTTGTTTGAAGAGAAGAAGAGGTCGTAAGTGCGAGGGGAGGAGGATGGTGTTACAAGAAATAACGAGATATTCCAGCGGGAGATGAAGTTCGTGGGTGCATATTTTGTCGGGGGTGTCGACGTGCCGAAGACGAGCCCCATTTGTCGGGGTGGCCGGAGTCAAGATGGCGCGTGTTTGGTTATGTTAACTAGTTACCCTCTCTGTCAATATTTTTCTCCATATGGATGGCTGCTGACACGCACTCTTCTCATGCGGGAAATGTAAATGCGGATGAAATGTGTGTGTTCGTGTCTTCCTCACGAAAGAAAACAATCCAATTTATCACGAGTAAGTGGCTCTAAAACGGCAATTTAGGCAACAACGTTAAAGTGAAATAAATCGACCCTAACTCCACGAAAAACATCTACCTTAGAATATTCCAGACCAAACATATAATTAAGGAAATAATTAGAAAGGAAAATTCCCAAATTTTTAGTTTTTATTTTATAAAACAGAAAATCGTGTTAACCCCATTTGTTTATTTTCTTACTGAATAACAGACTGTTAAATTTATTCCCTATTCAAATTTAAAACGGCGCCAAATAATGTAAATCATTTACGAAAACAGGATGGATTTCAGATTTGTCACCTTCAAATTTTATCTGCAAGCCCTTGAAACAAATGATCTCATCAGTGAATTTTAATTGTCCACAAAAATGAGAATACATTTACATTAACAGTTATTTAAGGAAAATCTAACAAAAAAAAATAAAAATTTAAAATCCCATTGGAGGAAGTAAACTTGATATTAATCTTCCATTATAGAATGGTGTCCTATCAGCACGAGTAATGTTAATGGTAATGAGCCATTGCTAATGACGCCATATTTGGTTTAGTTTTGTAAAGGATTGCTTCTACTAATTGTTGTATACTTTTCATGCTTGGTTTCCTGTCAACTTACAAATCCAAAACAGTATAATTATGTGAAAACCACCAATAGATTAAAAATCATGGCGACTACTTATGCAGATACTTTGGGGAGATAAAAAAAAACAAAGGAAAGTTAATGATTTTTTATATTAACTAAAACATAGAAATCTGAGAACTAAATACGCTTGTAGCTCATTATCAATTTGAGTCTTGATGTTTTATATTTCTTTTGTTGCTTTTTTTCATTTTTAGTCATTGCTTTCTGGTTGAATTCCCAAATTTCTTGATATACTAACTCATCTGATTTTTTAACATTCGTAATTTGTCTTAAACCTTACTTTCCTGATAAGATAGGTAGTCACCTCTCAACTATCCATACGCTGTATGATGCAAGACCTATAACTTAAGCAAGGTAATTCCCTTTCGCTTTTCATTTTTAACAGGTCAGAATCTTAAGTCAGATCAAATGACTTTAGGACAAAAACCTAGACTTTTTTTTGAAAGTAGCTTAAAAGGAAATGACAAGATCAGATAACGCCAACATGATGTGCAGTTCAACTTCACCTGTGCCAACTTTTCTAATGCTCCTATTCTTTCTTTACGTTACCGTAATTTCAACACGTAAACAAACCAAATCGAATTAGGATCTCGTTAAGTTATGCCTGCAGAGGATAAGTAATCTGAATAAATAGATTCATCACACAAAGATCTTCGCCTCGGATCCAATTAAAGACAACAAAACACTTATCTTTAACAGAGATGCAGAATAATCAATGTGTCAGAAGTATCGAACAGAAGAGAACGCGGTCATTCCACTTCATGGGGAAGTTTTAATACCCTTTGGGGAAAAATGTTTAAGTTAATTTTGTCAGTTTTTTCGGACAGGCAAAACAAATCGTTCTTTAACCATATGTTTGCCTAAGAACAGAAGAATCTTCTGTCTTCTACGCTCCTCCTAATTCTTAACGTAAGTCTTGCTAAGTACCACAATTATTGGAGTATTGGCATTTACATACATTAAGAATTTTTTCCCGCCTAAATGCGACCATGGAAGCTGTTCAGTATTTTTATATCCAATAGTAAACTTTACCATTTCTTGGCAGGTATTTCTATTCTTCTGTAATACGGTCCCATGATTGTCTCTTCTTCATAAATTGTCTTCAAACAATCCTCCCAAAAAATAGTATTCATTCAATCACAAAAACGTAATCGATTTTTGACATTTATAAGTTTATTAAGACTATCAAAGGTCTTTTCAGTTACAGAAGACAATGCCAACATTTTTGGTATGGGTAATAAGCATTCAAGTATATTAAGAGGCCAAGAAGAAACAGTTTTGGAATGGAGAGGTAGTAAATCAATTTTATTTCGTTATCATTTTGCCCCTTTCATTTTGTCTCTTTCATATCAGCTCGCTCCATTCTTTTTCTCCCTCTGTATCATTTCTGTGTTTTTCCTGGGTTGATTCTTCTTAGTGTTCTTTGAACCATCCCATTCTTAATATCCCGCCTAACTTTCTGTTCTTTTCTATATTGCATTCTTATGTTGGTCCTCTCTTGATGATTAAAGATATTGGGTAATACAGGGAAATCAAAATTTTTCATCTTGTTACTGCTGTTATAATTCATTTCAGTATTGTGTATGTATCATCTGGTTATATCTTACAACGAACCGTCTCAAACGTCCAACCAGTGAGGTGTCAAGTAGCAGGGCGCACACAGTTATATGGAGCGGCCGACTCGTATTCTTTAACTCTATGAAGAAGGTTAATGCAGGACGAGTCCGAAGATGGGCCAACGCAGGTAGTCTGTTGGAGGACACGGCCCGACTTGTGTTTGTATTTATTTTTCTTAAGAAGCTAATAGACACGTGTAGTTGGCCAAGGTCTTGATATTACTGGATACTTTGCAACTGGTTCTGCAAAAGTCAAGTCAGCCCAGAATACAGAAGGAATACACAACAGATACCAGACTACAGGTAGAAATCGCTATGACGTAGCAAAATATTCTTGCTAATGGAGAAGTTAGCAAGCAATACCAGGAAAGTCGCTAAGGGCATACCCTTTAATACTTTAAAGTATAAACGGATTTATGGCATTTATGAGTCTGTAGAACTGTAAAAGCTCTTCTCAGTTACAGGGGACAAGGGCAACATTTGGTATGAGCAAACTGCATTCAAATATATTCGAGACCAAGATAAGACAGACTAGTTCTAACAAAAACTAGCAGAGACTTTTTAGTGATCGTTATACTAATGAGATCCTCGAAATACTTTTAGTGCCTCTTCGGGGAAAGAATGAAATTGAGAATACCCGAAGAAGTTGATGCCACAGTATCAGGCGACCACAAGACATCCTACGATAATCCCCAAGTTAAACCCTCGACTCCAGACCCCCCACATTCTGCGTCCAACGCCACACAACTTTGCAAACACTGTTGCTGCCTGCTTTTTCCTTTTGTTTCAGTTTCAGGGCCTGCAGCCACCCCGTCTTGTTCTCACTAGGGTTTTCCGTGGTTTCCCTTAGTGGTGAAGGCAAATGCCGGAACAGCTTCAGCATCAGTCCACGGCATACACCAATCACACCCAGACACGCATACAGCACCACACAAACATTCACACACTGTCACACAAATCACTACACTACCACCAACGCCGTTCTGGAAAGAACCGTTTTTATTTTTTTGCATCCTAAATGAACGAATGAACCAATCATCTGATCTTATCACAACATGTCAACCAACGCCGCCACTGCTCGGCGGCTGGCATGACAGGTCACCACTACTGCTACTCGAGCCACCCACCCACTAACCATCGTGCGAATGATCAACGTGCCTCCCATCAACTACAATCAACCCAGGCCAAAGAGAGATTGAGTTCTCTAACTGGTCGGCCACCTACGGTGGCGTTTTAACTTTGAAGACGACCACAAGACACAAGTTTGAAGCTAACATGAGAATGTCAAGTTTGAAATGTTTATTATTATTATTATCCTTCTTATGGTACAGGCAGAATTAGAGACTTTGTTGTAGATGTCCTAAGGATATTTTCTTTAGCTGTAGTTGCAAGGAAGATTCCAACAAGCCAACATCTAATTTATCGTAACGACCCTCAGTAATCTTCCTCACCTCGTATATCCTACCCATTACAGTGAAACTGTTTGTTTGTTTTAGGTACATCAACTCCCAACTACTTTGCAAATATCCAGATGGATGCACTAACCAATAAATCAGTCAATAAGCAACCTCAATATCAATAGCAATGACATGGTTCTAAACAAAATCGTCGTTTCATGGTGGAAAGATTGTGTACAACCTCTTCTAATGCAAAATTTACCATTACAAGATTATAGTACAGAATGTGCTGCTACCTTATTAATAAGAGTTTTGCAAATTTGTGATTTTCGTTGATATACTGCATAAGGTGCTACTACAAGTTTTATTTAGGTTTTACTTTCAAGATAGTTTCGAGGAAGGCATTTTATATGACTTTGGGTCTAATGAGAGCCATTCTGCCATACAAAAATGACTTGAAGATGATAGCATCTTCTGTCGCCCAAACAACAAATAAACTGATTAATAAGACCCGTTTCTGTGTTTGCTCCATTATGTTTTGGGCAGATATCTCAGACAAAACCACAACATTTTATAATCCATTGGCAAAAAATCTTTTTTATAATCGGTTGATATTCAGTATTAAATACCAAAATGGTCTCGTATATTATACATTGAACAATTCCCATGTATACAGTATCCATAATTATCTTCTTGTTTATAGCAGTGCTGAACTTCAAAGTTATAATTTTAATGGCCACATCACGTTTTTCTTTTATGAAGTAATTTAGTAACCTAAAAGAACATAAACTGAGCTATTCTTACAAAAAATTGCCAAACTAATCTTGGTAATGCAAAAACCTTTACAACGACAAAACTTTGCTATTGACACGTGAGATTAAAATTTCTCGATGGTGATGTTGCTTTAAAAAACTCAGTTCATCAACGAATAATCTGCTATTGACGTATGATCACGTTGCTTTTATAATATAAAAATAGCAAGAACCAAACACGTATTTTGTCGTTAAAGTATGAGCTTCGTTTCGCTTCAATTAGTTAATGTTAATGTTTAATGGTTGATTAGAGTTACAAATACTATACGCTGTTCTTGTTTTGGAACATGAAAAGGTATCAATCAAGAAAAATAAACAGTTCTTAATATCATCAAGTAAAAAAGCTTATACAGCTTCCTTCTTTTGATCTCTCCTCTGTCCTAATTCATAATGTCCTAAATAACCGCAATATGTCAAAGTATCTCTCATCAACTAGTGAGATTCAATCAAAGGAGAAAAAAAAAGTCAGAAAAAGATGCGTACTACATGGTATTTAGAATTGGAAGATCACAAATCAAGTAAATTTCGTTGGTGAATATATTACGTTAAGCAGATATTCGGGGCTGTATAATTGGAACTCTCCTGGAAATGAACGATGGAGCAGAGAAATGTATTTTGCGTCGTTCGTGCATTCGCGCTGCTGCTCTAGACGGTTCACGCTTGGCCGGGACCAATTCAGAGCCGGAATTTATCCTATCAATTTCTGCCCGTTGAACCGGCAAAGTGCTCCTCTCCCCCGCCTCATTACCGCGACGGCAGGGCCGGATGGGCCGCCATCTTGTTCCGCCCGCCGTGATTTTACATGTCGTTGTGTTTGTTTAATCATGCGAAAGTAATCCGCCGTAGAAATTTATAATTGGACATTGGCGTCGGATAAAAAAAGGAGAAAAAAGCACTTAATGAGCCTGTTCGACGTTATTTTCAGGCCTATTAGGACGTTTATTTGCATCTCGCTTATGTGTGGGAATCGGATAAAACATAACCTAGGAATTGTTTTTACAGTAGAGCACGATTTATGCAGATTCACCACGTTGAGCGTGAATTCGAACTTTAAACGTACGAACTTCATCATTACAGACATCACCATCACCATCACAACAGCAGCAATAAAGGCAACCGGAGTGCAATAAATTACATCGTATTCGCTGACGCCGACGCCCGACCAAACCTACCACATGGTTTTATCTCTCATTTCGAACAAGACTAAAACCTACACGTACGCCTCTATTCTTTGATTTATCTTCAAATTCACATTTATCATGCGTGTATTGTTTAAAAAAAGGGTTCAACGCCCAATAAAGACATAAATATACAAGCATAGAAATAACCTAAACAGTTACCTTAAGATCATCGGGGGGTCTTCCAGAAATCTTTCGCTATTCTACCTCTTAAATCAAATATTTAGAAGACTCGTCGAGCGAAATAATCGACGAGGGCGATTTTGCGGTGAAATCGACAACAATCCAGTGGACATTGGAGAAAAGCAGGGGCCCGTGTGATGCAATAGTGTACAAATCACACCGCCTCATTACACTGATAGGGCTAACCCCACGTGCGCGGACGACTGAATGAGACATATCATGCAGGGCTGCTGGTAATGAAATTTTTAAAACAACCGCTAAATTTCTATTTTTAGTAGGATCGATGACATACTTTGAAATATTTGAAACAGATATGAGACTTTTTTCGAGCGATACTAAATTATTACATTATGAACTGAGCCCGTCTCTTTTACGGGAAAAGAATTGAAAAATGACCGTCAATAAAAAGAACCAAAATAGATTTCTAATGTAGAAAAATAACAAGAGGGCGTGTTTTCACAAACGGAGAATATTTATATCCACATTAATAGCAGTCTACCCAATAAAAACTGAATAATATGTCATTGTTACGTAATTGTGGACTTGAAATAGTTGCACATAAAACAACTTTTATGGATAACAGTAAGTGCAAAACAAACAGAAACAACTATCGATCATCAATAAAAAATTAGTTTATTGTCATTAATAGCGGCTGCTCAACGAATTTCATCCACTTTTTAGCAAGCATATAAAATAAGTCCACATACCAACAATAGGTCCTTATCATTGGGGCATATTTGTCTCTTAAAATATTAAAGCATGTGCCCCTAGCGACAAGGGGACTCCTCCATCAATGTAAAAAATTTTTTTCAACATCACGTCGATTTGTGTTTGTTTTGAATTCCTTCAAGTGGAAATAGTGAAATGTGGTACTCATGGTAGAAAAAAAATAGAATGTAATAGCATCATTGTGCGAAAACGAATTCTTTCCAAATATCAGATGATCCGACTTTTTTTGGTAACGGTTTTTTGAAAGTTGAACTGTACATATGAAAAATGGCCTGGCTGTTAGAGAAAAGCCAAGATACTCTTAAATCATTTGATGAGAGTTCTTGCAAGCGATTATAAGAGACATACCTAATCGATACAAAATTACTAACGCGCCAGAAGTGCAAAAGAGAAGAATTTTAATCTCCTTTAAGGCAGAAACATTTCAGAAACTGGGTTATGACATAAAAAGTTTTAAAAATTACACTAAATCTAGAAATTAAAGGTACATCGAGAGTTATGGAGGCAGAAGCCAAAAATTATTGATAGCCAATAGGCAATGTTGGTATCATTTCCTTCGTGTGTACATTATTTCATGACGTTACCATGTACGTTTTGTATTTTGCAGGTTAATAGAGCTTTGATATGGAGGCTCGTACAAAAATAATTTTGGCAAGGTTTTTTAGAACAGGCAAAACGGATCACTTTTTCACAATAGACTTGCCCAAAAACAGAAAAACCTTCAGCCTTCTACACTCCTCTTAGTCTTTAACTTGAAAGTTTTGGCAAATACCAGAGGTATTAGGATAATGCAATTCGCATACAATGAATCATTTTTCTTCTAGCCCAAAGGTTATCCCGGAAGTTGTGCAGTATTATTATGTATATCAAGTAGCTAACTATGGCATTTAAAAAGTTTTGACAAGTATTTATATTCGATTATAATATAACTATGTCCAGAAAGTAAGTTAATTTTCTATTTCCCGCCGTTGCAGCGATGCGATCGCAGTTCCGCGCATGCGCGGCAATGACCTTGTATCGTTACTAAGCGATTGACGCCATTTTGAGTTAGTTATCTGCTGTTATCGTGTCACAGTGCTTGTTTATAATGGCGAAGGTAACTGAAAATTCCGCCGATTGCGAGATTAGATCAGTGATTCGCTTTCTCAATGCGAAAAATTTGAAACCAGTGGACATTCATCAACAGCTCTCTGAGGTGTATGGACAGAATGTAATGAGTTATTCTATGGTTGTGAGATGGGTAAAAAAATTCAACAATGGCCGTGTAAACGTGCACGATGAAGGAAGAAGTGGACGTCCATCATTGGTTAATGATGAACTTGTTCATGCAGTGAATGAAAAAATTAGAGGAAACCGTAAGTTTAGGATTTCTCTTCTTTCTATGGAATTTCCCCTAATTTCACGATCCCTTCTTCATGAAATTGTTCATGACAAACTGGGATATCGAAAGCTTTGTGCACGCTTGGTACCAAAAACTCTTACCGAGGATCACAAGAAAAAAACGCCTAGGTGCTGCTCTTGAATTTTTGACTCGTTATCACAATGACGGGGACCATTTCCTTAACAGTATAGTGACTGGGGACGAGACTTGGGTAGCCTATGAGACACATGAGACAAAACGGCAATCGATGGAATGGAGGCACACATCGTCACCAGCAAAGACAACATCGAAGCCGAATTTGACAACCCGGAAAATCATGTGCACAGTGTTTTGGGACAGATGTGGTGTTCTTTTAGTGGACTTTCTACCACGGGGCGAAACAATTACCGCTATTGCTTACTGTGATACGCTAAGGAAACTGCGTCGTGCAATTCTGAATAAGCGCCGTGGAAAGCTCACTGGCGGCATTTTGCTGATTCATGACAATGCTCGCCCCCACACTGCAAACCTTACACAGCAACTTTTGACTCAATTTGGATGGGAACAATTTGACCACCCACCGTATAGTCCGGACCTTGCTCCCAGTGACTTCTTCCTGTTTTTAAGCCTAAAATCAAACCTCGCTGGCAAGAAATTCAATGACGACGACGAGATTAAAGAACATGTTGCAACTTGGTTACAGTCACAGGCGTCAACGTTTTATGACGAAGGAATACAAAAATTAGTGCCACGCTACGATAAATGCTTACAAAATGGTGGTAGCTATGTTGACTAATAGCTTTAAGTCTACAGATTCTTTTGCAATAAATTATTTTTCCTAATATACATTTGTTTTATTTTACCAGTAAAAATGAACTTACTTTCTGGACATAGTGATACTATCCCATGATTTGTCTCATTCATGCATTATCTTCAAATAATCCAGAAAATGATAACTATTAACCATGGATGAAGAAGTTGAGGAAGAGACTTCTTCTAATAAAAATAATCAGTCATCAAATGCACCATTCTACTAAATTTGTCTTTCGCTCCAGATTGTTATAAGAGAAATTCTTGAATCATAGCAATCTTGCATAAATGGTTTTCTTATTTGAGAAAAATACAAAAAATAGAATTCTTTAGCTTGTAAAGATTTGCCTTATGGCAAAACCTAAGAAGATCTTGGTTATTCGAATTTGACGATAGTATCAATTTCATTTTGTCCTGTGTTTTAGTCATCTAGTGTACTGAATTTTAATGGAGTTTGTGCTAACAAGTTTCGGGCCTTGAAGAACTAGTTGTAGAGTATCCAGCAAGACAAAGAATGTAAATTCGGCAACTTTTCCAAGTTTTCCAAAGTGTTTCTAAGATCGACATCATACCCACTAATACCTTCAAAACTCAAACTCAGATTTTTGCGCTCTCCATACTATATAAGACAAGCTCTGGAGGACGCAGCCTAATCCGTATTTGTTATTAACTCTATGAAGAAGGTTAACGGAGAACAAAACCCGACTATGGGGAATGACTTAAAAAGATTGATGTAATGCGAAATCTGACTTTAGGCCACCGCAGGTAACCGTTCGACGATGCATTCTTAGAAGGCTAATGGAGGGTGAAGCCCACCATAGATGACCTGTTGGAGAACATGGTACATATAATATTTTTTTTTTAAGAAGATTAACAAAGCGGCGCAACCAGACGCATATCCCTATTTATTTTTCTTAAAATGGTTAATGCAGAGCGAACCCGATCAGTTTAGAAACAAAAGTAACATCGATCGATCACCTGGGCCGACGATTAGACCCGTTTCAAATAGGAACAAAAAAAAATAGAGGGCTTCAGCACGATGCAGTCTGGACCTACATAGACCTAGTGTCCGACGGGAGCCGATGTAACTGAGAATTTAAAACAGCAAGTAAAACGGCGGGTCGAGTTGCATCCAGAAACCACCTGCGGTGGCCTAAGATCAGGTTTTGTCCTCCGTTAGCCTTCACACGCTGTTTCTCAAGGTTAGGTGTCGTCCTCCAGTAACCTTTTTAAGAAAGCTAGAAACACATCTTAAGAAAAGAAAATGCAAACGCGAGTGACTACCTACGGTGGTCAAAGTTCGGGCTTTGCCTTCTATTAACCATTTTCAGAGGACTAAAAAGAAAACGCCCCACTGGCTTAACATGTAAACCGGCTTTGGTTGTAAGATAATTGGATGATACGTAACCGGCAAATTCCGAACTGCCGGCAATTCTAGAATTGACAAAGTGCTTTTAAGCAATGCGCGAAAGATTATTTAAATTATTTAAAACGAGGGGTACAATTTATCAGTTACCGTTAATAGCATAAAGGGTAAATTGTACAGTTCCAACTTTGCCTCAAATAGTTTTAGGCAAAGTCCGAATGGGAAGAACAAAAGCGAAAGAAAAAAAAAGGTAAATGAGAAAATCCAATGAGAGAGATGACAAATCTAAAAAAGAGACCTTCTTGGTACCAAGCAAATAAATTCCCGGTGTCTCCCAGGATTTCTAGGTCTTCCATGTTGTTGGTTGCCTTATATTCGTCTTACCTGCACTTTGCTCAAATCGTTCCATTTTTAGGAGAGAAAAAGCGAGGTTTTCGTTTTGCGAAGGAAAAGTGTCAAACACAAAACAAACGATACAAATAACGTTGGGTGTAAATGCTCAACCTGTAGCAAAAAGATGGTGTATGATGTGCAGTTCTAAAAAGACATTCCAACTAGGAAACACTTTTGGGCTAAACATGATCTTCATCCTCGACAAAGATATGGCTCTTAGAAGTCATTAACACATACCCTAGTGATCCTCAGAATTTATACAGGATATTGCTGGCACTTAGATAACATCTTCAAGGTGTTGTCCTCTTTCTATGATTTCGATGTTTGCTTGTCTTTTATTGTCATAAAATCACGATGGCGTGCAAATTGCACTCGAGCTCATGTATGTGTATTTTAGTATGAACCTTCTACTATCAATCAAATACGTTTTTCTGTTAACGTGCGTTTTAAGTGTTTTGATGACGATGTTGGGTTAACTAAAGACTTCCTGGTGGCTTTTCTTGTAATCAGTTTATTGTATGTAATAAAACGACAGACACCTAGCGCTGTGTTAGCTGCTGCTATCACTGGTATTCAAGTAATTTAAATTTCCTTATTTTGTGCCTTTAGATGTAAAAATATCATTAATAAAACATCCGTCGCGTCTTAAAAGTGAGACAGTAATTTTCCTAGCTGAAACTGAAAATCATTCGTATTTAAACAATTTTTGTTTTATTATTAGAACATTTCGAGGTGTGAGACACAAGAAATTTAACAGGTTACTTTGAAACCAAATACAAAACCTTAGCACTTGGATTTTATATTTCAAGCTTGGTAATTAAAAATGTTAGTGACAGACTAAACAAATCGAAACAGGTAACAAGAGCAGGTTATCGTTAGCGAAATATTATCACACACGGTGGGTACCCTTTTACAAAAACATATCGAATAACCGTCAAATAACGTTCGTTACATTTAATTAATACTGAAGCATTAATCACGATACTTTTTTGAAAATTAATTCTTGAAAGAAAAATGTTTTTATATGTTGATGAAATAAGAGTTTTATCAAAATGTTTTCTGTTGCAACGCTATGCTCTTAATAACGAAAATTATTTAGTATACTACCAGAATCCAATCCTAATTTCTATGTTATTACAATATGGAATTATTACAAAAGATACAAGAAAGCCTCCACTGGAAATGTCGCAAGTTCTCAAGTTTCTTCAACGCCAATGTACCTATTTAGAATATCTACCATTTTTCTCACTAGATCGGATTGTCAATTAAATAACAAACTGCTTAGAAGATTAGAGAGATAATAATTACTGAAAACCCATCGAAGCCGAACCATAAAACATAGATTTTGATGAGCGTGCCTCAGGTAATATTTTTGGAATTTCTCAAAAACATTTTTATCTAAATTGTTATTGTTAATTAAAACAACTGTTTCAAACTAACCATTCAGTCATTTCCGTTTAGTCAACTTAACCTTACAATTCCATTAAAATTGTGTTCCCAAATTGCACATTTTCAACACAAATTACCTTTCGTGTAATTTCCAATGAGCCCTCACTTATCCTCCGTTTACAAAGTAGGTAATGAGAAAATAATTTCAAAAAAATTTCTTTGCCAAGAACAAAAATTAAAGGTTACAAACTAGAAAATGAGATAGTAGGCGTCTAACACTTTTAAAACATTAGAAGAAAATATTTCAGGAAGAAGACGTAACATACTGCCTGCAATTTGTAGCTTTGTTAATCAGATTGTCCCCAAGTGTTTGGCGGGGCGTTATTATCTAAACCCGTCTAGACTCATGGCTTTTAGTCAAAACACAGCCAGGCAGTGCGATAAAGCCCACGATAAGACGATTTACTGCTACTCTCTTCTTAGGACACAGCAATTTAGCTCAATTTGGTCACTGGTTTACCCACTAATGTGGAGTGACATCTGCATTGTTGCCGCCAGATTCGACCACCCACACTTCTATATCTTATTGTATATTTACTGCTCTGCTTCTGGCATCTTTTTTTGTTAGTGACTTTTACATGTGTTTCTCTACCTTTTAACCTAGATGATCATTATAATTATTTCCTTTTTTACTTATTAGAATTTCTCGAGGCTTTTGATAAATAATACAAAGAAAAAACTCGAAAGAATTAAATCTTCAGTAACAAAATATAATCAAATACAACAAATAGATTTATAGAAAAGTAATACGCAAACATCGAAAAGCATAACTGAAGTGGAGCTCGAGAGAATTCTATAGACCGAAAAATATTTCGGTTGAAGGCTTTTGTTAGCGAAATACAGAAAATATCGATGCGTAAGAAATGCAGTCGCGGCCTGAATAGGGCGAGGTTTTGTATGTTTTCGCGATTAAATCCCCTTTTATAAGGTTTCGTCTTATAAGAGAGACGCATGTGTGTGTGTGGGGGGGGGGGTTGTGTGCGTAAGAACCTCCGGATCATAATTTCGATGTTTTCCCCCGCACTACTGACCATTTTAGCGGATAAGCGATGCGTGTCCAGATTTTACTTTTAGGTTCTGCTGGTGGTAATTATCGCCGTGTGGCCTGCAGGGTTTTTACTACGATAACGAAGCGTTGAATTGACATGCATTATTATGCCTCAGGTTTTTTTTTTGTTCAGTCTAATTTTCAAGCAGGCTTGTTGTCTCCGGCTTTGATGATCGCTTTGGGCAATAGCGAAACGTGACTTGTAAATTTTTCCGTGGATTTTAAAATAATATTATAGTATCATCAAGTTGTTCTTCAATCGACTTAACAACCATGTGGATACGTAAATAACAAGAATGGAGTAACTAGTTGTGACATTTCTTAATCATGTTGAAGTTATAATGATAGTTTTAGACACAAAAATTTAACCTTGTGCATGAGAACACGTATTATTAGCGAGAAAAGTAAAAATTCATTTGACAGACAACATTATTACTAAAACCTGTATTGTTTTCCGTAGCAACCAACGTTATTAGAGAATACACTACCATCAGACTGAATGTCTCGCTCTAAGACATGAAATACGATCTTCAAAACCTTTTCCCAAAAATTAAATTCTCGCTTATATGGTGATCCCTATTCAGATATAGTCATTCGCTAGATTTTAAAAACCAATCCAAACGCATTGTTTTATGAACAACCACTTTTGAGAAGAAGAATTTATTTTATAACCTAGTCTACCTATGGAAGATATACAAATTTTTACGCACTTCAAGGTTTTGATATGCTACAAGTAACAGGTTTCGTTTTCTTATTTTGCAAAATATTTCGCAATCAATTTATATACAAATGGCACCAATCTTTTCTTAGTGTTAGTGATGGCCGATGGAGGACGCACTGTCTCTTCCGAACTTTTATATCTCAATAAATTTTGACACAGTCGTTGTTCTTTGAAGAAGGCAAATTCAACACATTTGGCTAAGGATTTCCCGACTGGTTTCTACAAAGCTCTCTCGCATCCTCTATTTAGAAATAAAGATCAGTTTCTTCCTTTTATGATATAAGCAAAACAAGCAAGTGCTTAAAAGCATTAGCAAGCTGAACTTAGGCATCTAATGCCTTTCTTCGCCTCTTGTCAAATTTTATCGAATTGCATAGAAATCCATCCTTCCAGTGATTTGTACCTTACTGCGTTACACGTCATTTGAAGCTGGTCTAATAATGTATAGATACCAAAAGAATCGAAACGAACTACATACAGATCCCTCAACTCATTTGACTTGCTTAAAAAGTTTTGCTCATGTAAAATGCAAGTACCAAAAGAGTCGTGTGAAGATGGCTAACTTTTCATAGTTGGGAAGTTTTTCACTTGGTAACTTGATAAAGCTGAAAACCACCGAATTTGTAAGAACTCAAAACTTTTTGACTCTAGGATCTGTCTAAATGTGAATGTATCCATCCTAAGTTAAGAAATTGAGCTGTGCGATTATTGACCGCACGACCAATTTTCTCCTGAGAAGCTTATATGTTTCATCAGAGATTACCATCGATACCACCATAAGACCATTATACTCCCATTGCTGAAAATTATTATATTCCAGCAGTGATGCTCCAAAAACAGGGCTTAGGTAAATGTCGTGACCCTGGGCACGACGAACTTCCAACTATTTTGACTCGTGTGAAATTTTACAGAAAAACTTGGAGAAAATTATTTTTTTCTAACATTGCCAATTTCAAGTTGTGCATAGATGTGAACCGCTTGTCATTTTGTTTTCTTTTTGATAGATACACTGCTATCTCAAAATCATCGTATTCAAATAGGACATTGTTTTGTGGTACCGAAAGGGAGCTGGTTTTCAAACAATCGAATCACCACCGTTAAGTCTATTTGTTTTTTCTAAGTTATCCCCTTCTATTGGCGCTGGAAGAGAAGTGGATTTCAAACGATCGTTTTTTGTTATTTTTGCAGATATACTGAGGGGGGGCTTGGTTTGTTGATACTATAGTAGGAAAGAGGCTTTCAGAGAATTCAGTTTACTGTTTTATTCGTCAGGTAACAGGTAGAAAGACAGAATCGTGTTTTGTTTATTTAGCTGACATTCTGTATATTGGGAACGGCTGATTGTATTGCAACAAAATTTTATTTGTTTAGCTCTCCCAAGAAAGCTAACTGAGCCATAGAAGGAAATCATTGGAGAAGGAACCAGGCTCAACCGGATACATGTTCGTATTTAGCTGACTTAAGCTAATGAAGGGCGAAGCTGAATCTTGGGTCACCGAAACTGGAACGAGGGAAGAAGGGGCCCGATTCGATTCGTATTTAGTTCTCTTAAAATAATTAATCGAACCAACGGAGGTGGTAAGTTGGAGAACAGAGCCAAATCCTTGTTCATATTTAGCCAACTTCAAGGTTAATGGAGGAAGAAGTCCGACCTTGAGCTACATGCGTTCGTATTTAGCTGACTTAAGAAGGCTAATGAAGGCCGAAATCCGAGCTTAGGCCACCAAAGATGGTACGTTGGAAGTCGCAACCCGACCCGTTGTTTAGTTAGCTGAGTTAAATTAGAAAGCTAAGTTTGACCTTGGGCCACCGAAAGTAGTACATTGGAAGATAGAGTCTGACTCGTCAACGTATTTAACAAACTTAAGAAGGTTAAAGGAGGGCAAAGAAAGTCCTTGGTCCACCATCGTAGATGATACACTGGAGTACGGAGTCGGACTTGCGTTTATATTTAGCTGACCTAAGCACGTTAGAGCACAGAGTCCAATTTTTGTTGGTATTTAGCTAATTTAAGAAGGTTAACGAAGCAAAACTCGACCTTCGAGCACCAAATATGAGAGAACAGAGCCTGATCCGTGCTCGTATTTAGCTGGCTTAAGAAAATAGATAGAGAGCAAAGTTCAACCTTCAGCCACTGAAGGTGGCACGTAGGAAAATAGAGCTCGACTCTATTTCTTTTTTCTATTTAACTATTAAGGAAGTTAATTGTTGGGCGAAGCCCGACGTGAAGCCATCAAAAGTGGCATGTTGGTTGATTTGAGCCTGAACCGATTCGTATTTAGCTAACTTACGAAAGTTAATTAAGAGCTCAACCCGTCTTCGTGTTTACTTAAGAAGGTTAATGAAGGGTGAAGCCCTATCTACACATAAAACGACAATTCGTATTTAGCTCTCTTAAAAGGGTTAATAGGAAGAAAAGCCTGACCAGTTTCCAAACAACGGTTGCTACGGTAGACGGCTATAACAATGTTTACTTCAAGAGGGCGACGAAGTCAGGTCAGAAATCTGGCGCCCAACCCAAGTAGAACAACGTGCCACCGCAACGGTGCGAAAACGGTCCAGATGTGCCGTAGAGGAGCGGAGCGGTGACTGTGCCAAGCTGTAGTAACAAGAATCATATAAAGCGTAAGCCAATCGGTGAAGAATGAGGGAGAACAATGTAGATTACGTAAGAGATGGGGATCGAAACGATCGAACTAAAAAACAATTAATAAGAAACTGAACCAGCACAATATACAGTCTTGGCTATGTCAAAAACTTGTTGAACAGGTCAAGATGAACTAGCGGGTTTTAAGAAAGGTGATTAAGTGTTAAAGCTAAAATGAATCATATAATACGTTTCCATGGTTTCGCCCAACAAAAACTTGTTTAATTGCTATCATTATTTATACTAGAACATCCCTTACATACAATGCCTAGACAAAACCTTTATAAATTATAAATCAAGTCTATCTGATTATCTGCGTTTAATTCCTTGATACATACTATGAGTACATCTAAAAGAAGTTCTATCAACATATCCTTGGATTTCGCAAATTTTAATTTTTTCTCGTTTTTTTTTTCAAAAAAAAAAACAAAACAAACGAAAACTCAAAAGTTGTACTACGATCAGTTATTTTTATAATCTCTAGGGGTCCCAAATAATATTACGGACACGTTCCCTAGTTGACAAATTTCGTGCATATGTTTATTTGAACTACAAATCCACCGATAAGGTATTTATCTTATCTATATTGTGATGAGAGGAATATTAGTCTTTATAAGTGGGTTCCAGGATGGCTTTGGCATTTTACACAATTTTGAACACAAAAAAAGTTAAATTATTTCCTTGGGAATTCTTCCTTTTATTAACTTTTTTTTTAAATGATATCACTATCTTGTTTACAAGAACATAACCTCAAATTTAAGCTTTAAAATAACACCAATTTTGTATTTACATAAAAGTAACCTCAATTTAAATTAAAAAATGAAAAAATTGTTTAATAGTGAACCTATTGTAATTAATTTAAGTACCTTCGAATCAATAAAATGTACTTATAGTAAAATCAGAACTTACCTCTCCTCCCTCATTAATATAAATAAGGTCGCAAAATTTTAAATTAGAAGATAAGATATGAAAATGTTCAAAATACAAAACTTGGGAAACTGAAAGTTTTTTTGTTTTAAAATATCAAAGTTAACTCGAACTTCACGCAAGAGAAGGTTATGATGGTGCATTAATTAATTATTTAGACTTGCATTAAGAATTAAAGCGGAAAATTACATGTCAAGTCGTTAAATTTCAACTTGAATATAGGTTACTTATGAAAACTATAATTAAAATATTTAAAAATTCATAAACAGTCTAAGATTCACTTTTGATGAACTTTAAAATTATGCAAAAAGCAGTAATCATGAAAAATAATTATTTAATTGCTTTTATTAGCATAATCATAAATTAACAAATATTCTTGAAATGTTACAGCTCTGTAAAAAGACTTGAAAAGGTCTTAAATATGGATTAGTCCTACCCTGTTAATATGTTTTGAGGGACAGGCAGGTAATAGATATTTTTTGTAAAGCCACATGGGCTATAAACCATTCCTTGGGTCAAGTCCTTCCACGAAACCAGCTTTAAAGACACCCAGGAATGCTGGGGAGTGGCTAAATGTCAATCATTCGGACCTGACTTCTTAAACACGTTTTCTCATCTGTGCATATTCTTAATTCCTGCTGCTAATCTTTATGCGATATTATTTTTTTGCTGTGGAAAAAAAGAGAGAAGAAAAAAATAATTTTGATCCTTAATGAGCAAAGATTCGTCCGATAGTATTTTAAATGCCTACGTTTCGTTGGATCGTGATATTGTTTGCTTTTTTTTTTCTGGGAGGAAGCTGGCAGGTAGAAGCACATTGTTTGCGGACACCATAGAATTTGTAAATGTGTTTAGTAAATAAGGGAATAGATCTTGAATACACGTGTTAGCTTTGGTCCACCTTCTCTAATTCACGGTAAACTTGCTGTAGGATTTAAAAATTGATAAGAATTCACAATAAACGGATTTAAAGTTACAATAATATCGTGACCAGCAGCTACTGGATTTTGGTCCGGATGTGTAGATATGAACAACATTTACATATGTCCACCTCCGCGATACTGAAATTATGTAATAAAGATCGTAATCGTGGTAATCGTCTCGACGACCATTTGCATAATTTTGTATGGTGTTTGACACGCAGGTGCATGAACAACTGACCATTTCGTACTTTTATGGGAAGAAAATAGCAAACGAAATGCAATTATTTACCTTGCCCATAAATTACATACCTTTTTTAATAAAAGCCATCAACAGTAAAAAGCTTGCATGATCACATTCAAATTTACTATTACAAACTCTTATTTGCTTATCAAATCGTAAGGTATCAGGAGAAAAAACTATTTTTCTTCAGCCACATCAAAAAACTTCAACCAAAAGTGGGCCGTAAAAATCAGTTTTATGGTTATAATTTTTCGTGAATAGTATGAATTGCTCTATTAAGAAGAGGGAGTCCTTCGTGACTTCTTTCCACTGTCGCCTTAAAATATACCCCCAAAAGTGAATGCGGGTGGGTCGACAAGGCAGGTCTGGACTATTGGGACCAACCACTGTTAACACCACGGGGGGCACCAACGAACATTCAACTTCGTTAATGACCGAAACTTTCTTGGGAATGTGAAATATTAAACTCTTGGTGCCACAATACCTGAAAAACTAACAATTTTAAGCTGATTTGTTTTTGAAATTTTTGAATGTTGACATTTCATTTCTATACAAGTGAGAAACCATCATTGCTGTACGGGATTAGATGCGTACTAGATCTCATCCCAAAAGCAAGCACCTCCTACTATTTGACAAAATACATAAACATCATGGATTCTGAATTATTACTTGGATATTCTCCAATGAGATTTTAATATTTCAAAAAGTAGGAAGTGCTTTGTGATTAATAAAATCTCTTTTTTCCCAAATAAAAATGTTTCAATCAATTCAAATTAGACGTCAAGAAGATAAAATTTCACTGAAATTAACCCATTTCGTCTAAAACTAAACTAGAAGCGACTTAGCAAATGTAATTGATGATGTCGTGGTCCGCCTAATGTGCGTTATCGCGCCGGGATCCAAAACAGAAAGAAAAAAAAATGTAAGAATAGCGTGTACCTCTCCAGCTTGTCAGCATAATTAATTCAGATTCAAGAGGAAAGTCTTAATTGCTATATTACTTACCGAGCCGACCGCTGTATTTCCGTTTTCCAAGCCACGTGCCTTATACTCGGGGCCCCCAGGGCCCTCCCATGCCCGCAACAGAGACGGAACGAACAGCGCGTGTCGAAGCGCCGCTTCAAAGACGCCGCCGTTGTAGTGACAGCCTTAATATGTGTTCATTTGGGCCTTTATGACGGCCCACTGATTATGTAACGCGAAGTAGGTGCTGATATACCTGATGATACCTTGCTTTGTTGGTCGAGCACGCCGCTGTTTACATTTCGCGCTGCTTTTGTTTCTTTAATTTACGAGCAGAGCCCCCTTAATTGGGTTTGTTGGAAATTGTAAATTACGAGCTCTTTAAGCACGAATTTGCTGGCGTCCACTTTGCCCCTCTTTTTTTAAATTTTATTACTAATTGCTCAACTTTAACTACAAACACACGTGATTCCATTTGAACTTGTTTTTGCATTCCCATATTTACACTAACGTGCTTACATACATGAATAATCCTACTACTTTTTTTAAATCAAATTCGCGGGATTAAACAACAAAAAAAAAGGCGCAAATGAAAAATAAATCCTAGAATAGTAATCAATGGTCCATAAAAAGAAAGGGCAAGACCAGGAAAGCACAATAAAACGTTAAGTTTACCGGAAATCAAATTACGGCAACTCGACTGATTCGATCTAAGCAATAAACGAGCTGTGCGCCTCGGATGGTCAATTTTCCCGAACACCAAAAGCTAAAGGTGTCTAGTGAAAACGTCACGATAGTGTAAACCTACGCAGTAGGAGCGCATAACGTTAAATGTTCCGAAATTTGAATATTTCATGGAAGTTCGTGGTCGTCTAGTGCACGATACATGATGGGCTATCGAAAACAGTTTAGGGGCGAGCTTGTAAGGCGACAACATGCAATATTCAGAAATGGGTACCTTAAACAAGGGGTCTGCTATATATTATTAACCTGCGGTCAACAAACACGCATTTTCAGGCAGGTATATTAAGTTTAATAAATGATTATAACCGAAAATCTATGCATGTCATTTATGATAACCACCAAATTTTCGACAATTTTCCAATTTTTATATTTTGTTTAAAGGTAATTTGAACGACTTCAAGTGAAATTGTATTGTACCATTCGACACGACATACTTTTTGTCTTCCTGAATTATTTAAATGTGGCTTTTTCTCAAATTGTTTAGTTTAACAAAAACCTCAGTATTTCTTCAAACTTTTATTTTCATTTTGTTCAGCTTTCCTAATAATCTATTGTTTTAATATAGTTTGTTTACAAATTTGCAATCTAATGATAAGATGATAACGGTACTACTTTTTAGAAGAGGGTACAATTTATAATGATAAGGAGAAGATCTAAAAATAGCTTCATAATGTCAAAACAATGGATCTATGCAAACTGAAGTTGAATAAAAAATATTCTTGAATGGAAAACAGATTGGCTAAATTGAAAATCTACACTACAGTCTCACCTAATGCAAGACAGAAACAGAAAACTTCAGAAGAGCTCTCAAAGGAAGATTTTGCAATGAAGCATAATAACAAAGAATACAAAGTCCTACTCAGAAGCCTCACAAAATATCATTCCTCTAAGATATCAAGCCTAAATGACAAAATGAAATAAGTAGAGCTCAAGAAGTCTGAGGAATAACCTCTAACACCTTACCTATAATACATCAGTGCCAATGAAGCAAAACTGAGAATGTAAGAAAAAATCCAAAAAAGCATCCATCTAGTCTAGTTCCAAAGAAAGATAAATTCAAACAAAACGGCAAAACTCTGCTCTGAAAAACAATGAAATTGACTTGTGTTTAGAAACTAAAGGCAACTTGGAAATTATTTTAGTGTCAACACGAAAACGGATGTAGGCTTGCACTGATCAAGTCAAGGTAGTTCATAAGTTTTAAAAATGTATTTACTGTTTGCAAATCAAAGAAAAAGTTTTAAAACAAGTATGGAAAGTAACGATATCTAATAAAAAATAAGGCTAGAACGCACAAAACACTTCTTTCTTAAGCTTTGTGTTTTGGGAACGTTCCGTGTGTCTACGGTTTTGGTACTGTAGTTTTCCGATAATGTAAATGCCGAGAAAATCTCAAAGAGTTATGAAGAAAATAGTTCAAATCTGTCCTAAGATGGTTTTGACATAATAATGAATCTTGAATATTGCAAATAGAGTCGTCTTAGCGCCTTGGTATAGTATGGCCAAAACCGAAATTAGCAAATTGTACCCTTAACACACATGAGATCATTCATAGAAACATTTACCGGAGATTACTGACCTAAGTGTTCAGCTCAAATAAGATTGGAAAAATCCAAGATGTTCGATATTGGTTTCTCCAAGCTTGACAATTGAAGCGCAATATTTTCTTATCAGAAACTGGACGATATCAGAAAATCCCATTCAAATAGCAACACCTGTTTCGAAGATCAAAACTTCATCCTGGCTCAGATCATTCCTCCAGCAAAGATCTCCAATGTTAAAGCGGCTCAATAAAATTGTGTAAGATACCACTTACTGTAAATTGAAACCAAGATAACAAGTAAAAGAGGATCATCTTCAGTAATGAGAAGAAATTGGATGATTTCAGTGGCAACTAAATAATTTCCATTCGTTTCCAATCCAACCGTTTTTAATATTCCTTTGGCTTGTCCAAAACTACACCAAAAAAAAATAAAAAGGAAAATATTGAACAGACCATAGAACCATAGAAAGATAGACTAGCCAAACAAAAAATTTAAAAACGAAATGAGACAGAAGAGCCCTGATATAACACTGCGAATTGCTAAGATAGAAATAAGCAGGCTTCTATGTTGAAAACCAAATTCACGAAGAGCAAACCGTTTGGGGAACGTTAGTAGGTCATCGAGAAGATGGAAATATGAAATATGGCAATGAGTCATGAAAAGAAAGAAACCGGTTTAGTCAAGATTTAGGTGATGGTAGATTGGAACAAAAAGACTGATTTTATTCCTTTAAGTCAATGGTTGGAAAATAAGACCTTAGTCCATTCACCTACAATTTAAAAAAATTAAAAAATCGTGTTGGCAAAATCTTAGAACTGCAAAAATCAACCTTGCCTTATCTAAGACAGCATCTAGAGCAAATAAACAAAAAGGAAGATATTAAACAGACCATAGAAAGATCAACTAAAAAAAATATCTCAAAAGGCCTCAACATGTATCTTGCAAACCGGACTCATAAAAGGCAAACTGTTTGGGAACGGAAGAACAAGGATGGGTCACATGAAATATGGACACAGGTGCAATGAGTAATGAATAGGAAGAAATAGAAAAAAATTGAATGGGATCTACGGACAAAAAGGAGTAATATTTCCAAGACTGGGAAAATCAAGTTGCTGAAATTAAGCTAGGCCTGCCTAAAGACCCAATATGAATCTCAATAACTAGTATTCTGCCATCTACACATCTAACACGTAAAAATACAGTTCCTTAAACAAAATATCCTTTGACAGTGTAAATAGCTGAGTTCTTAAGTCATAATGTTACAGTTCAGATTCATGTAGGGTAAAGAATGTCTCGAAATGTTTGGGCTTTCAACTTGGATGGATTCTTCAAGCTTCCCACACCATTCGCATCTGTTGGGGCAAGTTTCAGAGATTTTTCAAAATATTTTTTGGGCCAGGTCAATTACATCTTCCTGGTCACTGAGTTTCTCTTATCAGCAGCTACTTTTCCTTTGAGTGCTAAATACAATGTTTGGCCCAGTTCTATATGTGTTTCCAACAACTTTTTGAACCATATAAGGTTTTTCGGATCAACACTTGAGCTTCTTTTTCGGTTGCTCAATTCTTATGAGCTGTCTAGACTTTTGGAGCAAGTTGTGCTTCTCGGCAAATTTGGGTATATTGGACTTGCTTAGGTTGAGTTTCAATTTAATTTATCGAGCATCAAGATATCGACTCCTAGAATCTACTCTATCTAGGAGAACGTACATCTTGTGAATTGAAAGACATTGCTTTAGAAGACTGGTTTCAAATGTTCGTAAGTTTTACATTTTTCGTCTCGTCAATCAAACTTGAGGGGCTAGTACTAAATTCAGGCTAATAAAATATCTTGGTAGGCCTTTTTGCTGGCAGAAATTCAATCTTCATTTTCTTAAGGACTAATAAAACGTGACTGCTTTGAATAGAACTAATTTAACGTAAGACGCTATGCAGAAGTCTTGTTTTTATTCAGGCTTGCCATATTTGCAGAATATCACAAGGTTTCTATTTATAAGTTGGAAATTGATTAAATGTTAAAACCAAAGAAAGGCTAGTATAGTTTTTAACATCAACTGTAATTAATTTCTACAAAATTAAAACCTAAGTATGCATATTAATCTATTAACAAAATTCATGCACGCACTACAACCCCCCTGATAATTTTCGGAAGTAGAAAAGTGATTAATTGACTGACGATTACAATACGCATTTTATATACGCACACATATTACACGAAAACTTGAAGTTGAGATGCTCGTGTCCTGTGCTGTTGAGACAAAAAGCCGTACCTGGCGCCTGATTACACCACACCTGTCAGGTAATTATACCCTTTTAAGCAAGGCCTATCCGTGTAGTGGGCATTTTAGTCATTTTACACCTCCCTTCAGTAAGAAATTATCATGTTGCTTTTACGATTAAACCTAAAGGAATTCCTAATTTCCGAGTTTAACAAGAGAAAATTACTAGAAAAATGGTAGTTGTTAATGATGGTGGAAACTTATAAATGTAGCTACTTACGAACACCTTAGAATGGAATTAAAACTGGATAAACATCGCTCGTATTTACCTGTAACAAAAAAACAACTATTAAAATTAAAATTAATAAAACGTGAAATTGTGATAAAAATCTGTACATAACCTCTAAATTAGTCGATGAATACATCTCACCACAATGTCAGGAAATAAAAGTTTCTGAACACTAAAATACTATTGGTTGTTAAAAAAACGAATTTTTAAAAAGTGAAACTATTTGAGTGTAATACGCAAATTGAGGAAAATTAAAAAGAAAGACGGAATAATGTAGAAATGGGATGTTTAAATAAATAATAAATAGAAGTGAAATGTAACAGGAAGAAGGTCATAAACAAGAAACAAACGTCAGACTTTAATGTTACTAAATAATAATACGCACATGCAAATTAAATCGTCAGAATGTGTCAAGCGACAGCGCCCCCCCGAAAATAAGGCACACACGAAGGCCCCGGAGGGTTGTACGGCATTTTCGTCACATTTTCGAAGTTTGTCACGACAGGTGAATTTAGTGTAGCAGATGGTAATAAAGATAGAGAGCGAGACGGGAGCGGATTCGTACGACGTTTCCGTGTCGTGCAAAAGTTGGCGTGCGAGGAGAGCACCATTTGAAGCTGATTGTGTACTTTAGAGTTAAAAGAGGGCCAATAAAAAGGGCGATTTCGAAACAAATCAGTCGCAAGGTGCCGCGGTGCCTCATAAACATTTCACCTCTCACCGATTACGCCCACAATTTAAGGCATTTCCTTTGCTAACCAGCCTAGCGTGTACGTCTCCTTGTATGCATATTTCCTGTTCCTACATAAAATTTTCATACTAACGACCCGGGGTATCAAAACTCCTGCTACACAACTGTTCTAAACACCTAAATACTAGGTACATACATTTTACATTTTTAAATACTCATTAAGCATGCACAAGGTTAAAACACTCAAGAAAAAAAAGACGATCTAGATTTTTCTCTCCTTTCATTTTCAAGTTAGTTTAGCTAACAACAACGAAAATAAACCTTTCTGTAAGGGCACATTAACTTAAGTCCAGTTATCGATGGCGTGTCCAAGTGTTTTGATTTATGGGACGGGCAGGCGTCTGCCTAGGGCGACTACAAATTATCCTGCCTCACCTGAGTCCCTTTACACGCAAACCAAGTGTAAGCACACATCTCCAAAAGGTGAAATAGATAAAGCTGTTAAGCAAAGGTCTTTCCTTCGAGCTTTCAACCAAAAATATTTTTTTCAAATAATTTAAATCCCTTATTGAACTTTCATTCATGCGAAATTTAAACTCTTTCCGGGTTGACTGCTGCGTAGGGAGATTTCACTGGAGCGAATTAATTTAATACCAAAAATCAGTTTAAAAATTTAGGAAAAATTAGTTGACCAAAAATTCTTTTGAAAATTAAATCTTCTCATCAATGAAACTAGATGGATAGGTACAATGAATTAACATTCTATAATGGAAAGATTGATTATTCTTCTATTGTTTTTCTTTATTGTGTAGTAGGTGAAGGAAAGAAATACAAAACAACTTGTTTCACGGCCTACTCTACATGAATTGTACCAGGATATTAGATGTTAGATACAAATATCAACGTCCTTTTCTAATCTACAGAATTTTTTTAATTTTGCGAACAATTAAAACCAGCAAATACAATTTTTACGGTACCCTTTTAAGATAATTAAAATAAAAATGTTAACATAAATCAATTGATCGATCATTTCCCTTTTAAATTTATCGTCAATTTATAACACTCAGGTCAAGTAACTAAGATTGGTCCTATCCGTCGAGATTGGGGATGAATATCAATAGCAACTCTCAGCGTTAATGTGGCTGTTGAACAGTGATAATGAATTGACTTAAGAGTATTTTACTTTTATAAAGTGAAAAGAAATATTTTCCCAGCAGTAATTTCTGAACGTTTACCGAGGGTCAAATATCGTACACAGAACGGTTTAATATTTGCAATTTACTAAACTGTTAAACTATTTTTTTGGTAAATCAATCATTTGAAAACGGAAATCATTGAAAAAAGGAATACTCAATAAAGAAAAAGAATGATCATTCCTTAAAATTAGTTAATTAGCGATTTTTTTCCTATTCAGTCCAGTGATAGAGAATGAACACCAGTAGGTAGGTACTCATCGAGGATTATAGGGGAAAATGAACCATCATAATAATAACTTTTGCTCTCATTGTAAACGAATTTAGCTACCGTATCCAAAGAATTTTAGTATTGACTATAGCTTGGAAATAGGAAAAAATGTGTTTCAGAAATTGCACCCAAATAATATTAGCTGCTGTAGGAATTTCCAGAAACTTCAAAAAGCTTCATCATAATGAGAAACACGATCATCCAAAACATTTCGAAAACTTAATGTTTCAATTGTTATTCGTATCACCTGAAAAAAATGAAGTATTTAATTTTGAATGTAGCTATTTTAGCATATCTTCACAGTTAGTTTGACAATGATAAGAGTAGTTAGATGGAGGATTTCAATCTCGCTCAAAAAATTTACGTATTGTTATCGATTAGACCACCGTAAAAAATAGCTGATACAGAAATTCCTAGTCACTTTTAAAAAAATATTTTAATTTCATGGAATCTAAATCTATGTAATATTTGCTAATTATATTGTGAAGCACGTTAAGGGATAGATAAGTGAAAAAGAAGTAGGTCGTATCCCAAGGGGGACACCACACCTCACCAGGCCCATATGATTAATACATTGCGAACACAACAACCGCAATTTTATTCTTTTGGGACTAGACAAACTCGTTTTAATTGGCTCTTATGTATTTTTTAGTTTTTTAAAATAACAACAACAGAAATAAAAAAACAAGACGCATTCCTCGCGTGAAAAATACCTATTACTCAAGAAGAGAAAAGTTAACTCGGTTATATACACGCCTCATTCCTCTCTCTTTACCCATTATTTTAAAAACGCAATTTCAACAACGATCAGAAAGTCACTAATTACATAATTCAGGGCTGCAGTGTCGTTTCCAAAGAAGTATGAATAAGAAATTACAAAAGTAGAGAGTAGAAAATCCGACAACGAACGGGTCTCGGGTGGGGAGGAGTTGTAAAGAATGGATGATTCTAAATTAAAAGCCTCGAGGATAGGACAGGAAGACTAAATAATAATCCGACTTGGCGGTTCAAAATGAAAAGAAAATTAAAAGATATCGTTGATACAAATGACAGAGCACCCTGTCCACGTGTGTGGTTCCCGCCATCATCATACGTCTCGTTATCGATGCCCAGATTATAATAATATAAAATTGATAAGCGGTGAAAGAGGAATTGTAGAATATCATAATTTAACATTATTGGAGGATTTCCTTATAATTTTAGAACTTATTAAAACGTTCTATTTTAAGATGCCGACGCAAGGTTTAATAAGTGGTAATCATTTTGCTAAAAATTTTAAAACAATAACACTGACAAATGTTTGAAATCTTGGAGGAGTTTCTTAATTAAGATTGCTATCGTTATTTATTAAAAGACAAAAGAATTTGAATTCAGATTCGTATTAACGGACAGAATTTTCATTTTTTTTTCTATATTTGGCACTGAATACTTCACTTATTGATCTTATAGTCAGATTTATCTCAAAATTCCGAGTTGTAACACAAGATAAAGGAATCAAATTATTGTTTGTTGCAATTTTTCTCATTTGACACTGTTTTAACCAATTATTATAAGCGAATTTTTATTATTTTGTTAACATCCTTCTGTTGTTTGTTCTGTCCTGAACTCAGCTTAGAAAGTCTAAATTGTTGGGCGAGGTTCAAATATTGATCTGTCTTTGGTATTTGAGTTCACTTTTTGGTTACTTCCTTTTAGTGTCTGATAATATTTCTTTTACTCGTAATGCAAAACAGCGGTAAACCAAGTTAAGAAAGACTGGCAATTTTTATTTGTTTAACTACGCTTCTTATCATATTTGGGATGGTCCATAATCATGCAATGTCAACTGAGCCAAGGAAAAAAGATATGGGTGCCAAATTCTTTAGTTGTCTGACAAAGTACATTTGTTCAAACTTTCAACTGTAAAAGTCAAATCAACATATTGAGTATTGAGTAAAGAGCTAAATACCCCACTCAGTGCAATTCTAGACAGTTTATATGAGCCATTAAAATGAAAGATCGTTAATGAAACTTTCAATAGACTTTCTCCATTAAAGAAATCACCCCAAGAATACCCCACAGTACTATGGTGGCCTTTTGTAGAACAAAGAAAGTTGATCTTGATCCTAGTTCTGATGCGTAACTCGCAACTCGGATTTTTTTACTACTGTTATAAGTTACAATAAACTGTATGAAATACTTAGCTCAATACTTTGACAAGAGAAATGCAGAGTGCAGCTTCCAGAATGTTCAATGCCCTAAGGTCAGTCTTCATAAGTAAAAACAGTCAACAAAAGCATTAAAATCTAAAAACTCGGCATTCTCTTCCATTTTAACATAAGGAAATAAATTGTGAATGTTAAATGAAGTTAAAATCTAAACTGAAAGCTACGGAAATGATTCTTCGTAACTTTGAAAATGTGACTAGACAGGACAGAGTAAGAAACACAGAAATAGAAAGAAGGCTCAACACAATATCCATACATTATAAGATAGAAAGCAAGCAACTCAGCTGGTTTGGGTATTTAGTTTGGTTGGATAGCAAGAGATATAGGAAGCAAGAAGCGACGGAAAGGAATGAAACGAAGAAATAGTTGGGGTTCTGAAACGGAGAGGTACTGAATGCAGTAGGGCTAAGGAGTTGGTCAAAGACAGGACAGAATGGAAAAGATTTTGCAAAACGGTAAACGAGGCCACGAATAAGTAAGTACTGTTAAACAGGAAGCTCCAAAACGTAGATTTTGGTCCTGGTCTTCTTACTCAAAACTTATGCGTACCGTGTCTGAATTTTCTGAATTGTTTCCTAATCTCGCTTCTGATTAACGGTATTCCTTGCTCATTAATTGTTTTGTGTGGTGGTAACTTGCTAAACGAAACGGTCAGGCTTGCCTTTAGAACTCATCTTTGGAAAATGACTCTTTAAAGTTTTTCGTAGTTTACTTTTAATTTTGGTAGACATACGTATGGTAATGTTGTTTTGCTAGAAGATGTACGTTTTATGATTTTACCAAACATGTGCAAAATTGCATTCGAATCATTTCTAGATTTGTTTACAGAATAAAATGACAAGGTTCGACCAAGTCGATCATTTCTAGAAGAATTCCTGTAATACCAACAATATTGCGCTTCATGACGATTAGTCGTGCTTTTCGATTTTATCGATTTTGCCTCAATACTAGAGTTCAAACATCCACTCAACTAAAACCCCTTTCGTACCATTTAACGTTGAAATCTCTGTACTTGAAACAAGTTTTGCTGTGGATATTATTTCAACGACCGAGTCCCAGTTTTTACTCTTTTAATGAAATTCTAGACATTGCTTCATATTGAAGATATCTTTTTGGTCTTGTTAATTTTTGAAGCCATTTGAAGTGCCAATGCACGATTAATAAAATTGAAACGTCCAACAATGGACTAAAAAATCAATGAACTTTTACTAATTAATGAAATTTTACTTCTAACTTATATATGCACAAGCTGTGCAAAAATAATTGCGTTGTTGGAACCATTTACTTTATAATTTAATTTTAATTAACAATAAGATGGAACTTGCAAAAACTAAGTCTCAACAAGTGTAAAACAGGAAAGATAAGATTAACAAGAAAAATTACAAAGAGTAGGGGTACTTTAATAAAACTTTTCTCGATTTACATAAATAAGCAAATATTAAACATTGTCAATATTAATAAACAAGATACAATCATACACTGATTCCACAATACAGGTACTCTACTTATTTACCAAAAGATCAATCTGCGCCGTCGGCACGTTTGAATCTGGTTAATCGGATAATTATCAGTTTGCCTTCCCGGTAACATGTGTTGGTCAACACTCCACAATCGCCTTAATAGACGTCTTATCAAATCTCTCGTCTCTTTCATGCAAGCCGCCACAAGATAGCCGGAGAGAGATATTACTTTTAATAGTTACTAATAATAACAAACAGCACAATCGAATTAAACGTTGGGTAATCTACCCACGTCTCGATTTGCTAGAAAACAGCAAATTTAGTTGTTACACTCGAGACACCTTCAGGTTCTCACACTATTATAACCTGTTCGATTGACTACTACTAGGTATTTCAGATTCCAGCCGCCTTCCAAATATTGATTATGCGTAATGCATTAGCAGCGTAGAGTCGTCGTGCATATATGCCGAGGTGTCCCTGGGGACAAGGCCATCGAGTATTCCCTTTGATCCCGAGTCTGCTGTGTTCGTTGCAGCTCCTCACTTCCAATTTGACGATTCTTGCATCTACAAGCTCTTGTCGCACCCAGATTAACACCGACGTGTGTGTGCTTTCAAAAAGAACGAAATACAAAACCACTCGAGCGCTAAAAATAAAAATGTAAAATATTAATGAAGTCCTGCTAAAACGAAATTTTCCTTTTTTTCCTCCACCTTAATTTATTGTAGCTTTTTTGGGTTAAGAAGAAAATTAAAAATTCCGAGAATTTTACACTAAAAGAATTTGAAACATTCTTTTAACACTTTATTTTGAGGTTATGTTTTGTCGTCAACCTTCCACCTAAATTACAGTTTTTACGGGCTAGTTAATTTTGAACAAGTGTTTGAAATACCCATATCACTCCTGCATGTTGTTTTAATCATCAAAGAGTAGACTGATTAACCTTACGGCACGAGGAACTTGCCAAGAGCGGTTATGCTAGGTATTTGTGTCGGTATTTTGTAGAGGTAAGTGGTCGTAGTAATCATCTAAGGAGATATCGATGTCGATTATTATAGTGTTGTAAAGAGTAGGCACGACGACATCCCTTTCTCTACGAAGATGCCGCAATAACAAACGCCAGGTGAGGTTATGGAATGTTGTGTGATGCGCGACTCTATTTGTCACCCGTCTATTCTCTTTGACAAATCGTACGTTCAAGATCGATGCCACTGCATGTCTCGCACATGTGACAAATCACCCGAGTCTTCGCGTAGAGATCGCATCTCGCTTTTATTGTGTTGTGTGCAGTTTAACGTGATGGACTTGTGTTGTGACAGGTTATTTCGAGACAATACGTCAATTTAATGCCAACTGAATATCTGCACCTTTGACTTGTTGGATGGAAGTAAATCACCCTTTATTAACTTGAACATTTATATCTGTTCGAGCTTTCTTGTTGTATTTCCTCTAGTGATTTTATTGGGAAATCTTTTTTAATGTAGATCCTTCAAGGTTATAATAAAACAAAAATAATTTTGATACAAATTAAGAGAAATCAAAGGTTTGAAAATCAAATCTCCACATTTTTATGAAGCCAGAAGCTGCTCAATTCGAACCGTTGACTTCTACTAATGCATAAAATTTGATTTATACCATATACCATTTTTTAAGACATAGGTTATTGTACTCCTCTGTTGTTTCTCAAGATACGTTTTGTCACTGATTGTCTCACTTCTTATGTGAAGATTTTGGTTTCCTATCATTTCTGAGAAGATTGGTTTTGGCTTTCGAGTTAAAGCTTCTACTGCTAAATCTACGTGCTATAGCAATAGCTAAAATTCGTGATATGCTCGGGTCTGCCTTCAATTACTAGTTGACATCCGAAAGGTTATTAAGACGTTGTCCATGATTAGGTGTCCTATCAAATTTACAAAAAGTCATGTTTGGAAAAAAGCACTGATGATGAATATTTGTGATTGATCTGAATTTTAATACCATCACATAATTAAAACACATGGTTACTTCAAACCAAATTGTGCAAATACAAGCAAAAAATGCAACATAATTCATGTTCATAAAAAGCAAAGCTTCACAGAGTAACATTTGGGCAAATCCAAATCACAGTTCCTAGTTTCACGATACTATGATACCAACAATATGTCTATCGCTAGTGAATAAGACAGTGCTTTTCAATCACCATCGCCAAGTATCTCAACAATGCCTTAAAAAGTGACAAACAAACTGAGATAAATCGCCATTAGAGTTACAAAACTGAATACATATAAGTCGATCTTACTGAAAACTCATTTATTTGAAACGTTCGTTTACGGTTTCTAGTTACCTAGTCCAGCCGAAGAACTGAAAAGATTCACCCAACTGATGTCGTTTCCCATTAAAACAGTCTACATATGAATGTATACCGGTGGTCGAAGAGATACGAAAGGATTCGTTTGATTAAAAAACCATGTTCCTTTAATAGCAGCGCGCTGTGAACTAACACAAAAGAAATAATCAGAACAAGATTTAAACCTTTTTCGCTTCTTCGTTTTGCCAGATAGGAGTGAATATTAATGACCACGTACATCAAAAGGACGCGCTCCAAAAAGTTGTAGGACTTTTTAATACGACCCTCCTTTTAATGGTCTGAAGGAAGTCTTCCACAAGGGCAAGACAACTCAGAAGAGCTGCAAAGAAATATGAAGAAATCCATACTAGAGCATCAACTGTAGACTATCTTGGAGGACATGGTGTGCCGCCGAAGGCGTCACGATGATTTGGAAAGCCTAAAGAGCCATTTTTAAATGTTATTGT
Source organism: Ignelater luminosus (assembly GCA_011009095.1). NCBI lineage: Eukaryota > Metazoa > Arthropoda > Insecta > Coleoptera > Elateridae > Ignelater > Ignelater luminosus. The sequence continues at coordinate 294,479 of VTPC01089915.1, read as the reverse complement.
AAATATACAATTCATCTCGAACAGTGAACGTTTTTCTTAGTTTTCCTTCAATGTCACAATATATTTGTAAGAGAGATTTGACATAGCAGGACAGGATAGCATGAATGTAGTAGTGTGTGGTGCACGGAACAGTGGGGGTATTCAGTTGCATGTCATTTTTTCCTTAATACAGCCCGAGTTCATCCCGTATTTGAGAATTCTTAGGCACGCTGCCCGTCGGACGTCTCAAGAGAGTGACTGGACGGCTATTGTCGGTGTCTGAGTATGTTTTCCTTGATCTTCTTGTGATTCCGCTTACTGAACGCCACGTTGCATCCGGCCTCCACCATAACATTAACTACATCACTCATTGGCACCTTTGCAGCCAGGAATGATGCGAGTTAAATTGTTGTACAATTGAAAGGAGGCATTTTAAGTCTTTTTAGGAGAAATAAGTAAGTTTTTATTTTAAGACCAATCATAGGTGCGACCGTGAAATTGCTGAACGGGTACATATCTGATTTTCCAGGGCAAATACTCGAGTGATCAATTTAGATGATTGCCTTCAAATAAGAAGTTCAATATTTTCTTTGCTATTCAAAAGGTAATGTTAATACTCTGTTGGCTAATCCCAGAACTAGACAGAGAATTACATTTCCCCTTTTTAAACTCATCGAGTTTAGAACAAAATTCTTAAAACTACCAAGTTGTTTTAGATAGCCGACCAATCTAATAGATGGATTTACGGAACTCTCTTTCGAGTATCATCAAAAATATCCCATGGAATTTTAAGTTATTTGGTTAAATTATTTTGATTGATTCCACCACTTTTTAATGTGGAAAATTACGATCTTCGACATCTGTCGCTTCAGTTAACCAGCAATGACGATCTCAGTTTGAAAACTGAGTTATGTAACAAAAAAATTATTTATTTAAAAAAATTAAAGAAAATGAGTGATAACAGGTAGGTTCCAATTCACAGTGCAGCATTGTATTGTGACCAGCGTAGAGTTGCTACCTACCTGGAAGTTTGGAAGCTTGCAGTTCTCCTATAAAGTGAATTTTGTAAATTGGGTATTTTGAGAGACTTAATTAATAAACAAACTGATCTAATGGTTGTTTTTGAACTTGCTAGGTATAGTATCGCTACAACTAGGAAAGGTGATGAAACTACGATTACTATTTGGTTCTTTCGATTTTGGTCAAGTTCATAGACTCTAGCATCAGATGCTAACTGGATGATTACTAAAAATAGGTTCAGTCAGTTGCAAGTTTTATAAGAATTATATTTACATAATCCATTCAGACTATATGAACACCTTCATCTTAAAGAATGATCGAAAAATGTTAGATTGCAGGTATGACTGACCTCCATATACTTCGGTTTATAGAATGCAGAATTTGCACTGAAATACGATGTTTAGGTATTACTAGTTTATTTTGTTCCTCTTTGTAATTCTTTCTAAAATTTGTATACTCTGAATTATTTTTTAGGTTTTGCTCCACTGAGTTATATTGCAAAAACATCCTTGACAAGAATACATGCTGTTCTAATTAGAGTAAATTTTATACTAACTACGTTGATATTGCTCAAGTTATGTAGTTACACAGATGACTACAAAAAATACGACAAATGTCGTTGGGATTTTGTTTTTCTGGTAAAGAAACCTCTGGAATTACAAAACAGATTAGCGTTAATTAATTACAGAAAATATTTCCTTCTATAACTAACTGCACATACCTACTAATTAAAACTGTAAAAAATCAAACTCGATTATTCGATTGCAACATAAACAACTAGAGTAATTAAGAGTTTGTTTATAAATAAACAACCGACTTTTATTTCTAATCTATTTTTAATCAACCACAAACACTTTTCCAATACCGAAAAAAAGACAACAGTAATCAAAACCCAATAAAAGTTTCCCTCTATCTTTTTACTATTTAAAAATTGATTTCTCGCATACAGTAAGCATCGACTAACATTAAGTTTCATTTTCTACCTTTTTCCTCCCGGATAAACACAATGATTATCTTTAAAACACAAACCACCATCACCCGTCACAATAAAATATGCATGTATAAAAAAACCCAAAAGACTTAAGAAAAGAAGAGAATAAGCGTCTTGACTGTGTGTAGTGTAATCCCCTGAATGATTGATCAACCACACCATAGCAGCCGATCGGCCGATAAGTGCATTAAGGGATGGTAAATATTTGAGAGCGATTTAGGCCACCTCTCGCATTGCCACTTTGCACATCATCATCTTCATTCACTTCTCAACTTTTCCATTCAATAATGTATGAATGCTCGCATTAAGATTACCTAAACTGGTCTGGTTGAAGTAGATGCGTCGTAGGTGGAGTATACACGAAATGTCGCCGGAAACGCTTTCAAATTGGCATAGAAGCGTAGTAGGAACGAAAAAGGAAATGAAATTTGCACTGAACTTACACTGAAAACGGATGTGCATGACTATTGCATACACAATCAGATCCTTCGTTTTCTTGTATTCAAAAAAAACTGTTTTCGATTCGCAAATAAATAAACTTCGAACACGTTATCAGTTATTACATTCATTTGTTTATTGTTATAAAATTCCCAGAACGAAATTTGGTTATCAATTTTTATTATCCTTCCAATTTAAAATGCCTTGAAATTTATTGATTATTGCAATTAAAAAGTTTAAATAAACAAAAACTGATTTTACGCTATCAATTCCGAGTATCTCCGACAAAAACAACATCCTGCTTGTTTTTCTCTTTCCATGGTGCAAAGAGAGAATTGGCTACAGTTTAAAGTACTTATAAACATTTATCATTTGTGAATTTTTACAGCTAAGTCATTTAATCAAACACAGTCAGTGCTGGAAATTTCGCAGAACTGATAACGGATTCAGGTCAATGATACGCGTTTTATACAGCGTCGTCGTCGTCGTCGTCGAAAGAATTTATTAAAATTTATATACCGTTATCTTTTCTAATTGATAATGTAAACTTTTAACACATTACATGCCATGTTTTGTACAAAAAAACGGAGAAACGATATCTTAAATATTTATGAAATTGATTCTCAAATGCTATACATCATTCGTATAGAAAGCAGAATATGTGTCAGTATTTCATGTTTGTAAATCAAATTTAAGAACAAAAAGAAAGTGCTGAAATAATATCAAAAATAAATGCTATGGGAATAAAAGGTTACGGAAAGTTAATTTTGTTCTTGCTTTGACGATAGGTTTTAGAAAAAAATGTGAAGATTTTGCACAAACTTACACACATTACTTAGATGTAATTCTAAAACATTTTACCAATTCGCATTGATATATTATTTTATAGTCATATTTTGTTTTAATAATACATGCCTGTGTGGTCCTTCGAGTCAGATTCCGTCGTTGCTAACAATACGAAATAGACATTTCGATTGGGAAAAATTCCATTATCACAATACGGAGCATCTCAATCAAGAAAATCATCTCGGGAAACGGTTTGAAGATACTAATGTCCAATACAACCAATGTTAAAGATTGTCATGGTGATAGATAATTCAAAGTCACTTCGACGAAAACACCTTTTGCTTTTCTAAAGCTTTTGTGATTAACAACATTTCAGGAACACGTATCTAGAACCATTGAGAAAAAAAGTAACCTATGGAACTTCAATTATAATTCCAATCAACAAGTATAAATACAGCAAACAAAAGAAAAAATTGTCAACATTAAATCTAACCAATGGAAAAGTCAAAATACTCTTGCTGATCCTTATAATCCATTTCTTTTCTTGTGAAATCAGCTGAACTTTGGTCAGGCAATAGAAATTATGAAACGCAACGCAAAAGGTAATTTCAGTCTCTTGGTGTTAAGGGAAAAAATGAACATTAATCGAGATCTTGGGGCAAGATCAACGGAATTAAAAAGTTTTATTCCAGATCTACAGAAAATATCGAAATGTAATTTAGAGCCGAGAAGCTGCATTGCTAAAACGAACCATATTTGAATTAAGATTTCAAAGTCTTTTTGTGCGCTACTGAAGCTTTGATTGTAGATGCAATATTCATAGGTCTTAGTTTAGAAGCCTGCAACGTCACTGTGAATTTTGAAAGAGGCCTTTACACGTCACTTTTTTTAACTGAAGACAACTTTGGTCCTTACTTTGTCAGCCTGTCAAGTCATTGCATCAATCTGCGTATATACTACTGAAAAGAAGTTTCAATATACCAATGGTATCGTAAGTTCATTGTCAACTTCTGTTTCCAGTTATACAATCTTTCTTCAGCGTGGAAGTTGACTGAATTGGTGGTGGAGCGGATAAACGTGGTCACGGTAGCAGAGATGGTGATGGTGGCAATGAACGTGATAAAGATAGCAGAAGTTGGTTGGTTTGTTGCTAGTGGATGCATTTATGAATTTGTTGATGGTCTCGATGGCGAGTGATTGTGATGCTGGACATTGATTGTTGGTGGTGATGAGATAATGGTAAGAGTGATGTTGATGATGAACGTAGTAGTCTCGAGTCAGATCCGCACAATCTCGAAACTGGGGACTGAAACGCTCAGCTGGTGACTAGAAATCTAAACAGGTCGCGAGGACAACGCACTGTTACCCCACCTTCACTGTAGAAAAGAGAAGTAGATGTCGAAAAAATTGTTAGTTTCCGAAATTGAGGAATTTCAGCAGGGGTGCTGTTATTGGGAGTTCCACCGCCATTGTTTTGGGTTAACCAGAATCTAGTTTCGTTCCACAGGCGTCCGGCGGAGGAGAGGGGTGGGGGTGGGAATTTGTACGAGATATCAAAATCCAGCTTGGGGTATTTGTTTCCATAGTAATCCTATGTATGATAACCACCAAATAAAATTTTACCTTTTAGGTTTTCAACTTTGAACGAAAAGAATTATACAGCGAGAACGAGAAGAGCCATGAAAAACATTAGGAAACTTAGAATGCCCAGGGGTACATTCTCAGTTAAAACACAACACGGTCGTTTTGCAGATTCGGTTAAAGGCGAAATTTCAAAATTCCCAAAAATCTTCAAAGTCGTGGCTTGATATTCGATACGTACATAGAGAGGATAGTCCAGTCAAAATAGATATTGAACATTGCCAAAATTCCGATGGAGATGAAACTTGGTGTAGACCTTCAAATCATAATTTTTAATGAAATATTAAAAGTACCCATCGATACTTGTACTTGATAGTAAGTTCGATATAAATGTTGATGAGCAGCACTAGATGTTGGAGGAAGACAAGATAACTGAAGGACTTTATTCTTCCGTGTACTCTTCACAAAACTGAAATATCTATATCTGTCTATAGAGTCAATGTTTTTCGGAGCTCCGTACATAGCAAGAAGGAAACAAATCCCATTACTGAGAATGATGTCTGGAGAAGAGTCGATCTTTGTACAAACTTCAGCGCAAGCTACTACAACAATTTCACTTTCAGCCAAAGGTTTACTACAAATGAAGCAAACTTCTGACATTTTTATATATAAAACTCTCTCTAACTATTGAATAGAGTAGTCAGCAGATGTTTCTCAAGGCTTAAGTATGACTTTATGTTGAATCGAGTTTGTATTTTATATAGTGTGAACATACATACACCAATTTTACTTATATTCAATGATCAATGACGTATACATGCCGCATGCAAGTGTAGTATACCAGAATTTACAATTTTTGAAATCGTGATATCTCACGAATGGGCATTCGCACGAAAAAACGTATAAAGACCTTTTCTGTAGAAAATCGTATGATCCATAAATTTGATTGCTACTATTTTTACAATAAAACTTACCGTTTAAGAGATATTTGCAAAAAGTCCTTTTTCGTGACCTTTGACCTTGAATAAAATTTTTTTCCACGGCTGGATCGATGGGGACTTTTGATACTTCATTCAAAATTATGATTTGAAGGTCTGCGCGCCAAGTTTCATCTCCATCGGAATTTTGGCGAAGTTTGAACTTTTTTTCGTCTATTTTGATTGGACTGGGATTCTTTTTACTATCTGGACGTAAAAACGATAGGATGCGCTTTTGTTTTTATCCCCCCCACCTACAAAAACCAAAAATAGAGCGTTTTGTGCCGTATCTCGAGAAAAGAAAGTCGTATCAACACGCAACTTTTATCGTTATGTAAGCTATACAGAGTATAGGTTTTAATATAGCTACGGTTCCGACAGATCTTCAATTGTTCTTCCTGGAAAGCTATCTCGAAAAACAGACAGGGTTTATTTATGATGTTTTATAGCGCCGTTTACTGCGGCACTTGATCAAAATGGTTTATGCCAATTTTTACGACGCAGTCCGCTGTCTGAGAGTCCCCAACACTGGCAGGGTGACAGGCCAACCCGAAGTGGCAATGACAGTAAATGGAGGAGGGAGCAAGCTCCTTACCCAATTGAGCAATACGCGACAACCTAGTCAATGACATGCTGATGGTGTTCCTATGGTCTTTAATAACAACAAGACAGTTTTTTCTGCATCCCTTGCACAAATGTCCAATTTAGTAACAATGCAACATCTGTTTCAGATAACTACGGTTGTATTCTGTATTGAAGAAAATGCTTTCTAAAAGCAAAAAATGCCCTGGAAAACAGTCCATTTCTTTACATAACTACTCACCATATTTCTGACAAGTTGTACCAAGATAGTGAAATTGTATTAATTGTGTTCCACTTCGTAAAAAGTCTTTCGATCAGCAGCAACTGCACGGAAGTATCTATTTCAGAACAACTTTTAGCAATAAACATTTTGTAAAATTATTGTTGTGAAGCATCAAAACGTGCAAAGGTACAGTAATAAATAACAAGCGTCCGGTGCTACCAGAGGAGGTTATTCTAAGACACGAAGTATCATCACAAGCGCTTCAGAGTAAATTTGTATGTTCTTCATTGATTTTCAAGCAAATCTAATATGGTTCACAAAATAATCAAAGGTCCAATGTAAGTTAGATTGTTAACCTACCAAAGGTACTATGCAATGCTGCATCAAATCTATTGGATTGTGAAAGGTTGGTTCAATTTCCAATTATGGAAGCCACTATCGTTTTGAAATGTACTATATTGACTTTTGCACTTGTTCATAAACTGATGCTTATCGGAACGGGATGAATACTGATACCTCGCTCGTAGTCCTAAACATCACATCTTGATGTTGATCAGGAACTTAATTGGCCAGAGCAAGCAAAAAATGCGCAGAAAATAAAACCGACGAATTTTACCAATTACAAGCATATTAGTGCTGAAGAGGGCAAGTTTTAGGTACAATAAGAAGACAGAAGAAATTAGGAAAAATCAACAAGCAATTTAAGTATACTAGGAAGCAACGTACTATCTATAAAAATAAAATCATGAAGCTTAAAATAGTTTTGTTATTTGAATTTCCAAACTTATGTGGTGCGTCGACCTGCCCTTTTATTAAAGCATAATATATGAGCGAAGTCCAACAGGATAGTTCAAATTCCAACTAACTGTTTTGGGGAAACTTAGGCTTGGGTCTTCGAAATAAATGTAAGATATTGATATTCGTACATAGATATTGAGATCGAAACTTTAAATTTGAATTTTCAAAGAACAAAACTCGAATCGATCACTATTTTCTCTCATAAAAAATTTCTCAATAAAAGTATCTTGTCAATTTCTATTTGATCAAGGTTGTATTGAGTTCATACAAAAGTGTAAGACGGAACAGAACTTGCGTTTATTATCTTTCCAACTACAAGAAAGTCATAAATAATAAAACTTATTAAAAGTAGAGTATGCCCACATCACGATATACATAAACGAAACCCCCTCAAGCAGGTCTCCTCTCGATGGTTCGGAACAAAGAGCGAAAGCCTGGGCGATATCTCAACATATTGTCATCATTAATGTAATTCATATCGCGGAATAATTTAACGACTTGCCTCTTGTTGCTCTACTGCTGTTAGACCCTCCTACATGTCTTTCTCCGTAGTCAATTCCATTCTCCCCTTCAACATTCGACTTTTCCATCCAACCATCCATCCGTCCATCCATCCAAGTTGTTTGTTCATTTAGTTTTCAAGAAGAAATTCGCATCCGGACTTGCTCTCTCTAATGACATGTATGTAATAATAATGCAATGACCGAACGAGGTAGCGTGTGCGTTTGTCATATCGGTAACGAGATAATAAATGATTAATGGGACGCAAGGCGCGGGGGGCAATTAATTCAGGTTACCAGTGGTCGTGGGATGTTCGCAGCCTTGGACAGGTTTTAATTATTCAAATGTTGGACATTTCTTTAATTCATGTCCGGTCGGGTTAACAGTAGCGGAAGGGTTGTCGTTACAAAACCGATATTTAAAATAATGACACTGCTCTTTCTTTCAAGGAACCCTTTAATGATCAACAACCCCGGCCACTAAGAATTCTAACACGACAGTTAAAAATTTTCCCCTCGAAAATACCGCTCGTTTCATTAAATTTGGATGTTCTTCAAATGAGAAAAGAAAATTAAAGGATATAACAAAAAGTTAAAATAATACACCCCAACATTAAGTTGGCCGTCTCTCCTTAAACCATTTATGAGAATGAATAATTATTTCGAGGAAGTTGCAATTGCATGAATAATTATCAAGTTATCAGTGTAATTGTGTGAAGGCACCCACAGTGGTAACTTGCATGCATAAGGATTAGTAAATAAATACTAATATACCATCCGCTGACAAGTCTCTGTAAATGAAGTATTGCATTTCAGCCTCCTGCAGAGGAAGAAGTATCGGGGAACGCGATTTCGATATTGTATCAGTTCACGGATTCACTAGATCGGATCGCTCGAATAACAAACCTGACTTCTATGCCTGTGTGTTCGTGTGTCCTGCGGTCACTACATGCGCGTTGGTCGCTCCGCTACCAGTTTTATCAAACCATTGCTCACACCTGCCTAATAAAATTATTATTTATGTGAAAACATTTTCATTAATTTTCCGCTTGTACCTACAATAACGATGAAAGAATTAGAAATTTATGCATTTCGCATAATTAATAAAAATATTTATTTACTACTGACCGGTACTGTACCTGCTGAAAGATAAATTCTTGAAATTATTTTTCTTTTCGTGAAAACCAATACCACAGATTTGTTTACGACCCATGGGGATGCGGGTTGGGTTAGGTCGAGTCGTGTTACTTATTCATGACACATGAATCACACTGATCGATGAACGTATGCTAAAACTAAATGTTCACATTAGCTTCTTGATCTCGAGAAAATGTACAGAAATCCAAAACCTTAACACTCAATATTTTTATATGCATCCTGATACGCCTCGACAGATAAGTCAACAGAACCCAAGAAAAACGTAACAGCTAGTACTAGTTGGGGTAAATTTAAAAATGTTCTCATTTCTCCCTAATTTGTTGTTCTATTTGTACAGCAAACACACTATAAACCAATAAGATAAATGGTGTGGAACGCGCAATTTCAAAAACCCTTCCAAATTCTTCTTTTTGAATTGTGAAGATAGTGGTCGTAAGAGTTAATGTTGAAAAATATTTTAAAAGTACTTCCTTACAGTTGTTTATACAATTTTAACATCGTCTAAAGATGACAACAATGCCGAAACCGATATAATATTAAAACTGACTACATTCGTTAACTTGGTCCAAAAATTGTTGAGGATCTCACTGATTGTTTTAGATAACTATGTTTACAATTCTTCAAATGTAAACTTTTCATGTGATTTTGCTTACGATGTAAAACAACTTTCATCGCAGAATTAATCAAAATAAAACAAAAATCCAAAAGTAAAAACAATACGATGATGGAGAAGATTTTACCTGAAGACTCAAAATTCAATTGTAAAGGCAAAAGTTTTTTCTTAAATTCCCATACTTGCAGATAAATCTATATTGGACTACCAATTAAATTAGATGTCTTTGAAGATCAAGTAACTAAAAACGTCTTCATAAGATTGCTCAGGTTAATATGAAGACAGCTATTCATATCAAAATTAAAATGGTAAATGAAATCGCCAGAATAGTATGAAACCTAGAAACATCCACCTAACTAGCTGATCTATTACTGTTGTATGTGTCCAATGCACACTCTGAATTAACTTTGGTTTCGTGTCCGACTTAGTTTTCTCAGAAAAGTTCAAGTACAGTCTGTTTTTACCAAATTGGTTTGGAGTACTATGAGCAACAAAGGATTCACGGCACCGAAAAAAATAAGAAAAGTTGAAACGCCTATGATACTATTGAGTGTACAGCTTCGATTCGCTTTTGGCAACCATTGCTCATGAATTTGTCATCACTGTGAAAAAGTTTTTTCTTTTTGGCTTACATCTCGATGAATTATTTGTTGACTGTTGTCGTTGACTAATACGTTTTCATCAATTCCGTTCATTCGTGTTCAGATGCCCTTAGCTTAGATTTTGCTGCTAAAATTAACTTTTCCAAAATCATACTTGCGGGATGTTTTGTTCGTTCAACTTCTCACCAAGATCGCCTGGTGCCAAAATGCAAGCAATGTTTGCACTATTTTTGTCTCTCTCAATTTTTGGACCGAAAAGTAATTTATTCTGATCGACACCTCACAGGCTTATTTGTAGACATAGGTAGATGTAAACAGCTTCCTTTAGGAATTTAAGCAATTTCTGATATACTACAAGCTGCTTAGATGATGATAAATGTAGCAACTTCAGTGAGATCGTTCGTTCTCAAAATACGACTTTTCGTTTCTAATATCTGGGCACATCTAAAGTATGTCGAAACAACAAGTTTTCAAATACATTATCGAATGGACTATTTAGACAATTCTAAGCCGGGTTGATCTTCAATAAATACAACATACACCTCTACGGCCTATAGTTAATATCTTGATTCCAAAGGTGTCTTTTTTTCTATTGTTCAAAAACGCCCAAGTTCCTGATGAGACACCACTCTTTGACAGCAAAACAGTACAGAAGAGAAATTCTTTAGTAGCAAATCCAAGTTAGAACGATACAACTAGTAAACTCCGCCTAATAATCCTCGAGCGCTTCAAAATTCTGATCAAGTTGATAAAACCTAATTTTTTTGCTTTTATACATTGATTGATCATGGCACTACACTCCCAGTGGAGTTTCGCCGCTTCTTTGCTGAAGCCTTTACAATCTGCATTTGGGGCGGATTAGTCCTCGTTTTTTTGTTGCATAATGGAGGGGTTTTATGCTTTTTTTTAAATCTTTCTGCAATTTCTCTCCATTTCCTTCTTCTTTCTATCTCTTTGTTTTTTCCTTCCATTCAGTTACTCCCACGCTCTTGATATCTTCTTCAACTTCTTGTAAACATCTGTTCTTTGGTCTCCCTCTTCTCCTTTTATTTGCTGGTACCCATTCCATTATTGTTTTGATCTTGTTTTTAGTCCTCGATCTCCAAACATGTCCAAGCCATTTAATTCTCATCATTCTAATTCGTTTTACTATACTTTCACCATCTAATTCCTTCTCTATTTCGTGGTTCATCGTCCTTCTAATTTCAATATCTCTTGTTTTTATCGGACCTAATATTGTTCTCATTTTCTTTCAAAAACGTTAAAATTGCGTTGTTCTTTATTTGTTAGTACCAAGCTTTTATACATACCAATAAAAATAATGGAAGGAATGATCATCAGCAAAATTGACTAGGCAGTTTTCGAATTCAAACAACTTAATATTTCCCTAGATAAAAACTTTTTTTTAAAAATGTTTTTGCAACTAAAACACCTAACTTATTATTGAGCTAATTTCATTTTTCTTAAGATGACACTTAACATAATAATTGAAACTCCGCAGCTTTTTGGATTTATTCTTAAATTATCAGTTTTGATTTTTTGGCATCACAAGACCAAGACATACTTATTGACTTTTCTTGTCAAAACGTTCCGATTCCTGCTTACGTGCCTCAAAATCTTGTTGGATATTGAAACCTTGAAGAGTTCAGTTTTGAAAGAACCATATTGATGACAAGCAATCCAAGATAATAGTTGACATCTTTTTTATTTTCAATGAAAAAATTTTGAATTATAATTGTAATTTTGTATAAATTCATATTTCTGTCAAAACGTTTTGTTAAGATCACCGACTCATATTTTTGAAACTTGGTCTTCCTTACTTTTTAAATCCCTATATGCACTCAACAACCTTTAGTTGTTTTCACAGTTTTTCTTTCTATTTAAGAATAGATATTTGCTAAATACCATCAAAACCAAAACAAAAGAAAAAACTGTTTATTTTAAAAAACCACTTTCGTAAATCCCACAAGAAAAAAAAACGTCTTTGTTAAACAACCAAAAATATTAATGTTTATTTATTTATTGTTAGTGCAGCAAAAACTGAAGGAACGAACGAACGACAAAACTATTTACGTCATCGTAGACGTCATTCTCGTTTAGCAAATAAAGATTAGCCTGTTTAATTAGCATTTATATGGATGTAGAGAATTAGAGAACATGTAAATCCTATCAAAACAATTGTCTTTTGCATTTAATCATTAAAAAATTTTAAATATTTCGTAATAATAAGAATGCTATAGAATTTTTAATTTAATTTTAATTTGATTACATAAATTCTTTAAAAAAATAATAATTCGATAGTATAGGTCCAACCACAGATCCTTGGGAAGCCCCTTTTTAGGGTAATCACTGAGATATTGATATAAAATTAAAGACAAAATGAAACAGTAGCTTACTAAAACAGTTTTTTCGGGCACCATATAATTATTGCCTGTCCCATTTTTTTGTTTTGCTTTGGGTCAACTTCCATCAATTAAAATTCAATCTATATTCGATTAAGAATTGTTCAAGTGGTCACTATTAATACCGTGGAAAAAATTAAAAGATCATCTCCTTGTATTCTGGAATAATTTGCCAAATAACAAGATAACAAGAAAATTAACATTTTTTGTAGGATACAGTCTAGTTCTAGTTTACACTAGTCTCGTCTACGCGCAACCTTGAGGACTTATTAAGATAATAAAATCGTATAAAAAGGTACCTACTTACAATTATTAATTGACAATGGGCCAAATAAGATAATACTAGAAGAGAGAATTTCTTTCACTGATTGTAAACTATTTTGAGTGGTTAAGATTGATTTGTTGAATCAAAATGGATTCTGAAATAAATGCATGTCAGTAGTGGTTAGTTGTACTACTATCGAGATGATTATCGGTATAATAACCTCCACTCTGGCATTGACGTGGTAACCGACAATACAGCACATGCAGTTAAAGAGAGCTAAAATGTGGGATGTACATATACATGTGTTTATTTGTGCGTTGATGAGCAACGTAATTAATTAACGAGGCAGCGAGAGTGGCTAATGGACAATGTGCGTGCGTGCCAGGGTCACTCACTGCATTTGTCTGCTCCTTAGATCTGTTATTATTATGTTGTTGTTGCTGTTGTTCGCTTTAGTTTATTATTACACTTACGGCTATATCTGGCTACTGGCTGTGTTTTGCTTCAAATGTTCGTCTATTCGTGTAATTGTAAACATATTCTCGCTTAGATTTAAAAGATAAATTTAATTGTTCGTGAGATTGTTAATGGAATCAGTTCTGGGCGTGAACTTAATTAGAATCTTGTTTCTAGCTTTCTTAGCGTAAAAAAGAATTCTGTACAATTTAACGAAAGACTTATTCTAACGCCATTCATGTATAATTAGCGTATAATAATCATCAAACTTCAGTAAGTTGATCTAATCATATCAAGCTTGAATCTCCTATTCATGATAACGAAAGCATAAAATACACCACACGTCAACTGACAGTCTATGCGTTTGTGTTACTATTAACCCACACCAGTACCATACATTAACTACAGGGTGAGTCATTTAATTTGGAGAGTTCCTTAGTAAGCTTGTTCTGCTGTGTATGCAAATTCTAAGAAGGAATCAATCCAATGGATTATTTTAATATTCGATAAGTCAGCGGTTCTAAAATACTGCTTTACAATTTATTGAAGAAACTCAATTTTGAAAGGTATTGCAGGTCTATGGATAATTCTGTATACGAGAAAGAAGCTTTCGCCATATATCCGGTCATTAACTATCAAACCTCGTGGGTACTTAAAAGAATTTAGAATTCGTAACAAAATTCTAAAAATTTCTATCAGGCACTAGTAGGTTTTTTTTTAAAATTAATCACAACGATACTGTCATGAACTGTACTGTAGTGTATATAAGTATTATACGCAATTTGTATGTACAAATGAATACTTCAACTCAGTCGAGTCCGCTTATTGCAGCAAATGAAGTTTTGCTAACTACCTCAGTGACATGACTCTCACGGGTTTTACTTCCTTTTTCAGTGTTGGGTGGTTTCCAAAATCAGTTTACTAATCATCTCCGAATTGTAATTGAACATTCTGAAGTGTTAATGTTGTTGTTTTTTTTACAAACCAGGGTTTCATCATAAACTTTTTCGGTGTTCTTCAAAAGTCTGGTTACCCTCACACTGTCCTGTCAGATACGGTATTGTATCGTTTTCGGGCTTCTTTAGACTTTTTTGGAATAAGGCATTTTGTTCCTTATATTCCTTTGCTTTTGCTATCTATCTTAGTCTGTCTCTAGCATGTGTTTGATCGCTCATAGGAAGGTAACCCTTTTAGTCAAACCGGATAATTAAATAATTTTGGCATTGCCGAATTTTAAATTAAATTTAGCAAACTTGTTGAAAAATGAATTAGAGCATGGTTAGAGCTAGATACCATTATTTCAATTCCCAAATACATTGCCGAGGTGGAGAATCTAAAAAATTTAGGGAAAATCTGAACATATATGGTTTAACGATGTTGCCTCTGCCCCAATTCTTTTCAAAAGGTCTCATAAAATTGATATAATAACCTAAAGGCTTGTTGAATATCGAATAACATTTCCAAAGATAATCAAAACATTTCTCCCTCGGTATTGTCGCAATAAACCAGAAGGATTATAATTTTTGCTTTATAATACAATGACAGTTTTGGCATGTAGATCAATCCCCTAAAAGTTACTGATTGCAACCCATGAAAAATCGAGAAAAGATCGGATTATTGGAATATTCAAAAATGATACAATGGAAACGTTTTCCAAAAGAATTAAACCTACTAATTAACGACACTCTTAAAATTGAGTATGTGGATCACCTAGCCAATGTGACGAAGGTAAAGTGTCTCTAATTAGTCGTAATAGACAGAACAATATACACAACTAGTTGTAACGGAAGTGCAGGCCAAAAAATGTCAATCTTGCTGCTTCAAAGAAATGGCTAAGCTGAGAATTATTATGAGGACAAAAGGCTATTTTGGTTCTCTCAGATGATCCGACTTTAAACGAGAATATTAAATTGCTGAGTGGTCTCGCGAACACTTTTTTGTGAAAAACCAATAAATAATAATTGAAACAAGGTCAAGAAAAGTTGACCAAAAGACGCAACAAGCATTTAAAGGCAAAAGATCAGAATAATTGTGTATCACTATACGCTCTTGAAAAAGAACGATGTATCCATCAAGTGGTAGATAACTTGAAACTTGACCAATAGGCTACCAAAACATAAAATCCTGAGTTGAGTATTGATAAACTAGAAGGCTGTAGTCAAGAGACCCAGTAGAAGCCTGGACAGGCAGGAAATCTCGGTCAGGTCTTTGCGCTGTCCAGTTCAAAACTTGGGTCTCAGTTGAAAAGCGTACCGGGTTCAATAGACTTTGTGGGTCAGGCGAACTCTTCGGTTTGTTAATTATTGCAAAAAAAAAGCATTTTTGATTCTGATTCTCGGCCGTCAAGATTGTTATAGGGTTATTTTCAGACTGAATCGAGTTTATCCCTGAGAATCTTTGCTAATAAACAGTTTTGCTTGTAATTAAATCAGAGGAAGTTACAGATCATCAACAGACAGAAATATTCCATGTAGTAGTTAGGTAAACAGGTTTGCATTCATAATTTCCTCACGAGAATGAATCTTCAATTCAAATGTGTAAAACGTCCTTGATCCCGACAAGGCCATGATTTTATTTTTTATCATCTAGTTAAACGTTAAACATAAATAAATGCCACTAACAGTTCTTTTAAATTTTGGGACTTAAATAAAAGCATTGTAATTGCTTAATCAAAAGAGAGCCCAGGAGGAAAAATACGCTTTAAATAACTTCAATTAAGTTTTTCAGAAATTAAATCCAAGAGGACGTGAGAATAAAGGCAAAAGCACATTCACATTTAATTTTATTTATAATATGGGTCACTCGTACAATTTGAACCCCGAAGGAAATTACTTCGCTTTTAATCCTACATCTTATTTATGTTTTCAAGAAATAAAAGTGAAAACTTGACTTCATGAAAGACAGTAGCAGGAAAACTTAGCGCAGATTGAAAACTGGGGAATAAACTTTCAAACCTGCTAGTTAAATATAGTGATGAATATTATTACCAATTCGAATCTACTTAAGGTTTTATGATAATAAATAAATAAATAAGGGAATATTCGTGTTCACGAGTTGTGAGCCCAATAAGTTGGTGGTAGCGTATATTTATCGTGTAATTTGCCTGTTAACGCGACCAGATGAGCTATGGATAATGGATTAATGGCAGTGTGCAGCGTAACCGATTCTGTCATATAATTAGAAGTAACTCGCGCATCCGGCGGTCGATCGTATCGCCGCAAGACGCGCAATTACATGCTAATTGTACCATCGTATTCACTTTGCCAGTGCTCGCCAACCAAGAGGTGCATAAAAGTTAAGGTATCTTCGCTTCCTGACCACTTGACAACCGCTGGGTGTTTGCTGATAAACACAAACTCCGAAGTGGGGTAATTTACAATCAATCTACCACTACCAAGAAGAGATGATGGTTGTGGTAGTACACAGCCTCCGGCTACGGCGACCATCAACGCTGATCATTCATATTATCTACTTTTCAGTCGGAATTATTGTTTATCTTATTACCTTCTGCGGGTAATTTATACTGTGTTTATTATTAAAGCGAGTAGTACCCATTTTTGCTATGATAATTGTCTTGTTTTCTTGTTTACTGGGAGTGTTAATGAGGGTAATTTGATTAATTTAGACTAATGCAAACTACTATTATGTGAGATTGGTAATTTATACTTGATTTGCATTTTTATTTCCGGTTAAAGCTTAGGTTACTTAAGTGCAGACTAGTGCAAAGATTGCAATATACGATGGTGAACGGTGTATATGTAAATTATTGAATTATTCTTACTATTTGCATTTAAACAGCAGACATCTTATGGTTTGTATAGAAAATATCAAATATTTCCATGTATAGTGTTCCATTTAATACGGAAAATTAAAAAAGAAAAAGACCGAAAGTTAACATCAATTAAAAATAGACACAACTGAATTCTACCATTCTGCTACAATCGCATTTGAAGGTATGAATCATACATAAATGGTAATATTATAGAAAAGCTACAACAATGAAACTTTACCAGTAAGTGTTCATTCATTACAGAAAGAAATAGTATGCTTCACAATTCCTTCTTCTTCAAGCCGAATTTATATACATAATAATTAAAAAAATTTTGAATCATACCTATATCAATTATCAAGTAAAAAATTTATTTGCGATTCAGATAGATTTTAGTTTCTCTGAACTTTTCTCCATCAAAACGTAGTAATTGGAAGAAACTGAAATGTAGATCACCATAGCAGTAATGAAATCCAACAAGCAGAATGAACTATTTTGGAAAATTCATTTTGCTTCTGACTATGAAAATCCTACTAGTCGAAGATATAATTCTGAAAAAGTTACACAATACACATTTCAAGTTTATAAGAACTTGTTACGATTCTAACATCTAAAGAAGTAGACTCCAAAATTAACTGACGAATCACCATACAGATAAATTTTAAACAAAAGCATTCTGATGATTATACGCATCTTTCCAAAACTTCTCAAACTCTTGAGCAAAAGAGTCTAAATGACTGAAAACCAAACTTCCCAAAACGAAGAAACAACTTGCTTGACCAATATGTCGACCAGTTATCGTCAGGGCTATACCAGAGGTGACCGCAAGATAGAAAATGCAATTAGTAACAGTGCATCTACAAAAGCTACAGCAGCGTAAAGTCTGTTGGCCCACCCAAACTCAACATCCATTGGATTCTAGTGCGAGGAACCCCAGAAATCAACCACTTTAAATAATAATAAACCCAATCCAAAACAAAACGCACCTTTTGTACTTCAGAGGAAACGCCAATCCTCATACAACGAAATTAAATGAAGAAACAGAAGATAAGCAAAAAAGTGTAGCGCCATTGTAGCACTAGCTAAGATAAATAGCATGTAAGATGGAATCAATCTTTGACTCAATTTTACTCAAAATAGTCTCAAATATACTTTCATGGGTTCAGCTCAAGAAATACTTAATAAATCAATTGGATTTCAACTGCAATGCCATGAGTTTAACTCAGTATCTGTTGTGCAACTCACAGGGCCTGCGTAACCGGTAGAGAGAGCGAGCAGCCGCCCAAAGGCAGCCGGATTTTTGGGGCACCCAAAATTCAAAACCAGTAAAAAATTTTAATAATAAAATAATAATATACTGATTAAAAATATAAATGAAAATTATAAAAAACTGTACACTAAAGATAAGCTATACGGTATAATAATTTATGGAAATTGTCTACCAGCAACCAATAACCGTTGCATTTATTTGTTAAGCGCACTCTTCCTTTAAGTAGGTAGTATAACTGGTATAACCGTGGAATTATTAGAAGCACCGTAAACTGACATCCTGTAGTAAATACTTTCTTTTATCCTAACATAAATGCAGTAGCGTATCTAGGGTGTGGCAGGCAGGGCACGTGCCCTGGGAAGGGGTGACATTTGGTGTCACTTGCTACGTAGCACCCGTCTTTAACTTGGGCCTAAAAATTCGTAAAGCTAAGTAGTTCGGTCTCGTGTTCGATTCGACTCCTGATCAGCCACATGGTGTGCAAGTTCCAGAAATAATGCGATATGTGGAAGTCGATTTTGAAAAAAGAAATAGTTCGTATTACAAAATCCTTCCTTAGTTTTATTCAGACGAACCTGAAAGATGCTAAGAACTTAGTTGAGACCTGTTAGAGAAAGATAAAATAGACTTGCAGAATTGTCGTTCACAGTGCTATGATACTGCTGCTGTGATGGCTGGACACAAAAGTGATGTTAAGGAAAAAATAAATGAGAAGAACCATCTGCCAGTGTTTGTGAACTGTGATAACCATTCACTCAACTTGGTTGGTGTACACGCAGCCAAACAGGGCGCAATAATCGTAACATTTTTTGGAACGATTCAAGCTCTCTACGTATTTTTTTCCTCGTCAACTCAACACTGAGAAAAACTCCAAAACGCTGTGTCTACAGCTCTTAAGTCGGAGTCCATAACAAGATGCAGTGCAAGGGAAGAAGCTGTGAAGCCCACAAATAAATACCTTGACGATATACAGTGGAACCTCCATAACTCGAAATCCAAGAGGCACGATTATTAGTTCGAGTTATAGAAAATACGAGTTACGGAAAATTACGTGCAATTCGTATGCGAAGGGCAAGGGGACGCAATAAATTTCGAATTGAAAAGAAATTCGAGTTATAGAAGTTCGACTTACGGAAGTTCCACTGTACTTCAAGTTCTCCAGGTCATGATGAACGGTACATATGAGACTAGTGAACCAAGAAGTGAAGCTAGACAGTTGTACGGTTAAGTCACGATTTTCTGACTAGATTTTTGGGATAAAGTACTCATTCCCATCGAAAGGGTTCAAAAGAGACTACAAGATCCGAGCATGGACTTCCACGATGCTGCTTCAGATTCGAAAACTCTCAGAGATCATTTTCACGATGAAAGAGAAATTTTGGCAACTAAAGTTCTGGAAGTTGGATTTAGACTCTGCCAAGATTGGGACGTTGAAAACAAAAAACGACTAAGACGAAAGAAAAGAATGACGCGTGAAACGTCGATCGATGCCGGATTAACAGCTAAACGGGAAATTGAAGGAGTCATGAAGAGAACAATTGACCGTCTCCCTAGGGAAATTGCTGATAGGTTCACTCGTTTGCATGAAACGGACTAGAAGTTTGGGTTTCTACTTGACGTTGAAGAATTGTCTCACAGCACTGACAGTGACGTCTTAAAACTAAAATGCGAAAATTTGGGAAATTGCTACAACTGCGACGTTGATGGTCAACTGCTATACGAAGAAATTCTGTACTTCAAAATGTTGCTTACAAGCCGTACCAGTATTAAAATATCAAGACCTGAAGAAGTTATTGTGCAATATGGAGATGAGAGCGTATTTTCAAATCTTCGTATAGCGATCCAAGTAAGGTTAACAATTCTGTATCCATTGCTAGCTGTGAGAGATCTTTCAGCAAATTAAAATTAATTTTAAATTATTTGAGGCCCTCCATGGATCAAAATCGATTATGCGGCCTTGCTATACTGAGTATTGAAAGGCAAGAAGCTGCGAAGACTAATTTCGACTTCGTTACTGATACATTTGCATCAAAGAAGACAAGGAAGGTACAGATTTAATAAGCTCCTTCTGGATGATTTATTTGGAATCTTTTTGACCTCGACAAACGGAGTGCGTAACTCGGAGGACATGCAGTTAAAAAAGATCTGAAATTCGAGGTTCACTTTTGGGATCTCGTAAAGGGTAAGAAATACGAATACTAAATGAGACAAAAGTTGCCGAGTCGAAGGGCAAGTTTACTGGTGTTCTTGTTTTCTTTTAAAAATGCACAGTCTACTAGACAGCAATTCTAGTTACGGCCTAGCAGACAAAATTGGCAAATCTATTAGAATCTAGGGTAACCGAATAAATTTTGCCCAGGGGCGGCCAAAACCCTAGCGCCGGCTCTGGCAACTCATACTCTTTTTTGAAATAGAATCAGAAGTGTTTTAATTGGAATCTTCCATTATAGTTTTGCTATGTTTCATACCTTCGACTACCTTCTCATTTCTAAATCAGTACTACAAAATGATTCGCTCCAGTTTCAAGTCATTCCAAACGCTGACAAAACCAAAACTATTGCATGCACGACTAATCTGTACAAGTAAGGCTTACGCGTGAACCAGTTCCAATATATAACAGATAACAAAAATGAAGAAAACCAAGAAAACACATTTTATCAATCAGGAGCTATTAGGATCTTTTTACATTGTAGAAGATTCAATACCCTTGTCAGTGGCACTGCTAGTTCAGAAATCAGTGATGTCGATTTTCGTAGAATTTCTACAACATATCGGGATTTCAATGTGTATAAAAGACAGAGCAGTAGATTCTCTATTCATACTGGGAGAAAAGCTCTTGAAATCCTGACGTCTTTTAGGGGGATTATTGTTATGGATACAATTGTTTTGAATGTGGCAGACAACAGTTATATCCATGCTAATAATACTCTAGTTAAACTTATCCAACAATTTTAGATATACAATGCCGAGATTCGAAGCTCGCTGGTTCCTTTAATCATTTCATTTCAAAAGATTTTTTAAAACAAGGTTTAATTAATTTAAGCTTTCAAAAAACATTAAACGTGTCAGTTTCAAGTTCCAGAGAAATCGAGTGACAACGAAGGGAAAAAGAAAAATTAAAAATTGATACATAAGTATAATAAATTAAATAATAGGAGGCTTGGTAGTCTGAATTGGATAGGTTAATATTATTATATTATTAATATATCAATTCTAAATGACTGTAAAGAATTTCTTTTGTTTTGTTTTTCATTTTACAGAAATCAAGCTGAACACCTAATTAGAATAAGAATGAAGTAAATCAACTACGCATTATCATGGCTTATGTTAATTCCATTACAAGCATATTAAAAAGAGGAAGCTAGAATAGAAATGCGGTTTGATGCATCATCCTTGAAAATCTACTACAAAACAAGAAATTCCACAAATCCATCCATCCCCTTCGGTGCTTCTCAGTAGAGAAAAAGCCTGCATTCATTTATTTCCGTCGGAAATTTGAATGCAGTCTCATTTCCTGGCCTGATTATGTCTTACATATTGCATGCGGAGTGTGTAACGTTATGAGCGCATCGTCCATGACGTATTGCAGAAAGCACGAGACAGACAGAAAAGAAGAAGATCAGAAATTATGCACCCACACCCACCCTAAAGGCTAACGGTTCGTGTTTACATTTTTAAGATTTTTACAATGCTGTTTTTATGACGGACCTCCGAAAAAATGTCGCCCGTACAGAAAAGAAATAAATTCTCCCCCATCATAAAATGCTCACAGCACACACACAGGTAGTAGACTAGACAGACGTTTAGGTAGAAAATTCATTGTTTGAATGAAGGATTTATAATAGGCATGTACGTATAACACGTAGGTAAACAAAAAAGACAGGTATGTGTATAAAGGTGACTGCTTCTCGTTAATATTCAAGAAATAGAAAGGCGACACAACTAGAGGAAAATATTGAAGACCTATTAAGAAAAATGTCCTTGAGTGTTCTGTTGGTTTTGTTTATAAATAAACAATAAATTATTAATAACTTCATAATTACTGCTATATTTTCTAAGAGAAGTAGAATAAGCAATATCTATTCATGTAATACGAGAACAACTTAATCTAGTAAATAACTTAGCTAATAAGAATAACCTCAATCATATCTCAAGTTAATCTAGTCAAACGCAACATAGAAGAATATTTTTATAAACAGATTGTTTACGTTGAAACACCAAATGCTTGGAAATGTAAGTTATAAAAGAAAATTTAAGCTTTCTTCACAAATACTATTTGCAAAGCACAAAATGGTTGTGCATTACTTAACAAATTTTGACTTGACTCTCTAATATTTCCTAACGACCATTTTCTACCAAACCGATTTATCAAAAATTCAAGTAGCATCTTATACTACAAATATTTTAGGATTTTTATGTACCTTCATATCAAACTCTTTCAAAGCTGACGGTAGCGGCTAGTGTCTATTTATTAATGGAGGGCATATACAAATTAATTTTGATTTCAACCTTTGTGGTAGCCATTTTAAAACCATTATTGCACCACAAATATTTTGCACAAAACAGGCAAACCTAAGATAACCGTCTTACTGTTATTTTCCCATTATTTACTGTATAATAAGAATTAAATCTTGCTCTTGGGAATATTACCAGTCAAATAGCTTTCTTAGAATCTCCCAGAGATATCAAAGTTTATCAGTGACTTCCAACACAAAGAATTCATGCATCGCGCTAGCATTTTTTCAGATGTTTATCACCAGGTCAATTCTCCATACCGTAAAGGGTTTGGCAACAATCTGACACCTTCTAATTGAGATGTTTACCATTATGTCTGTAACAGTAACTATTCAGTAAGCAACATTTGAACAATTAGAATGAGAAGCGCA
This sequence comes from Ignelater luminosus, assembly GCA_011009095.1. Classification (NCBI taxonomy): domain Eukaryota; kingdom Metazoa; phylum Arthropoda; class Insecta; order Coleoptera; family Elateridae; genus Ignelater; species Ignelater luminosus. The sequence continues at coordinate 271,183 of VTPC01089915.1, read as the reverse complement.
TTGAGGAATGAAACTTGGTGTTTTTGGTCTTTTTGAAAAGTGTTTGTTTTGTTTCTACTTACTTGCATACCAACGTTGGTATGTTATGTATGATTGTTAAGTGATATCTTTCATTTTAGCAATCCGAATAGTAATAAGGGCGTCGTGTAGTAGAAAGTGAAAGAGGAAACCATTATCACCTTTCCCAATTCACCTTCTACTAAGTTACATCAATAGATCCATCACCGATTTTTCCTGCAAAGTCATACTCCCTGCTAAAAATGAGCAGATGAAATATGAGGATTGTCACTAACTTTGACTTCGAAGACACAAGTTCTTGCAGTGGGCTGCAGAGCTTTCTAATAATGTCGAATCGACACCATTACCCCAGAAGCATTTCTCAAACCCATGGACATCCAAGACACCATATTGTGGAAACAATACTTACTCGTAAGTAACAATCGCACTTGCACAATAAATCCTAGATCTAAGGTTAGTTAGATCTCCAAATTCCGACAGAAGCAAAGGGACATCTGAAACGCTTCTACCTTTTCACCCGGGATTCCTCCTACCTTACATGTACGTATCAAATTCATGAGGCAACAATACGTTAGCAGGGAGATAAAACAATACAAACAGCATGCTCTCGAGGTCCTTGGAATTCCACTTCCACCCCCGCAAAGGAAACCCAAAAACTCAAGCACCCCTTCCCTTCTTAGTCCTCATAAAACGTGCCGAAAACCGGATCCTCGAGTTGATGAATATCCTACTGGACATCTTTCTCGTGTACAGATAAGGGCCTCCGCGAGATTACCGAGCGACGTACATACTAGTTCGGGGCCCTCGTGCTACGATCGATTCGGGAGATCCAGAGATTAATTCCCAGGTCAATTATTCTTACTATGGTTTTTACATAGTTTTCCTTATTGGCGAAGGCAAATACCGAAACAGTACTTTTCCATGGACCCACTCGCCAATACAACAGAACGCATCACAACCCAACATCAACAACGCCAAAACATCACATAACCAGATTTTTCCCAAACCAACAAACGTCACGCTCGTGACATATAGAATGTCACAACTACCACCAAATCACTGCACTGCCGCACTGCCAGCTGATTTCCGCAAAATTTACTATTACGCCCAAATAAGAGTCCGGTCGGAACGTAACACTGATTTGCTTGTTTTCCGCACAGGAAAAGACATTGGTTAAGTTTCCGTTTCCCAATTTATCATGTCACCTTAACTAGAGCTTGAGACCTTCAAGCCGTCTAAGAACTACCACAGCTGCCGCTGGACAAAAACGACATTTACAGCAGCCGCCAAGTAGTCCGCAATTTTGAGATTGAACGTCGAAAGGGTGAGGAATCACGTAAGCCACCGAAGTCCCTCCCGCACCTGCCAAAGCACTGTTTTTTAACTTTCTCCGGGCCACCCAATCTCAGATGCATTTCGCCAGCTTAGTGGCTTTCAACAACGACCACGATATCTCTGACGTACTGGACCGTTGAATCGCAGTATTATTATTCTAAACATCATTTCGTCTTGGAGTCCTAGATCGTTCTCCACACAACAAGCACCAGACTCGGAGCTACCATGGCTTGAACGACTGGCTAGTATTCACAACCATGCATATCTGATGGATGGTTGCAAATTATCTGCTTTCATTCCGTTCGCTAGTTCCATCTGTTTTCGTTCGCACATGTAAATTATGTTTTCCATTCCACCAAAATTCACACTGGCTAAAAAAGAGATTAACTCTTCAAATATTCCTCGCCACTGAGGCCACCTTCAGTTGCATGCATCTATTAATTATTCAAGCTAACAAGACAGTATACGTACAAAGTCAACAGTTCGTGCCTGGCGTCACTATCCCTTGATCATTATCGCATCCTATTTAAATTTGCAATAATATTGAAGTTGAGATTTGCATTTGCGATTGTATATTGTCTTTTTTGAAAGAAATTCCCATTTTCCTTAAGTTAGGCTATTCAACCTGATGTGCAGTTAAAAATGTTTGCTCTAACATAAGTAAGGTTGCAAAGGTACTGCCTCATTGCTTTTCCCGAGCAGCCGCTACTGTGCGCAAAATTAAATTGGTTATGTTTAGTTTAGTCGTTTTTAAACACATTTATTCTGTAGTCAACGCAGATTATGACTTTTCGACAAAATGTCAACAAACGTGAACAAGGATTTGAGACTAAAGGCCGATCGACACTAACAAGAATAACTTGTAAAGGTTTTCTCTCTCGCACATTCCCATGCGTTGGAAAGAGGTGGTTGCAATTTTAACAATCAAACTTGCCAAGAAAAACTGGAACGTGCGGTATTTTTTTTACAAGTTCACTTAAATTCTGCAAGTGGTGCATGCGCATTTAACGAAGTTGCTTGCTGCCAACCCCAGGGACTAGAACCGGAACCCAAAAGAACCGGAATCGGTACCGGAACTGGTTGAATTTAAAGGAACCGGAACCGGAATCGGAACCTTTATTGTGGTCACTGTCAAATTTAGAACCGGAACCGGAACCCTTTCAATTTGCAGTAGGAACCGATTCTTTTCGGTTCCAACTTTCGGTTCCATGACTCTCATTGTTTCATTCCTTTATAAAATTTGCTATTTTACCTACATTGGCTCCGAATGCACTGATTCATCTTGTGTTACACCGTTACACCTTACACTAGACCAACTTAATTGACGAGCACAGCAGAATAAACAAAGCTAACAAGATAACAACTGCTTCATGTTCATTGGAACTTGGAAGTTACTGCAAGTTATTTCATTTAGAGGCTATACATTACTAGTTATTCGCTAAAAACGCACTGATAAATTGTATGGTATATGTTCCAGATTGATTACTTTTCTTAAATATTGTTGAGGTTTCTAAATTTTAGCTTTTTTTTTGCAAATCTGATGATTCTGTTAAATTTATTGCCTTAATTGTCACATGTTCTCGGTGATATCCAACATCATGCACAAGTTTTGAATTTGAACAATCTTATTTGATAATTATTGAAAGTCTAATTTTCCCCCTTTGTAGCATTTTGCTTGCTTGGCATTAATTTTGCATTACTGTCTTCAAGTTTAGAAGTAACTGTAAAACAAAACGGAAAACACCAAAATTTTGAACATAATAAGTGAGACAATGATTATCCTATTTAAAGATTGCACCTAACGTTGAAATTGGTGACTATTGCAGCAAACATTTGAATTATGTATGTAATCTTGGTACTCCAATGTATAATAATCTGTTTTAATATATGCTAAAAGAGTCGCGAAATTTTATTTTAGCAATTAAACATGTTTTTTTATTTGAACCCTTACGGAACCCAAAAAGATTCTGGAACCAGAACC
>VTPC01089915.1:229345-267749 GCA_011009095.1 Ignelater luminosus | reverse complement strand
TTTATTTGAACCCTTACGGAACCCAAAAAGATTCTGGAACCAGAACCAGAACCGGAACCGGAACCTAAACCTATATTTCTAAAATAAGTAGAACCGAAACCGGAACCGGAACCCTTATTTCAATAGGGTTCTAGTCCCTGGCCAACCCTGACAACTTCTGCGATCAGCTGTTTCCGAAGATTTATGGAAAGAATAAGAAAATACGTCGGGTAAAATCCGAAATATCACTTATTACCACAGACGCTAACAAAAAACTAGAAAGGTTTCTTTTATGAACAAAAATTATACAGAATCTTTGGTTATAAAGATTATAAAACGTCAACAATAACAATCATATCAATTGTTGATAGGTTGGACAACCTGAAGTCGCATTTAGCGCATAGATTCAAAATTAACGCAATTTCTTAGTGTCCACGGACTTGTAAAGAAAACTTTGAAAGTAACTTCACAAGGTATTCTTGTTAGTGTCCATCGGCCTTAAGAAAAAAATGATTACTCAAGGTAAAAGATGTTTTGGATTTAATTTAGGTTAGGTATTCTTTTTTGATTATTTTTGAAAATCAATGGAGAGCTCTTTAAGGCAATTAAACTTTTAATACCGGAATTTTTTGCGAAAAGACTAGATTTCAATAGCGTCGCTCTTAGGAGTTCTGTTGATGCATCGTAAACAAATGGCGAAATATGCTGCATAAAATATGAAATAGAACAGAGTAGAGATTTGCACGTTCAACATAAATAAACGAAATACATCGTTATACATAAACAGAAACATTTTATTTTATTAATTTATAGCTCACTTATTTGATTACATTCTTTTCACGGACACAAATAATATAGTCTGTAGTTTGAAATCAGAAACAAAGTAAAATAAAATTTCTAAAGTTTCTTGATCTTTATCTCCCAACCTTTACCACATTTTAAACATGAAAAAAACCATAGTAGTGAATTTATCGATGTAATCTACTGGTTTTCCGGATGACTATATAACATTTAAAGATAAAATCTTTTTTTCCAAAACGGAGTAAAACAACACCAGTGGCTAACAAACCTACAAATTTAACGACCTTATCCTTTTTAGAAACTTTCTAAAAGCTGCCCTAAGGAAAGAAAAATAAAATACAAAGGTAGAATTTCATACATTTATGAAATTTTGTTAAAAACTCCTTGATATTTACCTTGATTTAGATATATACAAACTGGCATGCATATTTTGTTTAATGTTAATGATTTCCGTTTCAACAGGTTTTACTGTACATTACTACTAGAGAGTTAGAAGAAAACACACCTTAATTTTCGAATTCTTACAGATGCAGCTATTAATTTAAATAAATTAAGGATATCGATAATTAAAGCGATGGAATTTTGCAAATGCTAGGAACGTTGATTTTAAAACACAAAAAAGTCGTTTGCTTTTTATAGTGATGTGATTGTTACCTTTCATGGTTGTAAGATTTTTTTTTGTTCTCTCGTTAAGAAGGATATTATTGAAAGTAGGACACGCACATTATGCTGCTCTGTGATCTACATTGAGAATTCCATGTATACATCATCAGTACCGACACATCTTGGGTGGCGGTATCTATTTATAACTTCAAAGTCCATCGTAAACCATTTATATAAATAATTACGATGTGCGAGCTTTGACCGATGGATCCGTTAATTAGCGTAGTAGATTCGACGGTGTCCCATTTCGTAACCGGCAAAATAACTTCTTGCACCCCTCCTTTCCAATATTCAATTGGACGCTAATCCTCCGTGAATGCAACTCTTTAACGCAGCACAATGCCGCCACTTATGAACGATTTAATAATCATAAACCCCAAATGATCATGTGTATCTATGTGTATGTGTGTTAGATGGCCCTCCGAATCTCAAACCCTATTGTATGAAATATTGTATGATGATGTTATTATATCGAGTTAGGGGGAATTTATAATCCGTATAATTTGGTTGCCCACAAGTTTATTCTGCTCAAGTGAAGTGGATCTATACTGGTTGCAGTAACAAGTGCAATTCTTTATGCGAGTAATTTAAAACTGCAACAAGATTTTTTTCAATTTGAATTTAATCTTTTTTTTCTCCATAAATTTCATTTTTATGCGATTTCCGTTGCTCGTATCGTCTAATTGCAAGTGCTAATGGGGGCCAATTGTTTTAATTAATAGAAGAAAACACGTACTCACACATGAGACACGTTAACTTTTTACGTCATTAATGAATGCTTGCGTCTTGTAAAGTTGGTTTTCTAAAAGAATACCAAAGACGTGCCTGCACGAACTACCTGTCTGTATTAAAAAAAATAAAATAAAAAGAAGCTAGGAGAGTTCTTTTTGAATTTTCCCATACTTAACAAAGATTACTCACTAGGTTAAAATGCAGTTTTTAGAACTTTTAGAAATACAGGTTTGAGAACACAAATACAGTATTGCAAAAATATAATAATTAAAATTGATATTTAACATTTAAACCCACAACTTACAGACCTTTTTTATAATCTTTGATTAATTATTGTAAATTTTTTCGTAAAAAAGTACAAGTTGTTTTATAGTAAACTGAATGCTTGTTATGTTATTACAAGGAGCTAATGAATGTCTTGCGCAATATTTTCTCCTTTAAATGTGCCGCAAATCAAATATAAAAAACATTTAATAACATCATTTCCTATTATATGTACATATTTAACAATGTCTGTACACGTTTGTCATAAAATTACATCGACCCTTACAATTAATTGTTATTAAATAAAACGAAACCAAAAGTAGGGCATGTTGAATTTTTAGTATTATCAGATACAATGAATATGAGCCGATAACAACTGAATCCAAAAATTCAAAAAGAAAATTATGTAGTATAACCGAAATTATTTGGAATTATTAGTTTCAAATGTCTTCGACATAGTCTACAACGCACGTGCATTTTTAGCTAACAAAGGACTGAAGTGATATATAGCAAAGAACGTTCTGCAGAAGCTTAAAGCTAGTAGGTTTCAGTGAACCAACAGTGAACTCCTTCATTCTATATTTGATTATATCTTGTCTGTTTTCTTTAATAGATCTGAGTTGCCCTTCAATGTCCCCCAACTATGTATCATTACCGATGTAGACGCAGAAGATCCTGGTTTTTCATTTTCATGATTTTGCTTCACTATATGAATTGCATTTGTGGGCCTCAATTATTTTTCTAAAATTTTTTTCTAAATCACAGCCTTTTAATTCATTAAATTCTTTTAATTGCGAGTTTAAGCCTTTAGCCCCATAAAATTGGCAAAAAGCACAATAAAGAGTTATGTTTAGTTAGACCAGGAATTCTATCAGAACCTTTTCGCAAAGTTAGTCTGTAGTCACTACCACAGATCATATTTTGCTATTTTAGTCCGAGTACTGATAACCAAATATTCTAAATCAAAAAAGCTAGAAAGGTCTTTTATTGATTAATATTACGATCTCTCTTCGATGAAAACAAAGTTTCTTGGGTTCTGATCACTTTTAACACTTGACAGCAGTTCAATTACACTTGAATTGCACACCTGTTTCTGCCTTGTACTTTAAAAACCAACCTTAGTATCAGTTTTGGCCTTTCTGGTCTTAATCAGACTTGTTTATTGCTCAGATACAAGTTGAACTTCACCATTGTAAGGTTAGGTAACAGCTTGCCATTTGTGTAGGTAGTCACACGTATTCTTTTCTATTATTACTGTTTTCACTTATCAAAATGTCATTTTCTAAACTTTTGAACCAGAGATAGTTTCCGTTTACATTATTAACGAACTGGACACACTTTCAACTCCGATCCACTGGATCTGACTGAAATAGACTTGGTGCAACAGGTTCAAACGGCTCAGACTAGCTCGACACTTATGTCACCTGAAAGGTTCAATTAAAATATCAGCCCTGTCCAGAAACAAGTAAAGTAGTTTAAGAAGTTTGATGTGCCCAAAAGCTCTGGTTGACGCGCAAGGTCAAAAAGCTCGATAGGCCTAAAAGTTTAATTCGATCGTGGAAAATTCAATAGGACCGAACAGAAAGCCCGATACAGCACCTAAAGTGCAAGGTAGTTTAAATGTAAATCCCAGATAGGCTTGAACCCGAACTTAAAACCTGATTTCTCAACATCTTCCCACCAAAGATTCAATAGATTTTGCGATTTGTCTTAAAGGGTTATGAGTTGCTTGTTTTGGCCAAGTGGCTTCTACTAAAATATCTTTTCAAATAAACTGCTCAACAATACCATGGATAATTATGAAAAATGACCATGAGTAACTTTAATATTGTTTTTATATATAATTCTACATTAATTTTGTATATTTAGTTCGATTTTTATTTATGTACAAAACCCTAATAAACAACAGAAAGAAGAAAAAGATATTCAAATAAAACTTGGGCCACTTCAATTGTTGAGCAGTTTAGTTTTGATCGAGTTGAACCATTTTTGAATGCAAATAATGACACAACAATTTTGTTTAAAATAGAAATGTTTCCGACTCTCAAGTAACTGAGCTTCCTTACACAGGCATGGCAGTGACTGAAGACATCCGAGCACATCTTCAACAGAATATAAAAAGTCCAGACAGACCTCCAGTTTGGCTCCAAAAGATTTTGACTAATCTGACAGATCTAACTAACAAATCAGCCTGGTCTAGGTTGTAAGCTGATCAGAAGAAATCAAGTGTTCTGGATAACTTAAATGTCCATAAAAGCCCTCGTTGGGTCAAAGAGGTCGAATGAGCCCAAAAATTCAATTCACTTAAAATTCAACAGAGCCGAACTATAATACCATTCAGAAAGTCCGAAACGGGACCTAAAGTACAAAATATTTTAAGAGCAAATTTTGGATGGAGTTGGACCCGGATCTGAACCTATACCGTGGGCACCATCATTGAGAGGAACCCAGTTCTACTAAAAGTGTCAAACTAGCAGTGCCAATGAAAGACGAACAACTGTCTACGGTAAATTTAATTACAATTAAGTTCACCTAAGAAGAAATTTCTGGTGAAACAAACACTTTGTTGTAATGCTATAGTCTACCCAAAGCTCTATTCTAAATCCCACATAAATATGTAACAGCTACATCGGGCTATTGCAAAATAATTTTGGCTAAATTCAATTTAGTGATATGATCACGCTCAAATAACTTAAAACTGTTTAGTTTGAATCATCTTTTTAAATAAAAGGATCCAGATAGATAATATTTGCTGACCTAATCAAATTTTAAAACAGCCAAAATCAGATTCTGAGAAAACCCACCAAAGAAGGTTTCTGAACAGCTTTGGCGGATTTAAGATATCCTTATATTAAGGCAAACCCTTCCTACAAGTTTGTTGGCTATTATCATGTCCCGCCTTCAAGAAAAACGTTTTCCAAAGAAAAACAAATCGTTGTTTAGACTTCAAGAGGATTTTGAAAGACACAATACTTGATAGGACCTCTATATTGAACTTTTGGGGTTTTTCGAGCCGACCAAGTTTTCGATTCAAGCCAAAAATGAATTCCTTTGGATAAAAACAAGTTTGCTTCAGTTGAGTTGAATCATAAAGTGTACACAGTCGAACCTTGATAATTAGAAGCCTTTGGCAACTCGAACTCATAGCAAATGACCGATTAAGTCAAAAATTACAATTTAGGGAAAAAGTTCTGTTCCAGTAAGTATCTTTTCGTATTTCCAAACTTTAAACTTTCTGTCATGCTAAAAATACCTAACAAAAATCCGCGTAAATCCGGAAAAATCAGGACATCTAGCAACCCGCATTGTTTAAACATCTTGAACCATTGAGCCAAACTAGCATTCATTTGCATTCTGAAGTTTCTAGAAGCATAGTAAGTCGATCAGAAATGACATTATTTAGAAATTATAACTGTTATTAGAAATGAAATTATATAATATTTGTGTAAATAAGAAAAACAAAAAAAAATTAAATTAGTCTTCAATCTCTCACTTCCTTTTACAGATATAAATTGCCCAATTTTCTTAAGAAAAAAAACAAGTCCCCTTATTCTATGAAAGATTGAATTAGCGAATTGGGTCACTAATTCCTGGAATTCGATTCTATCTGGGGTGTGTTAATACAACTAAACCATACACGAAAACTTTAGGGAGCCGTGAGAAAGGGATTTCAACAAATCTGTCAATACAAAACCTGGGGGACACCTGTTTCTCTTTTATACAGAAATCTGAAGAATAATAGAATTTAAGATGACTCGAATCGCAGTACTTTAAGCAAAGAATCGCATGAATAGTTGTAGGTGGAGTTTTTTGTGCGATAGTTGGGAAAGCAAAGCAAACTTTTTTATTGTATTATCGCTATTATTATTATTATTATTTTGTAAGGTGTCACGAGTTGTGTTACTCAGCTTGATTTGGTGGAGGCGTAATTTAGGGAACAGATGGTTGGTTGGTTAGTAGTTGTTGCAGTGTTGTTCTGACCTTACATAAATTACAATCTTGAGTTGTTGGCCTAAATTTTGATCTGGTCTTGCTTTGCAAAACAAAATACAGTTAAGTTACTTACATACGTTACGCATTTTCGCAAATAAAGACAAGACTTTTCTTGATTAAATCAAAATAGATTTCCAAGGACGATTAAATGTGTAGGTCCATCCATCAAGTAGGCTTTTCTTTTATTAGCTTCTTTGCGACGGGAAATACACTTTCGTTTGTGATATCATTCGAAGAATCAATCCACGAATAGTTTCTCGGCATTAATCCTGGTTATAAAGAAACAAATCCTAAATTATGATTAGGAGGAGAGTTTAAATCGGTCGAAACAACCTCAAACCCGTCTTTAATTCCCCTTCGACTCGCGTTCGCGCACCTGTTAATAATAGTTATCAGCCATGTTTACTCTAATCCTAATTTAATATGACAGCTGTGAAATATGGTTATATATTTTTCGATAAAAAACTACTCATCGGTGGTTACGAAAACTGACGCGTAATCTCGCGCATTCGTTCTGTTCGAGTGATACTTCATTCCGGTGTGTGCCGCATTCCTCAGTGTTAAAATACCTTGTGGAAAGTCGAGACAATAAAATTATATGATTCAAGCTCTATAAGACATCCCACGCTCGGGTAGAGAGATGCAAGTCGCTCCGCTGTTCAACACTTCTGGTTTCTTCACGAGAAATGGACAGGCACTTCTGGTTGCTTCGAGACCACCACCCATGCGAGGCAATTTTTTTTTAACGCATAAAAAGGCAACTGTTAAATATAACTCGTTTTGTAATATTATAATAATCTTTTTAAAAAATAACACTTAACAACTACAAGTATGGTTCGTGCCAAATTGCACCACCAAGTCTAATTTATACCGCCTATTAAGACTCGAACTAATCCTTAAATAATTAATCCTCAGATCGTAAATTATCCGGCTAAAGCGAATGTGTCATTCCCAAATTAATTAATTGGCACTTATAAAGTGACAAAAATTTAATAGACACACTGTTGTGGATCATAATTATTAGTTTTTATTGAGGGAGATCCTTTGTGAATCAACAAACTTTCGGGGAGTTATTAATGAATGCAACCAAAAATGTTTTTCTTGGGAATACTTAAATTAGAAATTCTTGAACGGATATGAATTAATACAATAATCTAAGATGACCAACAACTATCAGTTCAGAAACTAATGGTATTGAGCATAATAACAATAGCCTGCCAACACTGGATCACACTTGCAATCAATTACCTGATGTAATTAGAATTATAAAAAAGAAAATAGAAAAAGTTTTTATTTTGCACATAAAACTTTCATCTTTTGGCAAAAGAGAATATTATACAGACAACAAAAGCCCAAAAACCATTTTCCATTAAAAGCTATAAGAATATTTAATAATAATAAAAAACTATGACTGACTCATATCTTCAGAGTTTTGGTTTGAAGTAAAAAAAAATGTTTTTCTTCCAAGAAGCAAATGTGTCTCTGGTCAGATACCTTCGAGCAAAAACAAAAGGTGTAATGTAATAAAGGGCGAACATTATTGCGTTGGTATAGCTTATCTGCTAGATAAAACTAGACAAACAAATTCTTTTCGCTTTTCATGGCCAACAGGACAAAATCATCATCACTGAACAAAATGTCTTTGCTTCATAGAGAAAATCATTTTTGACTGATCCGTAGAAATTTAAATTTTGCATCAATTCCTACACAGCACTCTCTTTTTAATGTCAGAAGTTAGTAATATTAAAAGACTTACTATTTCGACCAAAGTCTTCTACTGATCGAGTTGTTGAAATTTGAAATGCAAGCGTCAGCAGAGTGGTTGAGACACACAAGTCAGTTTGATTATGTACTTCGAGGTAGCTGGAAAAACTGGAGTCCAGAAGGCGGGTGCACTTTTTGACACTTACCTTAATAAGGTAATATGAAAACCAATATTGAACAATTTACTTAAAAAAAAGGTTAGGTAATAGTGGGGTTTTCAAAGTTTAATTCCCTTTATTCTGGTGGAAGGTCGTTTAGGCTTGTTCAGAGCCTCTTCGGTCGGAATTGTGGTAGGAATTTGATGGACCTATACACACGAGGGCATCGCTGTTGTTGCATAGTGGTGTCATTCAGACGGTACTGGTTTAGTACGTACGGGTGGTGGAGGCGGCAGAATTAGAGTATGGCGAAGCGGTAGATGTTGGTAGCGCCTATGTAGATGATAAAGGCGTTGACTCATGGTGACATCCGCAACTGGGTTAGATATGTACTGGCTGTCGTGGACGATGTTAGAGGTGATTAAGAAACTCGGTGTAGTTGCATATGTCAAGTTGACGACTACAAATGTCTCTTCAAGACCCCACCTCCGCATGAGTTCGTTGTGGAGGTCGAGTTCAGTCGCGTCCGATAGTAACAAACGATTACTGTGGTGGAAAGGGACTTCGGGGTCGAAATTCTACCAACTTCGAAACTCGGTAAGTGTTCGGAAAACGGGGAACCAGGACAGCAAGAAAGGAAGCATACGCCTGATACCAATAATCCTGCCTCTCCTCGTGGCAAAAACGAGAAGACCTGCTAAACAAAGTACCTAAGCCCCAAAACGTAGGATGAACACGGATTACAGCAAGAATGGAGTAGGCAATCGGAACCCACAACCTGGATCTCCGAAGGACGCAAAGGACGGACGAGGGGAACTATTGTCGACCTTTGCGCGTACTTGGGCAATCAAGCAAAAGGGCTATTGGTGCTGAAAAGAAAAAAATGTATTTTCTAACGCCTTTCGCTTAGTATAGGATGTAAGTCAATTTTTCTTCTATTTTAAATAAGGCCCAATAAAGCAATATTTAAAACAATATTTAATTCATTCAGGATAGATTGTTTCTCTTCCTGGAGTTTTTAATTGTTAATCAACACCAGCTACAATTGGATTAATTAAAACAACCGCATAGAATATTAGTAATCACTGCTTTTGAAGGTGATTTCAGCACAGCGTCTCAAGCCTGCTAACACTTTCAGTAATTTTAAGCTTTAGCTTCCAAATACTGGTTCGATGCCAATTAGTGTTGCTTCTGATGCTTGTTTAGCCAAAGAATCAGTTTTTTTCATTTCACTAAGATTTTTGCACACCCGCCCAGACCAGTTGATTTCGCACCTATCCGTTAAGGCTCTTAAAACCAGAGGAAAAAGACATTAAAATCTGAAATCATTTTTAATACCGAGTTGTATTTTGGAAATTTGCTCTCTTTGGAAAGGATTCTTAGAACTAACAAGAAGATCATAAAGTCGAGTCAAGCTGCACACGTTTGGGAAAAGGAAATAAAGTAATAAAATAAGAGACAAAAGTTTGAACCAACTGATCATGATGTATACAAAGAAATGCGAACTGAGAAATATACCTTTTAAGTTGGTAAACCGACCTGATTCTCAAACCAAACATGTCATCAAGAGCAAGATTGACAGCGATATGATAAGAAACCAAAACACAGTTGCATGAATATTGGATAGCTCAAACTTGCGGTTGCGTTTTTGTACGTTCAGCACTACAGAAATATTTTTAATCCCCACCAAAGAGTTCAAAAATCAAAAAATGTAAAGAAACACCGTACAATAAAGTTTTTTCCCAAAACAGTCCTTCCACTCGACTTCTAGAAAAGGGACTAAGTGATCGTTCAAAGTGACTGCTTTAGTGACCCAAAAGAAAGTTTATTTAATAAATTTGATAGCTGCTCCGGAATGAGCAGTTTGCTTGACAGATTGCATCACGAGACTCTTAAAAGCTACACCAGATATGAATGTCTAGAACAAAATCTTCCAAGTCAGAAGAGAAAATGAGTATCTTTAACTTAACAGCAAACTGATTATTGTGTTCTAAAAAAATGACAAAAAGTGATCTAAGTGACCCCGGTGGAAAGCCTGTCAAAAGATTTAGAATTTGAAAAGGGGCTGTTTAGCAGAAAAGAGCACCTTCAAGTTTTCTAACGATTCTTTTTGCCTCAAGAGAAAATGCATAGTTTCAGAATTGATGCAATATAGTTTATATCAAGTCTCTAGCTTTTCCTCTAATATATAATTTCCATGAATATTTGGAAAACATTCACTTCCTAATACTAGTTGGTTCAAAAAGATCTAAAATATAAAAGCAATTGAAATTCAATAATAAAAATGTTCTATACTAACATAAGATTATTGAAGTGGTAAAACAGCAGTCCCTAAGTTATGTTTCTCCATATTCTCGTTCAGAATAAAATCTCGATATTCTTCATGGGATATTAAAATTTCTTCAAAAATTTCTTTAAGTGAACTTTTTCCCAAATAGCTACAAACTTAAAATATAGATTGTACCATCCCTTAAGGAAGGCCCGAAGTAATAATTATGCATTTTGGCTAACATTCACTTCAAGCCTTACAATTAAATATGAGAATTAACTGAAATTTGGCTGTCAAAGGAGTTAGTTTTCAGTCAAGTTTTGATCTTTTGGTTAAAAAATGTTTCTGGCGCATTTTCATAGGTGTCGCGATGATTTTTTTAAATTTAGTCAATTTTCTATAACGAATAAAAATAGCAAAATTCAAAGAGTTTAATTAAGCTTTTGTATTCTCCCAAAACAATTTGGTAATCTTCAAGATGTTTAATGATTTAAATTAGTCACTTCTTAAATTTTTTTTTATTCAAAGTCATTATTCAAAGAAAAACCAAATTGACAAGTCTTTTTTGTACACAATGTGATTTCGCATAAGATGCAGGCAAACCACCAATGAATGCCAAACTGAATGATGGAGTACCACAGCTGCCCGCGTCCAGAATCTACATATTAAATTTCAAAACCAGTAGCTATTTCCCTTGTCATGTCTACCACACCGCTCCCTCCATCACTCCCTCGCATTAATAATATATCTGTATGTGGATTATATGCATGGGTGTACTAATGCTTTTTTTCTCGTCAGGACATTTTTTTTGAGGATCGAGATGAGCAGCACGACTTGCCGTGCAGGTCCCGCACGTTTGACCCGTAAATGCGTGTAAAACAGCCTCTGGTTTACAAATTTAACCTATACATTCACGTTTTGGATTGACGAGGAATATTATTTTTGGGCAAGGGCATTGACAATAACCCCAATGCTCGAATGGTCAACGACGAAACGCGCATTGTTAGTTAGGTGAAGAAGAAGTAGAAGCGAGAGTGGTCCTCCAAGGCTGGTCCGGCCCGTCCGTCGTCGTCCAACAACCGGGACCGGTTTCTCTCTCTGGCCGATTATTTATCTGGCGGTTGTTAGCTGCTCATGATTATAGCTGTTTTTACACGTTTATGTGGTTTGCTCGTTGGATTTTATGGCTCAGCATAAATTAATATTCGGCCGTTATTTTCCTCCTCATCACCGTGTATAAATAATAAGTTAACGCGATTGTCGTCTGGTTCCACACGAAATTATACGCCGTTTCTTCGTTTTTTTCCTTCCAAGATACCAGGCCCACCGTGATCTTTTCGTATAACATTCAATCTTTTTACAAGAGTTGTGACTTCTTAAATTAGCACGTGATTCTACATAAGGCGCCATAATGCCCGGTCATTACAAATGCTATGGTAAAAAATGAGAAACGTATAGTACACTTGTATGATTCTTTTATTATTTTTTTATGTCCCATAAAAGTAACGACTCACTTTAAAATTAATCCCAGCACCTCCTGTTGTAATTAAGATTGAAATAATAATAATAATTATTATTATTGTTATATTATTATTATTACAATTATTAAATAGCAAGAACGTGTACATATTATGAAGCAGTTAATAAATAACTTTCATTATATTTGCATTTGGATATAATTTTATGCAAAACAAAAAAAAAATTACAAGAGAAAAATGAAAAGCACCTGCGCCTGTCATAAATTCATAATGTAATGAATAAACAGCGTTTGTATTAATAAATCTGTAAACCGTTTTATGTTACAATTCACGTATTTAAAAGAGTCGATGTAAATGAAAGGATCTTTAACCCCTATATGGAATGTATTTATTGTAGTTATTAACATAACAGAAAGGACTCCAGCATACTTTTACAGAAAAAAATGCCTTTCAATATTATTCTATTGATGTTTACATCCTGACTATTTAAGGGTCAAAAAATAAGTTAAGAGAGGGTGTAAATGATTTTTCTCACGGCTTTTTTGTAAATATCACAATTCCCAGAATAATCTACAAAAGAGTTACAGAAGTTACGTCATAATAACTCACTTTTAACCGCAAATTGTGTGTGTTCGTTATGGTGCTATTAAGCCTTAAAAAAAGAAAATTAATGTTAGGCTTTTTTCGGTTTCAAAGATGATTATTTAATTCTGGTCCAGATGTTCCTATTTCAAGGAATCCAATACAAATGAACATATATTCAATTTTGCTTTGGGCGCCAGATCTTGAAACTTTGTTTGGATGCTCTCAACGTTACTGAATTCTGGGCTTTTCAACAAAACTCTGAAGAGAAAGCACACACTACATTAACTCAAAGGTGCGATTACTCAAATATTGTGTGCATCGAGTGGCAACTAAAATATAAACAATACCCAAAAGCCAAATAATAGCGTTCGCTGGATTTTTGGAACTATTTCAGGTTGTTGCCGAGGCTCTGACTATCAGGTTATGTAAAAGGATAAACGTTTTGTCCCAACTTTTATACCTATCAACCAATAAAAAAACAAACGAACAAAACTAGAATAATACAAAAGAAAAATATTACAAATTAGCCATAATTTGATACAACAGATTTAAAGTTTCTCATCAGAATTATACACATTATGACGAGCGAACATGCGTGGTACCAAAGATCAAAAGCAGCAAAAAACTTGTACAGATATTAGTCAGTAAATCTTGCTAGAAACGAATTGTTACTAAGCCAAGTAAGGTTTCAAATCGGAAGAAATCAGAGAAGTCAGAAATCAAGATCATGCGGAAGACAAGAATGGTATTTTGAAGTTTGAACAAAGACAGCTCCGAATTACGTGGACGAGCAACTCACAGTAGTAGTAGTAGTAATTGGGAAGGCTTCCATTCTTTCAACCATTTCTATGACCACCTACTCTTCTTTCCTCTGTTCTCTGACCGAACCTACCCGATTCCCGCACGAAAATGAAGATATCGATCCAGGTCAAAGTACTTAACTCCTCCTTTGCTAGGATAACGGCCGGAAAGGGAATGTTAGGTCTTCCTCTACACCTAGAAATGACACGCATCTACTAAGAGTGCAGTAGCCTATAAAGATCCCAATTAAGAGACTTAGGACCTCCGACTCTAGTCCCTTAGCTTTGACAAGTTAAAACCGATTACGTGGTCTTTCGCCTAGCTACAGGCACTGCTTCTTAACCAACTTAACTTTTGTATCTCGTAAGACCATGCGATCAGGGCTGACGAGATCTGCTGTTTTCATATTCCCCAAAAGGGTTCTGATCTCAAGCAGGAATCCTCGACTCCAAGTCTGGCAATTTGTTCGGCTTCTCGTTGTCATGCATTCCACTATGCACAAAAATCCATATGAGGTTAACTTTCTTTCTTGTAGCAACCTTTTCCAAAAGTATCTGCACACATTTGAACACGAGAACATTTTGTTCCAGTGTCGCTTGACTGTCGGAGCAGATCTAGATTTTAGCTCCCCGCCCCTACTCGTTCATTATATATAAGTCACCGATAGGATGACCAACTTAAGCCTGGAAAATCGTGGTGCGTTTGTCCAAAGCAAAGTTCTCTTGCACATTTGGATTTTTGAGATATGTCTACTCCCGAGGACTGTCTGTCATCTATACATGATTCATCTGTATAGAAAAACTAACGAGTCCTGGAGATTGGCTTGAACCAGATTAGGAGATTCTATAGCTCTAATAGTGCCTCAAGTGCGACTGTAGAAGTCGTCCTTATTGCGACTTACAGTAGAAAGATCCTAATCTTTAAAAAAAACTTGGAACCCAAAAAAAAACACAATTTAGATTAGCTTGATAATTGATGAATATTGGTAAGTTCAAAAAGAATCTTCGGTAGATATAATAGAGGAATCTTTTGCGTTTAATTGCCTAGCCTGAAACATTTCCTGTTCTACAACAATCTCGACGCAACAAAAATCTTTTTTTTTGGAATACTTGAAGAATGATTAGAAATGGTACAAGAGCATCGTCTGTAACTGATTCTAGTTGAATTTTAGTTTAATCAATTGGCAAAGTTTTGGAATTTGGTCAAAGTGTAGTTGGTGGAAGGAAAGAACGGTTTCTTGGCATCTCAGCACAGAAAGGTTCGTCATTCCTCGACTACTAGAAGAATTCATAAAAAATTTTGAAGAACTTTTGGGCCTCACGTTGGGCGCCACAATTTATCTAATACCTAGTTAACATTTATTTGAGAGAATGCTTTCTCTTCCATTCCTGTTAATTACGTTGTCACACTTCAAAATAAAAACGAAATTGTTTAAAATTGCTGTTACGGAATAACTTTACAGAAATGATCGCTGATATCTTGATACGATTGATGTTGAGCTGATTTTAAGATTTGTAACACAATATATGAATATTGAAATCAATTAACTTACTTCAATATGCAGAAAGAAGGAAACAGTAAAAAGAGTAGTAATAGTATGGGAAGACGAAAACGTAACAGCAATGCGAAATTTTAGTTTGTCAAAAAGGTTAATTCAAATGAAATCTTTTCCAAGATTTCGACACGCACAACACAAAAGTTACAAATCATGTTATAAGAAATGTCGCCGATGTATCCTTTTTAGGTTATAAAACTCTCAAAATGTATTAAATCCAACTTACCACAATTCACATTTCAAGGTCGAAAATGAACAAATAAATCACTTCAGCTTACCTGAAACAAGAAAAAAGCATTAAATCACTTTATAAACACTTTTACCAGTGGCGTATCAAAAAAAAGAAACTTCAGAATAAAAACAAGAGACTGCCTGTTATAATGCTATAAATACTTCTCTAAAAGAAAACAATGAATCTGTTTAACGTCAATAACGTCAATATGCTAACCCATTTCTCATAAATAACAGAAGTGAAAACATGCAGAGAGTTAAAGTGAAATCAAGTAGTGTCCCATTGTGGGGCCCGTGTGTTTTATACGACATAACCCAACCTACGCAAACATTCGTTGCAGAATTACATGCCGATAATGCTAATTATCTCGAGGCAGGAAGTCATTTTTATGCGTCCATCGAGTGTGAACATCGGTGCAATGCTGATGTGCAATCAAAAGGTTGTGTGCAGGGAGCTCAAGATCATGAGAGATGTTGTGTAGTGTGTGTTGTATCATGGTTTAATCCTATTATAATTGCAGAGGGAGTGAGTGAAAGAGAAACGGTTACTGAACTTTTGACATACGACCCCTTTTATACATATTTTTTCTTTTTATTACTACAACAGCATTGGTTTTCCATTTACAATTACCGTTACTGTTGACTATAGTGTATACGAGTTAATTTTAATCTTTAATAGCGAGAAATAATTATTTAAAAGATTTGAGCATGAGCGTCCTTTAAAAGCGAGTTGATGGCATTCAACGAAAAGTACAGTTGCTGGGGTTTCTTTCAATATCAAGGGGGGCTGCATTCCTAGGGTCATTGTCCAAAAAACTAGACAGGACCGGTGCATGGTCAGGTGCTTCAGACCCCTTCGACAAGTGGCTCATCTTAAAAACATACAACCCATGCGTGTTATTTTATTGAGGAAATCGCTGGTAAACAGTTAAACAAGTGATTATCGAATGCAACGGCAAAATTTTAGGCATTTTTATGAATTATTTATTTCGTATAGCGATTTTTTGGCATTAATTTATGAAGTAATAAAATAATAAAATTATACGAAGCGTGTTTCGTTACAGAATTTTAAAGATTTAGTAAGAACGAAATGCCTTAATGCCTAATTCTAAATGCAAAAGAAAAATAAGGTGGTTTATTAATAGTAATCTCATAAAAATGAAGAAAAAAGATGCAGGGAAGTATGAGAGCATTTTAAAATCTGCAATGAAAGAAAAATTTAAGCTGCCACGCTCTGTTGCCAAGTTTTGTGCAGTTTTTAAAAATTTACGCAATATATCCTAACCCAGACGGACTAATTTATTATTATTAATCAATTAATATCGCAAATTAGATTTACTCAACCCTAACCTAGAATAATTTCAAGTGTTTTAATTGAAATGAAAAATGATGGATCCCAAGTTACTGACATAAGGAAAACTCTTAAAGCAGAAGAAAACGATTTAGAAAGTAAATTCTGGCTTTCAATAAACATTAATAATAACATTAATAACAACATTTATGCAGGCAAACTTTATTTAATCCAAGCCAAATCAATGTAATCTGAAGAAGCCAAATATTATAAAAGAACATTTTTGACTTGAAAACCGACACTGCTATTGTTTAAATAAATGGGTTTTTTAAGACGAGCAGTACCAAAAAAACTTAAGTTGAATGTGTTTTGCCATACCAACATATTCTGGTTCCAACAATGGAGGATAAACCTCATCCCCACAAAAGGTAATTTTACAAAGGAAAACTTCTCGGAAAGCAATATCTCTCTCTTGGTCACAAGAAATCAAGGGATGCTGCGCTACCGTTCAGCAGCGAAACTCCTTTTTGTCGACAACACTCTATGACCCTTTAAGTTAGCCTACATCTCAGTCAAATATTAACCAGCAATCAAGGTAACCCAAGCTATCTTTCTGGTAGAACACCAGTTCCTCAGAGTTTTTGCCTGGGATAATGTAACAACAAGTCTCCCACTTCACAGATTCACTAGGGAGTCAAATTAAGCGTCGAATGCTCTCTGGTTATGCCAATGCGGGGAGACTATAATCTATACCGTTCTTCGTTGATGCCGGTGTTGCGTTTTCGAACTTCAAATTTAAATATCCTTATGGCTATACAGACATTTGGTCTGTAATGACTATTATTGCGATAAGCATTATTTGAATTATTGAAGATAATGTTTTAAGGCAGTTGGGCAAGTCGAGATTTTCGAAACTATACCGCACTTCTCAAATAATCTGGGTTTGTACAAATCAGACTTTTCAAGCTATCCAATCGTTTTTGCCCGACAAAGCTATTTCTATACGTCTGAAATCCCGAAAACCTGGCCAAAATATAAAAATGTGGTTCTACGTCCACGAAGATTTACATATTGGGGTTTTCGAGATTACCGATTACGATTTAGAAGTCAAAATCTAAAAATTCAAAATGGCGGATGCAATATGGCGGACCGAATTTTTGTGTTGCTCAATTGAGCCGAAAATGAATTTCTTCATATTTCTGAGGTCGCTAATTACGATTGTAAAATCAAAATTTAAAAATTCAAAACGTCGGATCCAATATGGCGGACAAGATGTTTTTGAGTCGCTTGATGGGGCTCAAAATTAATTTCATCATATTTCTGAGGTGGCTAATAACAATTGTTAAGTTAAAATTCAAAAATCCAAAATAGCGGATCCAATATGGATTTCTTAAGATTTTTTTGAGTCGCTCGATTGGGCTGAATTCCATCATACAAAGAAGTATTTTGACAGCTATTGCGAAACACGTGCATTATTTTTGTTCGAACACCTATGAACAGCTGTCCTTTGTCAATTATGTTAGTTCATTGAATTACATATATGGGGGTAATTAAGGTCGTCACAGAATTCTGCAGAATTCATAGTTGTTTTTCTACATTTGTAAATTGTGAAGTTTTTTCTTTGTATGATTGTGTTGAAAAATTCCATTGTGGTAATTTTAATTTTTGTTTTCAGCACATTTCTTATTTCAATTATAATTCTACGTATTTTTACGTGACTGATACATTTTAAATCAGTCAAAAAAGGTTAATAACTAATGAAACAGCACTACTTCAAACAATACCTTATTTTAGAGATTTGTCTTCAACACGTTCGAACCGATCAAGTGGCTCTTTTAAACTGCCCCTCTCTCTCACAGTCATCACAAACCGACAGATGTTTGTACGAAATTTGACACTTCAAACATCTAAGTATACAACCTAAAAACTAAAATTCTTGAAACCGAAAATTTGTTTTTTTTACTTTTGGCCAGCTTTTTGTGATTTCGGATCAGTCTGCGTCGCCTTTTTGTACCAGTTAATCCGTTGGACATCTCGAGCTAACCAATCGAGTGTTTCAGATTTTTCCTTAAGAAGCTTCTAAGGTTAGAACACAATTCCGTCTTTGAGTTTAGTAAGTTTTGACAGGGTCGACTTAATGTGCCCTGAGGAAAATTCCGATTTTTGCGCCCTTCCATCCCATGTGAGGCAATCGTGGGAAGAAGATTTACGAAAGGCAGAATTCGATCTTGTGTTACCGGAAGTGACATATTGAACGGCGCAGCCCGACGCGTGTTGGTATTAGCTCCTTAAATAAAAATAACCTCTCGTTGGGTGCCATAGAGTTACAAGAAGAAGAACACTTTAATGCGATGCGATACCGGGTTTTCGAAGATTATATGTGTGATTGAAACTAAAGAAAATCCATGGGTTGCGTTTCTCTATTAACCATTTTAAGAAAACTAAATACGAACATGCGTTGGGCATCGCCCTTTAACCTTCTTAAGAAAAGTAAGCACAAACTCGAAGGGATCGCTCCCCAACAGGCCACCTACTGTCGGTTCAAGCTCGGATTTAGTCTTCCCTTAGATTTCGAATACAGGTCGGGCTGTTCCATAATTGTTTTTTGAGGCTTGACTGGGTTAACAGTCTGAGACCAGCCCTGATAAGAGGGGATATTCTTAAACTAAAACTAATAAGCAAGCTTTGAGCTTTTCGATCTTGTCGTATATTGTGCTTTTTGGATCGGTAGGGTTTCCATTTTTTAGATCAGCTAGGCCTTCTCTGAGGCAATCAAGCCTTTCAGAATCTTTAGATCTTTTTAGACTTAAAACCTAATTATTAATGTGTGACTCTAAACGAAAGCAGCTGCAAACATGCAATTTCAATTGCAACTCCTTATCGATTACTGAGATCAATTTGTGGCAATAGTCATGAACACAAAGAAAGTTTGCTCCAAACGTAATCAGATTTGCTGAATCTTCTCCTGGATAAAAATTACAGTTTAGTTTTCAATTTTCTGAGGAAATATTTTTAACTTGCACCAGTAATCCAGAGAGAAAGACAAATGTCATCTGCAGAGTTGAGAATGACTACTTAGAGAGTATTTACAAGTTTTCCTTTTCGCTTTTAGGCTTCTATAATTATCGTGGTTACAGTCAATGTTTTACATAGAAAACAAAGAATAACACAAGAACAAAGACCACAGAGCAAACACACAAAAAGCAAAAAAATTAATAAATAAATTCATTGCCAATAATATAAATCATAATATTTTCGTCTAAAATCAACTAGTATTCACAAACATACTAAAAATATGCGCACATAATTTAAAAACTAAATAGGAAATAATTAACTGCTAAGCGCCATTAGACCAGTTTCCACTTTTTATGCAAAAAAAAAGAATGACAGATGAGACGAGTTGCAAATTATTTATACCATGAAGGAATAATTGAACCTGTTTTTAAAATTTTATGAAAAAGATAAATATCCGTATAATATTTGGACGAGGTCAACGATAAGGTGTGTATTCCGGTCTATATTTCAATAAAGAACGAAGTTTTCCTACTTTTAAAATGTGTGAAGTGTAAATGACGTCATTTAGAATGCATTAATAGAGAGAGATCTCATTTAAATAATATTTACTTATGCGATTTTTTGAAAGGGAAATAACTGTTCCGAAATATTTATTCGTGAATAACGAACCAGCTGCATATAAAGTAATCTAAATTGCAATAAGAACATCGATATGTAAAGCAAAGGCGTATTTTAGTTTAATTTATCTCTGCAGATGCATTAGACAGACAAGTAATTCTCGTCATGTTTGCAGAGTAGAACAATCTAGTTAATGGTAAGGAGGTCTTCTTCTTCAGCTAGACTACATTCTATGCTGAAATGAAAGAGCAAAATCCAGACTAAGGGAAAAAAAGACGGAGTATGGAATGGTCTATTCCGAATGTATTTAAGATACTATATTACACGAAAATCCTATCGTTAATTAAGGATGTGCAAAGCTATATTCTCCTTTTGGAATAATTTGAGTTCGAAGTAATGTGGAGATTACAATGGCAATTCGCATACATATTGAAACACTCAATAACATATGAAACACCCTGTATAATATCTCTTTTATGAACAGTAAATCAACCTACTAAACAAATAATTAGATAGGATATGACGCATTAGTAAGCTCAAAAAAAAATACATAAAGATTCAAGTAGTTCTTGATATTTTAATCTCGCCAAGCTAAACTTCATCAACTGGATGTGTTTAAGAAAAGATTTATTACCCATCTTTTAAATCAATTAATTATTACGAATACTGACCTACTTAAGTATAAATAAGTAAACACTTTTTTAAAACTGACAAAAAAAGTGTTAAGTTTGTCTATAAATTATCTTTTGTCTTTCCCTAATTGAAAATTATTAAACAACCAAACATCAATTACCATTAATTTCGTTTGGAATCATTTTTACATAACCTCTCTTATCGCAATGATTCAATTTAATGATAAAAAGAATCTTTTTACCATCCATGCGTGTGTGCAAACGGCAAACTTGTAGTTTATACCAAATAACGACATCCCAAGTACACGTAATAAATCGAACTAATTGGCCGTGTTCGAATAAATTCTTATAGATTACAATATGCCAGCTTACAGGTTAATTTCGATGTCATTGAACCGAATTAGAAGACGGCGAACTGAATAATCTCATTCGAGATGAGTGAAATCGTCTTTCTCGTCCAAGTCCCCATCTATCATCATCACAGATCCTATATTTACTGCATGGTGTAATCGGCATACCATTGCTTGCTGGATACAGTAGGCCAAGAAAAGGACCATTTCTCCCCGGTATCGTACACACCATTATTATTCCACTGACCGACTCATTGAAACCGAGATTTCGATTTTACTAGCGTGCATTACTAGATACATCTATTTATTCGTTTAAGTGAAGTAATAAATCCCATTTTGGATTTTCTTGTTAGAGGTTATTATTTTTAAGACTAAAGATGGAAATAAAAAGCAATGCAATTTAACAACCAGAAGATGGAACAAAAAAATTCGTTAATTTGGAAAAGTGGGAGGTATTTAGCCGCAAGCTTTTTTCTCCAATCACGCCATGTAGTATGCTCATAATTTGGATTTACAAGGTTACGCATTATATGTTTTTATTTTCTTCAATTTTTTGCCCTTTTTTATTTCTTGAATTTGAGAAACAGCAATTTTTAAAAACAACATCAATGATGCAGCAAATACATTATAATTTTGGCAATTTGCTCTCTGCTACATTCTCGACGTTTAGAACGTTAGATTAACCCTTACTGCATGGATCATATGATGGAGGAGAAAATAGCTCCTAGATTAATATGTTGCTTAATTTGTTGGCAGTTGCAAAGTTCAAGCACACTAGTATTTACATTGTAGGATACGAGATATTTCTACATTCCATTTAATATCAAAATATGTTCTCTAAAAGTATCAAGAGCAATAAAATATTTAAGAGCAAAATATAAACAAAATCAAAATTTAGATTAAAAATAAAAAATGTATTAGGGCCAAAAAGTATCAAGCTTAAAAGATAATAGGTGGTTTGGTGCACAATGGTATATCAATATCGTCATCAACTATGCTGGCGAACATCCACTGATAATCTAAACCTGTTTCTGCAGGCCATATCCATCCTTACATCATTTTACCAATTAGTACTACTCATTGTCTTGTGACCTTTTTAAAGACATTAGTGACAAACATCCTCGAAAAAATCTGAAAAACTGTTAGTTTCCTACAATTACTAAATTGAGCTTAATCAAACTTAAAACAAAATGATCTGTTATTACCTAAACCTCTTGATGCCGAAAAACCCTCGACAAGAGCTCAAAAGAAAAAAATCGACTCCTGAATTAAAGAACTGGACTGGTTTAAGATTGATACGCGAAGCTTTCTTCAAGTTTAAAGAACAATATTGAAAATTCCGTTAGAAAGGTCAAGACTAGTCGAAAAATAAAATTCTTTGCTTGACGTAACTGGAAAGACTTCTGAGTCAGTTTCAGCTACGAGTCAAAATCTCTGGTAATAGTGTTGATGAGGTAGAAACTTGGTTAAAAAGCAAGAAAATAATTCAAAAAATAAATTTCCTTTCAATTTATTGAGAAATCAATTATTCAGAGCTGAATCGGATCAAGCAAGACAAAACTGAAACAAGAGCAAGAGTATAAAGTGACAGAGATAGATATCAAAACCTTTATGGTGAAGTGAATGGTATTTGAAGAACAAGAAGTCAAAAGTAGCTTGTAGATGCAATCTAATTGCACTTCTAAGGGCAAATACGCCTAAAACTTGAAAATGAGAAAAATCAAAAACGTAGGAAAAAAGAAAGAAAACAGAAAACAAATAAATCTAAAGTGAAGAATGCGAAAATCGTAAACCCAAAAGTAACAAACACGAACAAAACCAAATATAAACAAGAAACAAAACAAAAACTATCATATAAATGCCCAAGCAACAGAATAATATCGAAACCAAAAACAAAAGGATAAATAAAAAAATTAAAGCCAAGACAAGACATTCAAAGAAAAACCCCGGCAACTAAAGAAAATTAAAACGAAATAAAATACTGGTGTCCAAAACCAATCTCCAAAAAAAAAATCTTTGAACAAACCATAGAGAAAACACGTAGACCATAGGAGAAAACACGTAGGCAACAGAAGAAAAAAAAATAAGAATAAAGTAAGAAACTCCACAATTAAAACAATTGAAAAAATATAAGAAAAAAGTGAAAAAGTAGACAAAACAAAAGAATCAAAAATGCTGGAATAGCATACGCTTCGTTAGAACCAATAAAATGATTTCAAAGTGACAGATGAAAATCTAGAAGAATTAAAAAGACAAAAATATAACTTTAATTGGCAGGGGAACCGAGACTGTTAGCAACTATAAATGACCAAGATAGAGGAAGAGAACGAAGACCGACCTTTAGCTACAGTAAGATAGCTTGGTCGAACACAAACCTGAATCGTTAGCTTTGTAGGTGGCTTAGTAGAGAACAGAATACAACCGATAGTTGACATAACTGGTTTGGTGTAAGGCGAACCCACACCGTTAGCCACTTTAGATGGCTATGTGGAGGGCGAAGCCCAGCCGTTAGTCGCCATAGCAGTTTGGTGAAGGCAAAAAAGCAAGTTCCGACCATTACAGTGCAGGTTGTCTTTTAAGCTCCCACTGAAGGGATATCATAAACTGTATTAGGATATGAAATCTAAATTAGAAAAAGAACTGTTTAGTTTCAAGATCAGTTCATTGGTATTTAATTTGTGTCTTTAGAAAATAAGATTCTCAGATTGTTATGAAGCCAAAAAAGAAAATTTAACTTGCAAATACAATTAATGGCTGCTTTTTCTTTTTCTATGAGGATAGAACTGAGGTATGATTTTGGTATCATTGAATTCCGTATGATTTTTATTGCAGAATTCGACTTGTCCTTTCGTCGAAAGACACAATAAAATAAAATAAAACAAGGCAAAGAACCAGCCTACTCAAAACCCAGTGCCGTACTGGAAAAAGCACTACGAACAGCCATTTTATGTAAAGATCCACTGACGCATAAGAAGACGGGTAAATGACAATAAGTGATTGTAATACCCCAAAAATCGGAAAGTGAACTATGAGCCAAAAAAATTAAGATGATACCAGTCTCAGTGCAAACTACTTCAAAACATTTTGCAAAATAAATTTTTATACACAGCAAAACACCTCTTTAGAATTGCATTATCTATTTTAAAATTCCCCCTTTTTATTCAAATGTCAGAAGAAAATTTATTATCACACTATTTATCTGAAAAAAAAATGATTTATATTCATCACGGCAACTTTATTCCCAAAACAATCAACATATCCCATGGCATTATTAGAGACTGCAACCAAGGTATTGCTTAGTTAGAATTCGAACAGATAACATTTTTCAAACAAATCAATTTTTAATTCGAAACATGTGCACTTCGGACAGGTTCGGTGTGATATGCGACAACTTGGTGAATTACAGGTTTCCCACTGTATGTATGTGCACAGAAATTGGCAAAATTCCCAAGCTCAATAATTTATTCTCCTACAAAAAATTGTAAAAATATATAAAAGCTACTATAGAGCACAGTTCAAATTCTTAAGAGATATTTTTCTTTAATTTGTATTTCCTGATCTACTAAATAAAAAAAAAGATTGAAATATGAATGTTAAAAAGTTCCTAAAACAAAATCGATTGGATATATGGCAAAAATATTTTCAGTCGATTTGATTATACAGAGATTTAAATGAAAGCTCCCAAAACAAGATAAATATAATATTTGCAATTCAAATTACCAAAAAAGAAGATTGAGAAATAAAGGTCAAAATCATCATCTATATAATAACGACAACAAAATACGAAACGCTACTACTACTAACTACTACTAATGCATTATTTAAATCGTTTACAAAATTGTCTTTTCTTATATCATTTTGACATTTAACTGAATTTAGATCAGAACGAGGAAGCGCCGTTCCTGAAGGCCAAAGTCATGGAAGCAGAAAAACACCGCTTGCTTGCTGCTCCTTACATCATACATTTTAGCGATTTCTAGAAAAAAAAAATGTATGTATGAAGGGTACTTAACAAAAAACTGTCAACGTCCTGTATAACAAAACCAAACATTTCAAAATTTATGATGCCATTTATGAAGAAACGACTGGCGCCATACTGATTAAAATTAGACTGCAGATTATGAGGAGACATCACGGAAGTTTTTTTTTTTCGACAAAACTGACGCAGTATGTGTGAGTTTTTCAAATCTTTTAAAACTCTTTTGTTGGTTGTCATGTTTGTTGTGGTACCTGAAATACAACCATAATATTCTACACAAAACCAACAAAAACAAGCAATTATAGAAGTTTTAGAATTCACAAGAACTTTTCTTTCGCATACTGTGCGTACCACATTATACTTAAAAACTACAAAGCGGGCGTAATAACTGTATACAATTCGAAAGATGAGTGAAACTAATAAGTAATAGTAAAGAAAACTGTGACAATATGGACACTTACAGGCATACATATACACCTGAACTTTCTGTTAAAGCGATAACACAAAAACCTATTGAAGCAGGTACTCAACTTATACTAAAGAAAACGAAATATTAAAATTGATATTAATAATAATAATATGAGCACATGTTGCTTATGGGCATTACACGGACCACTATCACCGTTATTATTTATTAAATAATGGTGTGACCCGTATATGTAAAAAAGATTTAAAAATAGAATTTAAATTATCTCTGTTATTAATAAGAACGTTAATTTTAATCAACACATTTCTCAGTGACTATTAAAATCGTAATTGGGTATTTTTCTAACCTATCAATACAATATAAGTTTAAGAAAAATTATTTAAATGTAATAGATTATAAGAAAGTTGCACTTTTCAGTATCTGTTATTATTAATTTTAAACAATGAAATTGAAACATGTAAATGTTAATAATACGGGGTGGTCAAATAATCACTACAAGTATGGATTATAATTTCACAAAAAGACTAAACGTCTTGATACTGAACCAAAGACATATAAAGATATAATAAGAGACTGGATCTATTAAAAGCAACATATCTTCACTTGGAGGTCTAAAAATCTTGAAATGATCGTCTGGCTCTGGGTATGAGCAAGATATGGCACAAGAGCACTGTTGTATTGATTTGGTATCAGGAATTAAGCATCATTCTAACTACCTTAGACATCAGGGATTTTTTTTTCAAATATCTTTATTGATTGTATCCACTAGGAAAAAAAATACCGAATGCCCAGCCTAAGATAGAATGAGCTAGATTAAAAATAATTATTAATTGGATGTTGGTCATTTTGGACAATTTACTAGGACTTCTTTCCTTGTAGTGATGTAGTTAGATGACATGTTTGCAATATAACAGAGAAAATGCAGATAGTAAAGTCAAGTTCGTCATGGAATAACAGGTAACCAATAAGTCAAAATCGAAACAGTTAATGGATATACCAACGCCATTCTATTCTGTCACAGCAGCTATACCAGAACAGTCAGATTCGAATCCGAAAACGTCCGCCTGGAACCATGGGGGTCCATGCCTTCAATTTTCACCTCAGTCAAATACCTCCTGAACATCGTTCAACAGCGCAGCGGCTTGCTCTCCAGACTCCGCGGTAAGAAACAAGCTGGCATTCATGTGCATTGGTTCACACCGACAAAACCATCATTAGACTCGTGATCGATCACCAATAAGAATATGCAATCACGAGACTTCGAATGAAGGAAAAAGTCATCTGCATTCTCCGCTTCCACCTTTCCAAAATGAAGCGTGAAAGGGTGGGGATTCCCCCTATTTGAGCATCTATTCTCCGTTCTCATGAGACGTGCTGATAACCCGAGTTAGTGAGTATCCTCCATGACAGGTAGCTCACTTAAAAGAACCTTTACTCATTACCCTACCGCAATATTACCGAGCGACGGGCTTTCAAAAAAAAACTCAATCCACTTTTACCTAACTCCAAGAAGAGTTGGACTCTTCAAACAATAGCAAGAAATAAAACATTGATCATCGTTGACGTAGTGGATACGAGGAACGAAATATGTGGGTTTAAAGAGGCATTTTGGTATTATTAGTCTATGAATTATAATTAATAACGATAGACCTCTATAACTATTCATAAAATCATTAAATTCATAAAAAGTAATATAATGTAGCCCAAGCCCAAAAAACTCATGAGTAAATGTTGTCAGGTTGAAGATCTATTAAATCTCGAGTTCTGTTCTAAAATGTATGGTATGATGGATATTACCGAAGATACTACAATGATGTGGAAAACTTTTTACAGAGGCAAAACAAACAAAACACACTAACGTGGTACTCCTTAATTTTCCCCAACTCATTGCTCAATGCAAAAAGACAATAATTATTGACAGCTACCAGAAAATGCTGATTAATGCCAAAATTTCTGCCTTCAGTTTCGCAATTTGATGTGGCTCCGCTGGTGTGCAACTTTCTTAAATATAGATCACGTGACTTCTTTTCAATATATCACCTTACTGGTCAATAAACATTAAGCTGACACGAACAGTGAAAAGGAAGTTGGATACATCTTGAGCAGAATTCGGCCATAAGTTAAAAAAGGAAGCGCGATTTGGATAGATGATGTTTCCAACAGGTTTGCCCGTACGGTTCTGTTTAAAATGGAAGCCCAAATGGAGACAAACCACTCTTATATTTTCAAATAATGTTCAAACGATGTTTATAGAATTAGTTCAAGATGGATTTGAAATTTAACAAATCAAGCCAAATCGGACTCATTGCAATTGCTGTTCGTATTTAATCATCTCTATTCCAGACTCTTCCATTTACAATGGAGAAAGTTGCCATCTTGATAGAATACTTCGTTTTCACCATAAAAATTTAAATTCATCCATAAACATCTAATTTACTCAACCGCTTTAATTTTTGTTTGGAAACGGCAATATTTTGGGCATTTTAAATTTTTTGACAGTCAAGTTGGATGTTTTGAGGTGAAGAGAGTAAGGTAAAGTAAAAAACCGATTTTTCGAGATAGTTTGACACAAAATCAAACGAAGATTGTCCAGATTTCCCAGTCATGATTGCATCGCCACTTGGAGTTTCGTCATTTTTTAATTGGTCCCAAAATCACTTCCGTCTATTTTATTTTTAAGCGAGAATTTTCTATCAAGGTATAATGCCTTCCGGTTCCCTCTTTTCGAGCCAACAAACAAAAAGCTTTTCATCTGTTTCTGATATTGAGCAAAAATATAAAACTGCGATTTTGGCTAACAATGAAATGAGTTCTAGTAGATAGGTAGACTAAAACCATGTAAAACCTATTCTAGAGGCGGAAACACCCTTGTTTGATCTCAATAACAACTTTCTTCTACATACTAAATGTAATTATCGTCGCTAAATAACTCACACCAGCAGTTTCGCCTTTTTTGCTAAATTGTAAAGGCAATCAAAACCGTACAAAAGAATAAAAAATTATAGTTAATGAGAAGTCACTTGGCAAAATGGTCTGTTTACAAAATCCATTACTCTCATGATGTACAGAAGCTAAAATTAATGTAATCTAAACTTTACCACCTGTTCAACATCTAATTAAGCAATGCTTATATTGAAAATAAAATTTAAAAGAGTGGGGCAAATAATAAAATGCATATCTGCCTCCAAGTCTATTTCTAGTCTAAACAACCAACACTGAAAAATGGAATCATAATTAGAATAACTTCATACCACAGCGTAAACAAATGATCTAAAACAAGTAAACCATTCAAGAACAGTATGTAAGAATGATCAAATCTTTCCCTGGAATTCCCAACTAGACATATCAAATAACCAAAACAATAAATCCAACTCAGCAAAACCAAATATTATTTAAAAATATTATGACTGCTAAATGATTAAATTGGAGATCAGAATTATTGCTGTGGTTGCAGTATAAATCACTACACCTTTTTTTTTCCCCAACGATTATATGTAGTTGACCTAGTGAAACTTGAAATTGTGATATATGCTCAATTGTGTAAGAAGATTTAGATTTCTCTTATACTAAAAATAAAACAATATTTCTGTTATACAAGAGAAAGACAAAGATGTGTAGGATGGACAGGAATTGGTTTGCCATTTGAAAACTGGATTAGGTTAACGGTAGCGTTATGAAATACTCTATAGAAATAAATTTATTATGGAAAAAAATGTGAGTTATAGGAGAAAACAAAAGTTCAATAACAGAAATACAAATTGTTTATTATAAACACGACCATATTTGAATATTTAAAAACTCGAACGGTTTGTTTTGCCATTTGTTTAATGTAAGTAAACAATATTTCAACCACGCTTCACAAATACAAAACATTTTAAACATATACAGTAGGTGACCCAAATCGATCCGTAAACAGTATAAAACAAGCTATAAAAATCTCACTGTTTATGACTAAAAACAAAAACTCATTTTATTTAAATGTTTTATAATGATGACACACACAATAAAAAAGTTAAATAATAAAAATTGAGCACAATCTAAAAACTAATAGGTTTCCAATGTTTAGTTAGAAAAATCTCAAGAAGAAAAACGAACATGGTTGTGCAAGCCAATATTTTGCGCATTTTGTACAATTTTTGGTTAGATAACACTAAGTAATCATCGTAAGGTCATAAAGTAAAAAAATGAATGTCGCAACAAATTAAATGTAAAAAGGAAAAGGTAACAAACCGAAATGTGGTGGATTTTAAACTGAGCACTCCGCAAATTAGGCAAGCTACAGATCCACAATCACAGATACTTGGATGCTTCCGAACCGGACGCCGATCCTATCCCCCCAAAATGTATCGAGCACTAGACATATAAAAGACTTTTTTTCTCTTACAAGCAAAAACAGATAAGGAATGGACTTCCAAGTTCTTGCAGGTCTTCAAGTAAAAAGTTCCGAGTTCTTTCGAGGTTCTTAGTCCATGAATGGTTCAGGTTCTTGCAAACATGCCAATATTTACAGGTCTTTAGACTAGGCTTTTGGTGGTTTCAAGTCCTGAAGGCTTTAGTGTACGGTCAAGCTCACTGCTACTTGGGAGTATTCAGAGTCAGATGCTGATCCTAGCCCTCTCTAAATAGTAGTATCGAGCACTGGACATAAAAAAGACTTTTTTTTTCTCTTACAAGCAAGAACAGATAAAAATAGATTTACAAGTTCTTAAAGATTTTCAGTTCAGAGTTCTTTCGAAGTTCTTAGTTCATGAACGGTTCAAGTTCTTGCAAACGTCAATATTTACATGTCTTTAGATGAAGCTTTTGGTGCTTTAAAGTCTTTAGGACTTTCGTGTACCGCGAGGCTCACCGCTACTTGGGAGAATTCCGAGTCGGATACCGATCCTAACCCCCAAATAGTATCAAGCACTGGACATGAATAAGGCTTTTTTCTCATACAAGCAAGAAGAGATAAAAAATGAACTTCCAAATTCTTGCAGATCTTCAAGCCTTTCGTGTAGTTTTGAATTCTTTCAAGGTTCTTAGTCAGCGATACTTGGAAGTTTCTGAATCGTATGCCAATTGATGAGTGCATCAAAAAGCTACCTGACTTCAAGTTCAAAATTGCCCCAGAAATATCGCTCTTCCACTGAAAAAAAAATATTGACCGATCGAATTACACACACCAAACGTCGCTTGCCTATTTCGAAAAGATGACTAGCAATATTTTGATCTTCTAGACCTGGGATTGACGGACCTACAACAAATTTTGGAAACTTTATACATTTATTTCCAAATAGAACAAAGAAGATCAACATGTTACTTTAAAATTAATGTTTGGCTAGTTATTAATTGCATTTTTGATTAAATCTAAAACTAACGCTCAAAAAGAATAGTAACAGTTCGCTACTAAATTTGATGAATCTCCCAGATTACAGTTTGAAAGGATGTCAAAGAGGAAGTTTTAAGATATAAAAATGCCGAGATTTTGTATTTTTGAAACGCAAGTCCTTAGTGAAAAAAAGTTCGTTTCATTGAAGATGATCGAGGAAAAACTCAGATCAACAATCTTATTTTGAATTTTTTCTTTTACGGTAAACTTCCATATATGGAAGGGAAGTTAGAGTCAAAATGTTTCGCATTTGAAGTAATTAGAAAAGGTTACCAAACGATCTTCTCTTCACTTGCCTAACTTCTGTATCTTTGGGAATTTAACTGAAAAGAGATTTGTTATTGTTAGGAATGAAAATCAATTTGTCAGTCGAAGTTTGCAATGAATTGCTATCTACAGACACATCACCGCTGCGAGTCCTAGAAAGATCGTTTTAATGCAAAAAAAAATGAGAAGAACTGGCCCAGAGATGAAAGATTTCGAAAGCAACAATTATGCTATCTTTGATAAGAGAAAGAAACGGAGGGTATGCTATATCAAAATTAAATTGCCTTGTTGATATGGTTACGGATTATATTTGTCCAAACCATACATTTTTAAAGAGTTTGATTGCAACAAAATGGCGAGATTTTGATCATACATACGCAGGAATTTTGGAGAAAGATCATTTAGAGATTCCGTTGTTCTATCAAAGGATCTGCCCATTTTAAAATTAATTCACAATCTTATTAGACCGTAAAAGCTACATAAATTATAACCTCAAACTTATGCAAGACGACGTCCGATTCTAACAAAAACTAAACGAAACGAATTATGTCAAGGTAACCTTACAAACTTATAATAATAATAATAATAATGCAAAGCAGACAATCGGTTTCTTAATATTGTGGACACCCTGTGTATGCACAGTCTGCTTAAATAATTGGTAAATTCCTTGAATTAAAAATACCAGTTATAAATGAAATTATAATCTTTCTACGCCAGTTAACAAATTGTGCCAATATTACAGCGTTTAACCTCAATAAACTTCCGGTTGCTCTTCTATCTATTCTCAAGAGACTCATTATTACATAATAATAACGACCTATCAGGAGAGATAAGAAGAAAACTTGTGTATAACTTTCAAACAGAGAAAACGAATCAAGAGTAAAAGTTATCTAAAAAAGTTCAGTAACTTTTCTTTCAGAAGGCATTATGGTATGACAACAAGCGCGCACGAGTGTGTTGTAGTAGACGTAACCCCAAAACAATTCTAAGAAATAGTTTTCGATTTTTCAAGGCCACTGGGGGTCATAAATAAAGCTTCAATCACAATATTCACACCGGGATCGGAAAGGTAGACGTGTTCCCATGTAGATTTCTGTTGGCGGCGCGCACCGCGCGCTCGTCGTCACGGCCTCTCAGAGTCCAAAATTAATTTACACAACCAGTTCTGAGCAGAGCACTCTTTGTTTTAGGTTGGGCCGTGTTTTGTTCTCCGGTTTAAAACGGCTCTTGTTTATTATTTCCCGGCTGGACCAGCTCGGGATTCCGTGTTCGGTCCTCCTCTAACAAACGGTTAGTACGGATGCAACTTGAACAATTCTTAGTTTGGCGCCCGCACTTTGTGCCCGTCTCTGTTTTGTTCGTTTTGAATGCGTAAGAACCACTCTGTCGCCTGTTAGCAGCAAGGTTGCCATATGTGTGTTCTCGACTACACCGCACCTACTAAGCTGTTTGAAAACATCAGCGGACGGAATCTTGGGCCGAGAGAAATAAGTTCCTGACCGATTAACAATGTTTATTTCGTAACGCTCCAGTAGCTGCACGTCATATTTTCTTTTCTATCATTTTATTTCTCTGGAAAAAATGAACAGATAATTATACCTACAAAACTAATTTTTATCCGCCTAAAGATACAAAAAGACTGGAACAAATTGATGTAGTATACAAGATGGTTTTTATTGAAAAATCATTTATCTCAAGATTACGTATGAAAAACATGTCCAATTAATAATTTAAAATTGTATATACCTATTAAAAAAAATTATAAAATAAATTTCATTCAATGCTTGGGAACAACTATTAGATTAGATCCAGCTAAATTGAAAATGGGGATCCATAATCTTCCACATACAAACGGCAATTATCTAGGCGTTCAGGTGCTACAACAACCCGAAATCAGCTGAAACTGCTATTGTGTGCACTAAAAGGGAACTAAACACCCCTTCAGCTAGGCAGTTAATGTGATCTTATTAATGTTTTTAACTTAAACGATATACATCAATCTGATATAAATCGTGAAGCATATGTTAAATTAGCCAACAGCCGGCATCTGATTTCATAAGACAAATGAAAATAATTTGTACTTAAATAAATACCTTCATGTCCCACCTGGCATTGTTTAGGAATATTATTGAATAATCTTTTAAAAACCCTATACAATGACTTTAGCTTCAAAATGTGCATAGGCTCCGAAAATAATTCCGCGACTTTGTTAACAAGTTAAATTAGACTTAATTAGGTTAATTTAGAAGGAATTGAATTCTTTAATTCTGAACTTCTTCATAAAAATAACGTTTCAAATAAGTTCGGGTAAACTACATTCCTGTTAATTGGCATCCTGGGGTAAAAGTACCAAGACTATGAATTATTCTTTTGCAAAACTAGAGATACTAAGTGCACAAAAAAGTTTTTGGAAGTCATGATATAAGATTTAGGAGCAAATACCAACGTTATAAATAATATATCTCAAGAGACCTTTCATCTTATGTGTAAATAAATTGTCAACACAGTTACCATACAGAAAAACGCAACTTAAATGAAAATGATAGGTACCTAACGTCTCAAGAGCAGTAATCAGAAAGAAAATCAAACAAAAAAATCTCTGCTTTACCATTTTGATTTGCCAAAACACCGAGGATGACAATAAAATTTCAAAGAGCAATGCTCTGATAAGCCTGGCCCTACATTACCAAATCAACGCTAGTTCCAAAACGTAGAGATGAATGTGACGGTTATTGGAAGATCTCTTGGTGATTTAGTTCGTTTCTCAATTGGGCAGACTATCAAAATTAATCCTGCCAATAAAAATAATGAAAATAAAGTGTAAACATCGTTTTATAAAGGTCTGTTTCAGTGACAAACAATTTTGTAATTTCGTGAAGCTTCGGAGAAAAAGGTATGTCGATTCTCTTGACAGCTTTATCACTGAAGGGATCGCAAATTTATATGCCAAGACCAATAGGAATCTTGGTCTTGATGTTGTCAAAATTCTCGGAACTTATTCGAATCCTAACCAAGAACGATGTAGTCTTGGTTCTGATATTAACAAATTTGGTCTTGAACTGAAATGCTGAAATATCTATAAAAATCAAGAAGTCGGACATCCTCGCATTGATTACAGGTTTGCTGTAACTTTTTAGTCGTGGTCTTTACAAAATATTGTTATGTCAGCAACTTTCTCTAGCTAGTACACTTGATCTCTTTCCATAATGCGCTATATTAACCAAATTTCGAGAATTCAAAACCAACATCTATGGAAAACTCGAGAAACTAATAACGGATAGATCTAATCCAATCCTATTATTAAGTAATTCGAATATTTTAGTTTATTCTGGATATCTGACTAAAGCTGTGTCGAAAGAGTGATATATTATCACGACAATTAGACCAAATTTGCGAAGCTTTTCTTTACATTTACTGTTCATTTTTGTTCATCCATCAGTAACTATTGCTCTTAAAAACCCAAGTCCATACTGGATTGAGCTTCCATTTCCAGAATATTAGAAACTATGAGTCCAAATAACTCTAAACGAAAAATAATTATGCATTTTATTTTGGTATCAAGCAGAAGCAAAGTTGCCTCAAAGGTAATGGAGGAGCAAGTGTATCAAAAGATGTATACGCTATATTGACATGTGCAAACACCTTCCACTATGATTAAAAAGCCTTTTTTCATAGCAATGAAGAGAATTAGTGCAGGACTAAGTAACTATAAAAGAAGCCCTAAGTTGCAGAATTCTAGTTGTGTTGGAGAGAAAAAATGTAAATGTTTTCAAGACATTGCGATTTGAAGTATTCCAAAATTAAGATTGTTTTTAGATGTCAGACTGCTTGTTCAAAGAACCTACTGCGTCTACCAAGTCACTTAAATACTCATCGCTGTAAAAATCTTCACAGCCTTGATTTCTTAACCATCTCTAACCATGAGAAACAGCCTTTACAACTTTCGAAAGATAAATTAAAGCAATAGCAAGAATTTTGCCCAGTGAATCTGAGGGGTGGAACTCGACTTTCTGGTTTTATATTGTCATCTTAGCAGAAAGTAAGGGAATCTGAGAACTTTCAAATTTTAGACATGAGTAACTAGGGCCAGCCTCGAGATTTAGTGCGACCTGAAACAACTTCAGATTTTTGCGCTTTTGGTGCCTTCACCTTGTAGTATTAAAAACTTTCAG
This sequence comes from Ignelater luminosus, assembly GCA_011009095.1. Lineage (NCBI taxonomy): Eukaryota > Metazoa > Arthropoda > Insecta > Coleoptera > Elateridae > Ignelater > Ignelater luminosus. The sequence goes on along the minus strand of VTPC01089915.1, from coordinate 232,414 downwards.
ATCTAGAAGACTTAAGAGTAAAAGTAACTGTCGTTAGTAAGACAAAACTTCATCAGTTCGAACAACTTAACTTACTTGACAAGCTCATCCGCTTCATAAAACTATGATAATATGATGAATATTGAAAAGAACATTTGAACATTTATTTATATCTACTGTTAAACAAGGCCAAAATACATGTCCAATTCAAAAATAATTGACAGTTGGGACAAACTGTTCATAATTTTTTGGTAAAACAACGCTTCCTATAATAACTAACCAACCGGTAAGAAAGCAGCTCAGGAGCAATAAAACAGGTTTTATGTTTTAGTCTTATCAAACCTTAATCTAAATCCTACACTTAACTTTCATTTGCATAAATCGTCTTGGTTCCTACTTTGAAACTCGCAAAATATTGAAGAATATCCAGCAAGCAGAATGACGTCGAATTCACGTGATTTCTTGGTCATCAGTTGCGTCACATTCATATTTAGGGTGACCATTTTTATCGTAACATAATGCGGGACAGAGAGCGTCCATTGCGTACGAAGCACATGTAAATACGTGGGCGTAGAAACTTTTTTGAAAAAATCCTTTTATTTTAAAACAGAAATTTATTAAAAAAATATTCATTTTATATAATATTTATTTAAATACGAAGAGACGCGCGAATAAAATTAATCGAATATTATAATACTCACATGATATGATGAATTATCTAATTCGGGACATTTTTCGGGACACATTAATACAGGAGACGGGGTTTTAATCCGGGACGAATGGTCACCCTATTCATATTTGAATGTCACCGCTTAGAAATATCATATCAGGATATAGCAAAAAAAAGACATTATTTAAAGGCAAAGTAGACGTCGTTTCGACATACACTAAAAACATAGAATTTTTAATAATCAATACAAAACAAAAATGGTGTCAGCATTGCTGGGTACAGTAAACAAAAAGTTTCGTTTTCCGAAATTCACAACCATATACTAGTAATCGCAATGTAGTCATCAGTATGTCTTTTTTAAAATAGAAAATGGTCTTCTAAAAGCTCAAAGACGAGTTTATTATTATTGCATTTGACTTTCAGATAAGCATAAGCCTCACTGGCTTAATACCGAAGGACAGCACTGTTTAGGTCAACACAATCTTTGGAAATTGGGAAATTATTCTGCACTTTAACAATGGGTTTACAATTTCAACTTTTTGAGCAATTAACAGTATAAGCTATTTGCCCTTATGATAACAATATTATCTACTATAGAATGTAACTAGAAACTATGTCAAATGAACAAATAAAAGAATTGAAATCGTAGTAAAACATTAACTAGCACCGGTAGAAAAAAATCTAAAATTTTGGCAAGCCAGAATAAAAGGGAAAAAGGATTATTTTTGGTAGCAAACACTAAAAAATGACACATGGAGAAGAATTAAATTGGAGCAAGCGAGTGAAATGTTCAGGTTTCAATCAGTGGGTTTTGCATTCAGAAGAAAAGAATAATGATGAATTCAACTAAAACTTCCTAGTGCCATCAAGATTTTTCCGTTACTGCTTGTTTCTAAATTACCTCATCCCATTCTTGTCAAAAGAAAAGAACGTACACAATGTAGAGGAAAAGTCAAACACTTATTGTTCGAGGCTTTTCACAAGTGTGAATATATACTTTAAAATTAGGTAACAATATGAAGACTGTCCAGCGGCATAACTACTATCAAGCCTTATTAAGCGAATTTACAGATGTTCAAAATAATGAAGACACTCATACTATTTAGAGAATCTGAGACAGACAGATTGATTTGACAAAATGAAAATCTATGGGCTGATGTGATGAGAGAGGGTTTTTAAAAATTTGGCTTACATGAGCACAAATATCTCTGTCCACGCAGTATTTGTTCTCGATTTTGTTTTATGATCATCTCACTCTAGTTTATCATCAGGATTGTGTACACGTTTTTGTCAAAGTAGTAGCATTTCTTTGAAGCAAAATTCGCCATTGTTGTTCGATAAAATAAGATAATCAAAATGGTAATAAGTCTCGTAAACGTTGGTAATTACCTCCAATACTATTTGTCTGTTTCTTTCAACTCCTATGCAAAAGAAAAATGATTTATGGATGTTAAAATTTATGTGTAATAACCACAACAATAACGACACATGCATACATACATACAGGCATACACACACGCTTGCAAATAAAAAGTTATTTACCAGCCACTCTGCTTAAATAATAATTAAAGAAAGCCATGTTTAAAGGATCAAAACAATGAATAAAGTCATAAAAAGCTATTAAACGTTTCTCATCGTAGAAACACACGTCTGAAATATATATATATGTATATAATAGCGTACCCACGAAACATAACATTCTTAACAATTAATTTTGATTAAAAATATTTTTTTATAGTGCATTATATTGGCATTTTTTATACGAACACTAAATACGCTATTAACGAAATTAAATGCATTCATCAACCAATTACCACTATACAGAATGAATAATACATGAAAGGCAATTTAATTTTAATAAGTTTTAACTGCTGCATTTCGTTTTTTTTTATGCAATCTCTACAGGTCGGATTATTATCGATTGTCTATTTGTATGTTGAAATTCAATAACCAAAATGCTATTCAAGTCGTAAGGTTTATTGTTTTAATAATAAGTACTGGATAAGTGTAAAATTCGTGTGAAATTAATTACTATTATGTGCAATAAACAAATTAGGTCAACGAACGTATAAAAAGATAAAAATAATGCTACAACATACACATACAAATATACACTCACTCACACATAGTCTACGTATATTTTTATTCAATAGAATGTTATTATTTTTAAGGAACTGTAGGATGCGATGTAGGAAATAAGCTTGTGATACACACACAATTTATTTAAAATTAAAAATCTTTCACACCTTTTCAAACTGTCACAATTAAATACGAATTCAATTATGTATTGTTACTTTTGAAGATAAATATTATTTTTTCGCGCGTTCTTTCATTATTGTGATTGTATATTTCACACATATATTGTTGTGTTAATGCAATAGTACACTTTTATAAAGTGACAATGTTTATTGATAAATTAT